>LPNX010965012.1:177352-207158 GCA_001517045.1 Pseudotsuga menziesii | reverse complement strand
CAGGTGCTTGAAGATATGCTTTGCATGTATGTGATGGACAAACCAACCAAGTGGGAAGATTACTTACACTTGGTAGAGTTTGCTTACAACAATGGACAGTAGGCATCGTTGGGGATGAGTCTGTATGAAGCTTTGTATGGAAGAAGGTGTAGGACAACAGTGACTTTGGATAACCCAATGAACAAAGTTGTGCTTGAACCAGAATTGCTCAAGGAAATGGAGCAAGAGGTTGTAAAGATTAGGCAGAATTTGAAATCAGCACAGGACAGGCAGAAAAGCTATGCAGATAAGCATAGGGTGAACAGAGAGTTCAGTGTTGGGGATCATGTTTACCTCAGAATGAAAGCAAAGAAGAGTTCCTTGAAGCTTGGAAGTTGTGCCAAGTTGTCACCTAGATATTGTGGGCCATTTGAAGTGCTTGAAAGAATAGGTCCTATTGCATATAGACTTGCATTGCCTGCTAGTACTAGAGCTCATAATGTTTTTCATGTTTCTTTGCTTAAGAAATATGTACATTATCCTAACCATGTGATAAATTGAGATGTTATTTAGGTGGAACCCGAGGGAGAGTTCCAAATCGAACCAATGCGCATCCTCGAAAGGAAGGTCACAATGCTCTGGAACCAAGCCATAGGGTAGGTAAAGGTGCAATGGGAGCACTACATACCTAAAGAGGATATGTGGGAGCTGGAGGATGCCATGTGATTGGCACATCCATTTTTGTTCAATTCTGTAGAACACTGAGGCGGTACCAGTGTAGCTTTTTGTTCAATTTTGTAAAGCACCGAGGAGAGTGCTATTGAAGGGGGAGGGGAATGTAACACCCCGGTTTTGACCCTGTTTGCATTAAATATACATGATACATATATTGTAAATAATCATGGTGCGAATCTAAAGGCCAAGGCCCCACCATCGATTTGGATATGTTATGTTTCAGATTTGGAATTGTCACCGATGGTATATTGGGACATACGGCATATATTAAATTGTGGCATCATGTAAACACACATTTTTATTAAATAACCCAACCAGATATGTTCGTGGCAACTAAATTGAGAAGGGGCATGATTCTCATAAGGATAAGGAGGAGAAATGTCAAACCTTAAGCCATGGGGGGGGAAATCCATGTGTCACCACTCTCTTTGATTTGATCATCTTCCCTTGTCTTATCCAACTACCACCTTAATGCTCTATTGAGTAGTTGAGGTAGTTATTGCTGGGAAGTGGAGTATGGTAGGATTGTTAGTCCTTTCCCACATGCTCACTCCGCCAGCAAATCAAACCTCACATTGGGCAGAGGAAGTGACTACGCCCACGATCATTCCACTCTCTCCACGATGGGATGAGGGACTTCCGCACTTCCCACTCAAGTTAGTGGAACTGCTGTTCATCCTCACGCAGGGGGAACGTCCCGTTACACATGCAGGGGATTCTTTCTGCTTGGTCTCATGCAGCCAAGAGGGAAGCCGTTTCGGCTGTCATTCACATTTTCCATAGAGTGGTATTGAGTGTGTTTTCCATCCGAATTCCAGGGTCTAGTGTAAACTTGTCTCATGCATAAGTTGAGAGTCTGTATTTTCTTCCCCAATGTGGTCTATGTAATTTTTCCCCCGATGGCTTCGTTGTTGAGAAGGGACTATTGTTTTCCCCACATTGTGGGTTGTGTTTGCTATTACGTTTTGGGGCTGCTGTAGGTTGCTTGGGAGTCATTTTGGCCATAATAGGGCCAAGAATGACTCAGGAGCCATTTTCCCTTGTCTAAGCTGTAACTGCTGGTTGATTGCATGCGTGCAATGGTTGGTCTTCGGACTGTGTTGGGAGAAGGGATGAGGGCTTGGTTTGCTTGATAAACCTAGTGTGTTTGGAAACCACACAGACAGAGCTAGAGGGCTGGCTTTCTTCTCCACAACCCCTAAATATCACTGGAAGGGAGGTCAGGGCCTGAGGGACTGTGTAGCAGAGAAAGGATTGATTCATGTGTTGGGCATGTGTGGGTGTTCTAGAAGACAGACTAACTCTGGTGTAGGTGTCCTTATCTCTTCAATGAGCTCACCAGCTTAGCATTTAGCCTTTCCCAGCTCTTGGATGGCCTGATAAACCCAACTGTGTTGGCTTGGCATGTTTTGTCCTCCTTGGCTATGTGTAAGCTTGCTAGCTCCTTATTCTTTGGGGAATCATGCCTGGCTTGGGGGTGTGTTGTAATCTCACATATCACGTAAGGTTACCAATAATACATACTAAAACATACATATACAATAGAGACAAGAGATAAGAACAAGTAGGTGAATAAACAGATTATATTACATGAATGAGTCCATACAACACAGAGAACTGAACTGAGTTCTCATTTGGCTCAACAACCTAATATATATGATTACAAAATAGTTACAAAATAACTACCTGTCGGTTCGGTGAACTGACACGACCTTATGTTGCCGACCTAATCTCTAGTTTAGTCGGTCGACCGACTTAGTCGATTGATCGACTAAGTCACCTATCGTTCCATTCGACCTATCGACTTGCTCCTCCTACATCTCCCCCACGAACAAAACGTTTCTTCATCCCAAAGAAATAGGGAGGTACAAAATTATGCCTGTTTGGTCTCAATAGTTACTGTAATGTGCCTAGTCTTCATGGGCTATGAAATCTAATGGTCGGTTGTTTTTGTACATAGACTTCGACAATGGCTGGGGCTGTTACTACTAGGTGATGTTGGAAATATGTCCAACTTTGCAAAATATTCTGAATGTTGAAGGTGAGTGTGGTCAACTTGATAGGATCGACATCTTTTCTGAAATGGAGACTTCTGCTATTCTCTCCATGTTGTGACCCATAAAATGGTCCTTCTCTTCTGCAGTCTAGATAAGTTGTTTCATCTGCAGATAGATGATGTTAACTTTTTCTAAATTGGGGATAGCTTGTTGCACCCACTGATGTGCTTCCCTCTCGATTTTCTGCAACTTGGCTGTTTCAAGCACTATTTGTTCTTCTATTGTGGTTCTGAGTGCTTCCTCAGTGGTTTTCCTGTTTTCCAGTGCCTGGATCCCTTGTCGGGTCTGCCGAGTTTGCTAATAGACTTGCCCATAGAAAGCAGGCCAGTCTCTCAGTATTTCTTCAGTTATGACAGACTCCTCCATGTGATCTTGTAGCACTTTATAAGCTTCAGTTAAGGCGGTGTGCTATGCCATTAGGATTCTGGCAGTTTCTTCTTTTTCTTCCTCCTTTGTTTCTTGAATGTGTGCTTGGAGTGCTGACACCATGCTTTCAAATAGCTGATACACCCTTTCGAGTGGTTTATCGGTGTTGACCTCTACGAGGCCCAACATGACTGAATGGGCTAGGTTTCTACATTTGTTGAGGAACTCAACCTGTTCTGCATTCTTGTCGTCGAGTTCCTTACGTCTCTACTCACTCCTCGTCTTTGCTTCGACTGCTAGGGTTTTGAGGAGTTGTCCTAGCTCTACGTCGGTCAGTGAAGTTGCATCTTTCAATTTGATATGGACCTTTGATGGCTGTCCATGATGCTCCTTCCTCTGTTTATCCTTCCTCTTCTTGTGCTTTTCCTTCTCTGCTTATGTCGGCACCTGTGTACCTACAAAAGTCGAGTCGGGATCTTTGGTTTGTGGGATAGTGGTTGATGGTTTCTCTAGTTGGGGAGGTGGGATGACTGCTGCTTCTGGTTGTTTAGATGCAGGGTGTGTAGCTGGTTTTGGTGGGGCTTGCTTTGAGTCAAGGGGTGGTGGTGGTGGTGGAGATGGTGGTGGTGGTGATGGAGTTGGCGAATGGTTGGGGGAAGTGTGGGTGAGTGGTGGATTTTTGGGGTGGGGAGGTGAGTCTAAGTCGGAGAACATATGGTTAATTTTTCGATCTATGTCCTCCTCATTTTCTTCTCCTCCAGTCGGTGCAGTGGCTGGTAGGTCGGTTTGGGGTATGGTCGGAGTGATTTTTGTGGTCCGACGTGCGGTCACTTCAGCTTCCTTGTCGGGATTTCTCTCAAAAGTTGAAGTGATAATGGAAAAGGTTCGGGACTGGAATTCATGTCCTAGTTGGTATCCACTGACCTCGAAGAGAGGTGCTTTTGTGGATATCTTCTGGGCCGGTGTAAATATCTTAGGTAGTTTCTCAATGAATGCCTGCAAATCTCTGTCTTTATCGAATTTTACCTTCACAGCTTCCGACATCGCACTTTTGCATAAGTCAAGGGAGCTTACTGAATGTTGTGTCAGTACTTGCTCCTCAGTTACTTTTGTCAGTGATGGAGGGGGAGGCGTAGACACAAGATCCATAGTGTTCTCAAACGTCGTCGTGTGGGTGGTCTTAGCTTTCTTTGGTCGACCCAGTAGTGCTCCTACCTCGACAAATCTTTGGAACTGGGTTTCCATTGGCACCTTATTTGCTGCGGCATATTCTATGATGTCGAGGGCCATGGCTGCTAGTTCCTCCTCGTTGTCTGATGATTCTGCAATGATAAGCTTGCACTTACCTTTTCCTTGTTGTTGTTGTTGTGTCTTTAACTTCTTCCTGGCTGCTGCTATCTCTTTCGACAATTTTCTAATAATGCCTTTTCTGATAGCATACTCTGGGTTTTCTGGTTCTGTCTCTCCCCTTGGCTCCTGGGTCGGGACGAGACTTTCTGCAGCCAAAGTGATGACCTGCTGCTCTGGTTGGGTTTCTTCTGGCTATGGTTTGGCCCTCTGTGCTGTCAAAGGTTTAATGATTATTTGAAGTCGGTCGGTGTGTTCGATCGGTGTCTCCTCCAACACAAAGGTGCTGATGTAGAGGTTCAGCTCATATTTTTACTCTTTCTCTTGGTCGGTTAGCGGCTCCTTGACCAAGAAGTCGCTCTTCTTTGCTGTTGTTGGTACTGGTATTTTGGTTTTAGCTTGTCGAGACAGCTCCCGAAAGATCTGGTCGACTGATGGATAGTAGTCGAGGGCTTTTTCATTTGATTCGTTGCCCTGCATGTACCACACTGAGGTATGGTCAAGTTCTAGATGGATGTGGGAGTTTGTCGGTAGACTTCTTCCAATTTTTTGAGGCACCCTCCATCTAGTCGTGTGGACTTTGAGTTGTTGAAGCCAATTCTCCAACAACACTTTTCTGTTTTCAAGTTCCTGCAAAGTTCCTCTTTGGGAGAATGGTTTGAATCTCCACATGTGGAACCTTATCGGTTCCTAAAAGATTGGGTTTCCCTCTGGGCAGATATGGTACATCACTATCCATAAAATGAGGGAGGGGAACTTGATGATTCCTCCTATTTCTTAGCATCTTTCATAGATGGTCTTGACCATGTCAGTGACATATTCAGCCCATCTGTATATCTTCCCGTCTATCGCAATGGTGTTGACACCTTCTAGCATGTCTAATTTAAGGTCGTTGCCTCAACCTGACAGGGTGAGTGTTATTGCTATTATTTTGGCTACAATCTATGGCATTCGGGTTGTGATTTGACTAATCATCAACCCCTTCAATGTTTTTCTTGACGGTGACCCAGTGAGTTCTTCGGCCAGTCCTTTAATATCAACTGGTACTGGGTTTCCTTCGTTTGAGAGATCGATCAGCTTGGATATGACTTCTCCAAGGATGTCGACTGGCTGGTCGAAGTAGAACTGGCCACTTTGGTACCAGCTTATGATAAATTTGACAGCTGTTTCCTTGGTGCCATTGAAGCTGGCCATGAGTGGTGCATTGACATAGTTGAATATAGTGTTGTATTTGATTTTCTTCGCAACTTGAGTGGGATTCTTGTTGACATACGCCCACTCTTGGTCAGTCGAACGTTTATATGTTGTTTTGTATGCCCATAATACTACAGGTATCTTTTCATCCCAGTCATCCTTGTCAGCATTGCATATTTTAGTTAGTCCTCTTGTTAATGTTTTATTAAATGCTTCAATTGCTCCATTCGATTGAGGATGGTATGCTGTGCTCCGATGATGATCGATTTGGAACTGGTCAGTTGGGGTTTTGATAGTTCTATTGATGAAGTGTGTTCCCTGTTCGCTAATTAAGGTTAGTGGACATCCAAATCTGGTGATGATGTTCTCATAGATAAACTTAGCAGCTATCTCACTAGAACATGTGTCGACTAGTTCATCCTCTGCCCATTTAGTTACATATTCGACTACAGTTATGATGTACCTTGCGCCTGTCCTTTTTTCTAGTATAGGAAATGGTCCTATGAAGTCTATGGCCCAAATTTCAAATCTCAAACTTGGGTTCACTGATATCAAAGGAATTTCGGTACTAGGCAGGGGTCAACCTAGTCGTTGACATCTGTCACATCGACTGACAAAAATTTTGCAATCTCTGTGGAGTGTCGGCCACCATAACCCTGATTGTTGGATTTTCTTTGCACTTGTGTTTGCTTTAAAGTTTCCTCCTGCAGGTCCATAATGTGCTTCATGCATAATGTTCTCTCGTTCGTGTTCTAATACACACCTTCTGAGGATGTCATCTAATCCCATTTTGTATAAGAATCTATTTATAAGACTGTATGGTGCAGCCTTCATAGCTAAGATTTGCTTCTTCTTTGTAGTGGGCTATTTCTTCTAATTCTGCTGGGACTGCTTCTATCCGAAATAAATGTGCATCAGGTAAGTCATCTTTGACTCCTCTCGGTTCTTCTCCTGTGTCGATTCGAGATAAATGGTCAGGACCGACATTTAACTTGCCTGGTTGGACAATGACTTCGAATTCAAATTCTTGAAAGAGAAGTAGCCATCGACATACCTTTCCATGATGTAGGGGTTTATTGATGAGAGACTTAAGTGCTTGATGGTCTGTATAGAATGTAAATGGGTTAGCTAGAAGATAATGTCGATATTTTTGTAGTGCAAAGACAATTCCTAGTGCTTCTCTTTCTGTTGTCGAATAGTTTCTCTCGACTTTGTTTAATTTTATGCTACTGTAAACTATAGGATAATCCATTCCATCATCTCCTGGTTGAGTTAAGATTTCTCCTATTGCTAGGCCTGATGCATCAATGTGAACATGGAATTTGATCGACCAGTTTGTAAACTTTAGGATTGGTGCTTCGACTAGTTTTCTTTTTAATTTTTTGAATGATATGTGGCACTCCTTTGTCCAGTTGAACTCTTGATCTTCCCTTAATATCTCTTCAAGTGGATAGGTCATATCTGAATAATATCTTATGAATTTTCTGTAATAGCCTATGTGGCCAAGTAGCACCCTGACTTGTTTTGGATTTACTGGTGGTTTTAGGTCGAGGATAATTTTGATCTTTGCAAATTCAACCTTAATACCTTCCTTACAGACAATGCGCCCTAATAATATCCCTATGGGGGTCACAAATATGCATTTCTTGATGTTTAGGGATAGTTGAATTTGTCAACATCTCTCCAACATAAGCCTGATCCATGTGTAATGATCTTTTAACATGGAGTATATTGTCCAATAATCAAAGTATACTACCATGGTATTGTAAATATATTCTTGAAATGTTTTGACAACAATTCTAGAAAATACTGCATGTGCATTTTTTAATCCAAAAGGCATAACCTTGTAAGCAAATGAGCCAAATTCACACACAAAGGTTGTCTTCTTCTAGTCTTCTTTAGCTATTGGCACTTGGTTATAACCTGAGAATCCATCTATAAATGAGTAGCATTCATGTCCTACAACTTCATTTAAGATTTCATCTGCATAAGAAGTTGGAAATGGGTCTGTCAGTGTCACTTTATTTAGTTCTCTAAATTCGACACAAATTCTTAGTTTGGTCAGATCATGTTTCTTAGGCTGTACAACCATTGGAATTTCCCATTCTGATTGGTCGATAGGATAGATGATGCCAACTACAAGCATGTTATCAATTTCATTTTTGACTATCTCTTTGTATTTGTGAGCTAGTTTATATGGCCTTTTCTTCACAGGTCGAACATCAGGTTTAGTGTCAATCTTCATTTCTCCCATTCGTGGACTAAGCATTTGAGGTCTTTATAATCTCTAGCAAATACATCTTGGAACTCTTTTAATAGGTTCACTATCTCTGTGGTCTACTCGTCACTCCAATAGTCACCAATCTTTGCCATTTTTGGTCGATCATCATTTGAGATGTCGAATTCTCTAGTTTTGACTTTAGCATCTATCCATTCCAGTGCTTTGGCTTCATTGATTGGTCGAATTCCTTCCTTAAATTGTGAGAATGTGGCAGGGAAGTCGGCTGCAGTCATTCTGTCAGTATCTTGTTTGTCGATTGTTTCTACTTTAAGGATTGTACAAATAGGTTTGGTTATTTCGACATGGTTTGATTTCCATCTAAAGTTTTTCCCTTCTGTGTTTTCATTTTCTAACTGTAGTCTTGTCGACTGTGGTTTTGTCCTCATTTGTATATTGTTGCATTGCAGTATCTATTGGTTATCTTTTAAGGGTTTGTTTTCGGACGGCTGTATAAATTCTTTAATCTGTTTTGTTGTTTCGATCAAGTTTTCAGTTTGTGGTATAAAGTTGAAATCTTTAAAGAAATTTTCCCTTAGTTCATTCCATAGGAATGTTTCACCTCTAGCTTCTTCCATTTTATACCATTTGTTTGGTAAGTCGGCGAGGGTTGATGGGAACAGGTGTGGCCATGCTCGTTCATCCTTTTATCCAAGTCTTCTCCACTCTTTTTCACATGTCTCAATATGATCTTCTGGGTTCTGTCCTTGAGTAAATATAGGTATCTAAGACTGTTGGGTTAACTTCTTTCCTCCAAACCTTTCGACAAAGTAAGTCGAAGCTGTTGTCCAGGTCTGCAGTTTGGTCTGATGGGTATCCCACCATCTAGCAGCTTGTCCTGTAAAAGTTTCTACTAGGCTTTTAAGTTGACCATGTTCACCAATATTTTTGGAAACTTGTTCTACATGCATGACTGGTGATTCTCTTTCCTTGTATCTTGGAATTTGTGTAGTATTTACATTGGTAGGTTGTAAGGTAGGTTATTCCCTAATTTTCTTCTCAAATATTTTTGGGACAATGGACACTATGAAGCACTGTTGGGTGGGATTTTTTTGCACATTTTGAATAGTCCAACACCCTCTTGATTGTGTTTCGTAGTTATCGATCTCCCAATCATATAATTATGCGTCTTAATTATAACCAACTAAGTCTTGGTTGCCTAAATGAAGTTCTCCATGGATATTCGGTTCTGTATAATCTGCATTGTTTTGAGTCTAGTAGAGTTGTCAGATGTCGACTTCATCATCGATAGGTTTAGTCCAAGGTTCTCCTTGAGATGGATGAATGGGTACAATGACATTTTGTCCATTTACTTTTAATTTGATTCTCTCCTTGTCCAAGGATATCGATGCTTTCATCTTTCTAACCCAAGGTCAACCTACTAACGCTGGGAAGGAACTGGATCCTTCCTTAGGGTCAATGATTTCAAAGTCGACCTTGGTCGAGATTCCTTTTATAGTTGTGTCAATGTTTTTCCAGAATCCGATAGGTTCAATTAGGCCCTGGTCGGCTAGTTTCAAGTAAATGCCTGACTCATATAGTCGAGGTATGCCCATTTATTCCCAAGTGTCATGAGTCATGATGTTTACTTGTGATTACCAAAGTCGAGCACTACTTGTCGGACATGGTATCCTTCGATTTCCAAGTCGACAAGTGGGTTGGAATCACCTTTATCTTTTTTATTTAAGCTGCAGATGTTCTTTGTTTGTTTTTTAGAGTTGTTACATTTTATTTCATATAGAAAATCGATGAACTGAGATACTGAGTTGTCTTTTTGTACGAGCTGGATTAATTCATTTATTGTGTTATGTCAATTGTTGTTAGCTTGTTCTTGTCATGCAAATTATTTGAATACATTGGTTGCTTCTTTGTATGTTTGTTTTTATTTAAGTGGACCAGGGTAGATATTTTTCTCTTTTATTTTGCTGTTTCTTAGGTTATCACTTCTTGTTTTTGTTCCTTGTTAAGTTACAATATGCAAATTTTTTGTATTTATTACATCATTTTTTTGCACACACGACAAGAAATTAACATTTTTCTTTGTATTTATTTTTTCCAACATGGTAGGGCAATCCTCTAGTGAGTGATTCCCTACTCCACAATGAGTACAAAATTTGAGGTCAGTTCTACCTTTATATGGACAGTCTGCATACCGATGTCCCTCCTTATAACATGTAAAGCATTGGATGGGTCGACGTGGTCGGATGTCACGATTCCCAGGGAATCGACCTCATCCTCCATAGCCTCCATGTCGATTGTCATACCGGCACTCATATCTCCGACCTTCATATCTTTGACCGTTCAGATCATTTGGTAAATTGTTTTTCTCATTATTTTGTGCAACTGCATTGGTTTGGTAAACTGCATGATAATTTTGTCGGTTATTTAGGTTCAAATGGCAGTCAACTGTGTTATGATTTTTAGTTTCACAGATTTCACACCAGGATTCCTTACCATTCTTCATGTTGAACGGGCAATATTTTGTCGAGTGGTCCTCGTGCTCCTGGCAAATGTCGTAAAGAGATTTTGTCTATATGAATCGAACGTCCTGTCAACTGTATTCCTATCGACAGTTGTCTTGGAATGTCCAGCCATTGAGCACTTGGTGCACCAGATCTCCTAATTCTTGAGGTTTAACTCCTTTAAAGACTTCTGCATACTCTCGAGTTGTTCTTCTAATCTATGATTAGTGGAGTAAGTGGGTATGTCCTCATCCATATCCACTTGGAGAGCTTTTGTGAGCGCATCTTCATAAGATTTGAATGTTTCCAGACTGATGTGTCAATGGACTTTCTGAGATAACCCTATAAGAAGCCACTGGATTAGTAATTGTTCATCTATAACATATTCTAGATGGCTCAGAAGGTCTTTCCATCACTTATCATAGTTGTGGATAGTTTCCCCTGGCTTCTGTGATGTTGTTTTTAGTTTTTTTGCTACCAGGTGTTTTGCATCTGGGGTTTTGAAAAATTATAGAAATTGCACTTTGATCTCAGCTTTGGTTGCTCTAGGTTGTCTTTCTGAAAATTTCATATACCAAGTCAATGCCCTTTTCCTCAAGGCACCGATGAACTATTCCATTTGTCTATATTCATCCGTAACTTGGTTGGCCTCCCAAGTCAACTCGCAGATGAACCAGTGTCGTCTGGGGTCCTCATCCCCCTCATATAGAGGAATGTGTGCTGACCCATGACCCATGTCGGAATCATTGTCACTGCTCTTAGGAGGTGGCGGTGGTGGAGGTGGGGGTGGTGGTGGGGGTGGTGGGGTTATTGGTTTATTCGTCTCTGCAGGACTATGGTCGACGGAACTTTCGTTCCCATCGATTGTCGATTTTTTTTTCGATCGGTAGTCGGTTGATGTTTACTTTTTCTGTCGATGGCCCACTGTAACTATTTGTCTGCAGTTCTGAATGTTCTATGTGTTCCAAAGCTATATTTGGCAGGGGGGCTGCTCCTTCATGTGTCGATAAGAGTAAGCGGATACTTCGGTGGGAGGATACCGCTTGAAAGGTAACCCAATTCCCTTCCTTCGGTCGACAAATAATGAGGTGTCATCCAGTGTATGTCTCGTTGTCTAGTCGACTCCATATACCAAAGTCACCAGATCATAGTTGGAGGTCCTATTCAACAATAGTTTGTATCCGAGTATGCGGATTCAACAGAGAGAGGGTTGTTCCTTCATGGGGAGCTCTTAATTGGAGAGCTCTTGGCTGCTCTATCCACAATTATTCCTTCGTAGGGGATGCCTCTTCTTCCACGCCTTCTTCATGTCGGTCATGACCTGACTCTGGCGGATTCCCTTCTTGGTCGGTCGTCCTAGGATTCCTTCCTCTATGCAGCACTAAGGCTCTTTCTCTTCTTGCTTCCCTCCTCTATTGCCTCTCTTCCCTCTCTATTTTCTGAACGTCCGACATACCATTGTGTGATACTATTCTCTTGATTTCCCTTTTGGTCGACTTCTCATGACTGGTGAATGGTATCCATTTCTAGTAGACTATAATCCACTCTATTTTATCTCGACATATGACTAGCTACCCCCCCATAGCCTACCTGACACTTTTAGAAAGCCCAGATAGTTTGGTCTACTTGCTTAGGAAGTATTCCCACTCCCTTTCTGCAATGAAGTTTTCCCGCCTCTTTTGCTTTTCCACCCAGTTAGAGTTTGATGGAAGTTTGTGAAGTGATGGACGAGGTTCAACAATATGTCCTACTCCCTTCTCGAACAGAAATTTGAACAACAAGGTCGGTAAGGAGCACAGAAATTGTTCAGTGAGGTCTGTGTAAAATTTCTCCTTGAAAGTTTCCACTGAAGTTCTGTCTTCTATTGCTTGCTCCTCATAGAAGTCGTCAACGATTTTCTTGAACCACTCCGACAAGTTTGTTCTACCTCCTCGGATCAATTTTTCCAGCAACTGTTGTTCGTTAGTCCCTTCCGGCTTTTTCATCTAGGAGTTTCTTCAGAAGTTAGGGCACTAATTCTACAAAATTCTCATGTGTTTCTGTAAAGAATATTGGTTTTTCCTGTGAGATTGTTAATCTGTTCCTTCGTGCGTAATTTTGCAAATAATTTGCAACTTTACGTTCCCATTAGTCCTTAATCTCCTACTCTGATATCATCTGTTTGCATACATTTGAGACATGTACTACCAGCAATGGAACCAATGTTGTAATCTCACAGATCACATAAGGTTACCAATAATACATAATAAAACATACATATACAATAGAGACAAGAGATAAGAACAAGTAGGTGAATCAATAGATTATATTACATGAATGAGTCCATACAACATAGAGAACTGAACTGAGTTCTCATTTGGCTCAACAGCCTAATATATATGATTAAAAAATAGTTACAAAATAACTACCTGTCGGTTCGGTGAACCGACATGACCTTAGGTGGCCGACCTAATCTCTAGTTTAGTCGGCTGACTGACTTAGTCAGCCGATCGACTAAGTCGGCTATCGTTCAAGTCGACTTATCGACTTGATCCTCCTATAGGGTGGCAGCGTTGCTGAGAGATTAAGGAGCATGCTGGCCTATGGTTGGGTGGAACATTGCAGTGACATAGCTGGTTGTGGAACAATTTTTCATAAGATAATTACTCTTGACTAACCTGTTTTGCAAACAAATTACTGTTAATGAATTTATGATTGATGAACATGCATAGGAATGAATGCTTTGTTGTTTCCACTGAATATATGTGTGATTAGGAATCTTAGTATGTTTTAGTTTTTTAAGCATTTCTACTTCATCATTATATGTATGTATATGTTTATGAGGCTAGATGCTTGGTTGATATGATGAAAGGTAGCATCCTCTTACCTGGTCAAAGGGTCGGGGACGTTATAGGTCTTGACAATGAAACCATTTGTTGACACTATCTGGTTGACAAGGGTTCACTCCACAGATATGTCAACACCAATCGACGCAAACTCCCTAAACATCGGCCCAAACATGATTTACCCTATCTAGCAACACCTACGAAGCAGGTGCAATCTCACCTGAGATGTCTAAGGGAGGGATGTAGGAACCAATTTTCCACAGAGGGAATATGACTTTCACACTATCTGTTATTCTACCACAACATCCAGATATCTAGGGTCCCAATTAACCTATTAGCTAGATCAATTCATTCATACTAGCTCGAATTTAGCAAAGGCATGTTATCATAATTTAGATTCATATTCGGAATATCAAGACATCGACATCGACATATAGTATACCCATAAACTTTGCATCATTCAGATTTAACCATAAAGCACAAAGATCACAACATTATAGACTTCACATCATTCATTACTAAACACATTTCACAAAACTATAGATAATAAACATAATTACGTTGCCAATAGAGTCTTCATTCTATTAATCCTAGAAATACATCGCAAAAAGACAGAACTTCTTGGTCGATTAGCCTTAGACCAGAACATACATTCGTTCCTCCGAACTAGATTAGATCTCTCTTATCCTATATCTGATCTCCCATGATCTGAAGATAATGATATGACTTCTAACTTGACCTATAGACTTATTAAGTCATTACAAAATGGTCCACTTGACCGATCTCCTAAGTAATTTGACCAAAATTTCCTAACTTATCGTTCCACCTTTTTCCACGGTCGATTCTTCTTTATGTCAATGTCCCCTTTTTTTTATGGTGGAAGCATGCTTTGCGCTTCCTAATCTATTTCCAACAATATTGTCATGATGGCCAATGGGTTCACATTTAATTTTATGTGGAAGGACTCCTCGGCTTGCTTCTATAGCTCATGCACCTAGCTAGTTCCAATAGTCTCATATGTATGCACAAGTATTATTCCTGATTTGATGTCTAGCACCATGTGCAGCTCATCAAGTTGGTCTCTATTATCCTTCTAGATTAGGTTCACCAAGTTGATGATAGATTGCAGTTGTTGCACGATCTCCGAGACTGTAGCAATGCTAGTTTCTGCCTCTTTCATGTTGTTAGGGAGAAAATATTCCTATGGATTTCGGTGGACCACAACAGACAAGATGCCATTAGAAATCATATCCATTCTCAAATATGCTAGATAAATTAAAGAAGCTAACAACTAAGGGATAGATTTCATACCTCAACCAAATGTTCGAAGAATACCACCATTGAGCTCACGATCAAATGTTTGTTCCGTACAATTCATCCTCAACAACAAATATATATCTAAGCATATAAAATATACTAAATGTTAGCATTAAAACTAGCATGATCCATTTAAACATGTATAAAGCAAACACACACATGGAAATATATGTAAACATTTGCATATGAAATTTGGATGAGAAATGAATAGTTCTATTAATGTAAGAACATAGATACAAAGTGACAAACTTTTTCGGCAACTCATCGAAAACGAGAAACCAAGTTCCTCCACATGGGCCTCCACAAATTCAATCCTCCATAGCAAGGAAATCTCACAAAGGAAATGGAGATATTGGGAGATGAACATAAAGAGTTCTATCAACAAGGATAAAGGGATGCAAACTAAAGCATGTGGAAATGGGGGAAAAAATTTCTACCCATTTCCTTACTCTCAAATTATCTCCTCCTTCAATTCTTCACAATTGCTCAATATATAGCCCTAAAATGGGAAATGGACAGCCAAATTGGAACGTTTCCAGGCATATGGAAGCCCAAGAATCAAGCTATTCATTACTTGATGAGGAAAACTCCAAATATTTTTTTTATCACAAAACCTGATGCACGTGGGTTGTAATGGTGAAAGGTACATTACTGTTGACCTGCGTGTATCTCCAAAGATGTATTTTTTAGGGTTAAACTAAAGCATCAGTGCTATACTAAGTAAAGGGGGTACAGTGAATCTACATAGGAACAAGGTAATGCCATTAAGGCATGATGCATAAGGTGTGGAAAATCATCCTATAACTCATGTGTGGAGGACTTTTTGTGTCTCTTGTCAATCTGTCTTAGTAGGAATCTCATGTTTTTTCTCCAAAGACTCCTACTATTCTTGTTTTGGTACAATCCCAAAATTTTCAAAGATATTCTGACAAATAGACCCCATAGGTTTAGTTCCTGAAACCTATCATGTCGGGAATACTTCCTCAACTTCCTTCTTTCTTCTTCCTCCTCCTCTATGTCTTGTTGTGATTGCAATGTCTCCCTCTTTCTCTTATCCAGTAGGAATAGTGAACCCCTTGGTGGGTTTTAGCTGCTGGATTCACCCTTTGATCCTTTCTTATATATTCTTGCTTCTTCCATGATTTCTAGGTCCAAGTCTGATTTGAATTGCAATTGCATTGGCCATTACATGACTGCATCTGTGGCATCATTGGTAGTGATGTAGAATGGAAGCACATATTCTTTGGTGTGCTTTGTGCATGATAGATCAGAACATTATGATGGTCTACTTCAAATATAACTTTATCGATGAATCGATCGACAATGCATAGGGGAACTATGATTGATTCCACTGTTGCATTGAGCATTTGAGTATATACACATCTAGAACGTGGTGTCCACATCCACTTGGTACTACCAGTTGAACTATTTTTGGAAAATTAAGAAGTTTTCCACAACAAAGTCGTCTAGGGTGGTATTGTTGTAGGCATGGTGTGGTGGTGGTTTTTATACCACAATGGTAATTAGTAGCAGGACCCAGCTATAGTGGAACTCAGTTACATGGTCTTGTGCATCGAGGGAATCCTGGATAAATTCCTGGTGCAAGTGGGGTTCTTGATTCAAAGTGGTATCCTGTAATGCTCTTCTATGGGATTTCAAACCTCTGCGTTTGATATGCACAACTACAAGCATTTACTTAACCAAAATTACAGTGATGGAAATGAATGTAGAAATAAAACACTAGGTCCAGACCAACACAAATTACAGAGCAAAAATGGAATGTTTGTCTTTATCGAACTTTACCAGACTTTTTTATTTGGAAATAGATAATAGAATATTTTCTTGCTTTCTTACAGTAAATTGATTGGCAATCACAAATTTGGCCTTCTACAATGATGTGAATCAATTCCTCCTGTTATTGTTGGATCAAAATATTCCAGGCTGAGCTAAACCAAAACTGTTGGGTTAAGCAGAGATAAACATAACCCAAATTTCCTGAGTTAAAGAGAGTTACCCAAAAAGCCCCCAACTCCTTTGAAATTCTCCCTTTTTTTCTTTTCATTTCCGCCTCTTCATTTCCTATATCGAAGATGGATGGTTGTGATCAGGGTTGGAATTTCAAATGGCGGACACCCGTCAAATTTGCTGGTAACAATCAAAAAATAAAACATTGTTTGTATTCTAAGCTAGATTTTGATGGTTTCGATAAAAGCGTAGCTGTATTTGATGAGTAAATTGACCCATGACGGTCATTTACCCGTCAAATTCCATCCCTGGTTGTGATCATTCCTCTCCCATTATGTGTAGTAAGCTAATTTGTGTCCATGTGTGTGCCATGATATATAATTTGCGTGATATGTAGCTCGACTAAACAACTCAACTATGTAGTAGTGTGGAACCGCAGCTACAGGCGTTCCATAGCCTGACTATGCAATGGTACGAAAATGCAGCTACAAGTGTTCCAAAGCTCGACTATGTAGTAGCGCAGAACCATAGCTACATGTGTTCCAAAACCCGATTATGCAGTAGTGTGGAACCACAACTACAGGTGTTCGGCATCTCGATTATGCAGTAGTGTGGGACCACAACTATAGGTGTTCTGCATCCTGGCTATGCAACAGTGCATAACCGTAACTACAGGTGTTCTGTAATAGCACAACTCTCAGTCACAAATTCTGAGTAATAGGTTCTGTAACATCGTATTTCCTCCTACACCTAATATCCAAACTAAAATCTTTTTAATTGATATTGATTTCCCAAACCTAAGGATGCTCCTGCATTAGTTCTCATGTCGATCATTTATCCAACGCATACTTCTCTACAGATATCATGACTCCAGTCGAGCATTCATCTTTCCATCACTTTCTCGGCAACTTGCATGCTAAGATTTGTGTGGTGAAATGGACTTGACACTTTGATATTGCTAAGATGATAAATCCCCATGACCCTAGGCGTGTTTTTTATTTTTTGTACACTTTTTCTACAGAGATGTGAGTCATAGCGTTCATTACATTGGGGAATGAACTCATTGAGGATTTTGTACTTCTTGTCCAGCCATAGATAACCTCCCTATAGGTGGCTCAAGAGGAATCATGTGCAGGTGTTAACGGCATCGCCCCTCTCGAAGTGCAGGACGTCCATCAGGGACATAATTCTAGATTAAGGCAGTAAGCATGCCTAAGCTTATGGATCCATGCTCTCCTTCCCATCCTCATTGAGCTTTGTCTCGATGTACTTTTCTATCGTGAGATCAAGAAACTAGGTGTTATCTAGTATTTCGAAGTCATAATACTTCAAGAATGGCATGCGTCCCAACAAATATACTAACTTTTGTCGGGAGTGGCACCATTTGGAATCAGGTATTCCTTAGGACATTTATCTTATTGCAGCTCTTCTTTGCTCCAGGTGTAGTGGTCATGACTACTCACCATGCTTATAGGCCCTCTCACCCTATGAAAAACACTAAAAACCTTTGCACGCTTACTCTTATATAGGTTTCTTTTCATTGCTTACTTCCCAAATCATACTGGTGACTCCTTTTTTTGGCATTTCTTCTCCATAACTTTATTGAACCCTGCAATGAATTGGTCTTTCTTCTAACCATAGTTTTATGTACAACACTTTGTGCACAATATTGATACATGCATAGTGTCCTCCTGCTATGCCTTCATGTGCTTCCCGTAAAAGTAGTCATTCATGTTCCAGAACACATCTGCAAAGTATGCCATCTACAAAGTTGTCCTGCTATCAATTGGAAATTTGTGTTGCATGTTACCAATTGTCTGCGTTGTGCAATTGTATAATCTTTTGACACAACTAGAAGGAAAAAATGTGGCTACCACATTGAATTGATCTAGTATAGACTCAATACTAAATAACTATACATATGGTAAGTCACCATCCATACCTCCACCTTTCTCGCCATATTCAAGCCTTGATAAATTATTTGGCCCAACATTTTTCTTACCCAGCTTAACAATTACTTCAAATTCAAACTCTTGGAATAGAAGCAACCATCAATAGATGCGCCCTCCCAACATTGGCTTGTTCACTAGGTACCTTAACACATAGTGATATGTGAAAAATTTAAGGCAATCCCCAACAAGTAGAATTGATACTTCTGTAGTGTATATACCATCACCAAGTCTTCCCACTCAGTCGTGGTATAATTATTTTCCGTTGTAGATAAGTTTTTGCTAGAGAAGGAAAAGAGGTTATTAATGTCCCCTTCCCTAGGATGGATTAGGACAACTCATAGCGCAACTAATGACACATCTACATGCACATGAAACATGCATATCCAATCTAGAAAGATGAGAATTGGTGCAGTTACCATCTTCTCCTTCAGAGTATCCAGTGCCTGTTGGCACTCTATCATCTACCCATACTTGACTTCTTTTCTCAACAGCTCCTCCAGAGGTGTTGCTAGGTTGGCATAATTTCTTATGAATTTTCAATAGACTATGATTGGAATCTTGATTGGGTCGACTAATAGGACTTCCTTGCACACAACATGTCCCAAAAAAATGTCAAATGGTGTACACAAAATGCACTTCCTGAGATTAAAAGATATATGCATCTTCTGCCAACAATCTAACATGAGCCACAAGACCTGTAGATGATCTTTCAATAAGCTGAACATAGTGTAGTTATCCAGGTATAATTCCAAGAATGTATGCATGGATTCTTTAAATATTGCTACCACTATTGTGGAGAACACAGTTGGCACGTTCTTCAATCCAAAAGGCATGACAATGTAGGAAAAAGAGTCACATTTGGTCGCAAAAGTGGTTTCCATGTGATCATTAGAAGAAATTTGGGGTCTAAAATGGGCCTTATAAGAAAAGAAGACATTTATGCATTGGTGGTGCAGGGGGGGTCGACCACAACCAACCTTACCAGCACCTCTAGGATCTCGTGGCTCCTACAATTAACATGACTGTCAAATTTATCCCTTGGCCAAATTATGTGCTAGATTTTCCTCCCCACAATTCATCTCCCGCAACAAGGTTTTCCACAACCCTGTCTCTGTAACCGCCTTTCTACAACAGGCCTTCCTGCATCACTGTTTCCATAGCCGCCTTTTTGCAACAAGCCTTCCTGCAACACTATTTCTGCAACTGCCTTTCCACAACAGGATTTCCGCAAGCGGGTGTCGGGATGTGGGATGCGTGACCAACTTTCCAAAGTTTCTCCCCCGCAACTTTCCTCCCACAACTCTTCCTTTGCAACTCTCCCGACCGTCAGATCTTTGCGGCCTCCTCCATGACCATCGATTTACACTTTGGCACGGATCTCACAGATCTTTGTAGATCTGTTATCGCCTTCGCAACTTCTGTTGTGGATCTCTCCTAGACCGTCATATCTCCTTTTGCGAACTTGATCCCCACCGTTCATTCTCTGCAATAAACTGGTTAAGGAAAAAAACTTGTGCGCTGTGTCAATTGATCATAACTGCAATAGCTTTATATTAACTTTTAAATTAACTAATAGATACAACTATGAGTTTAACTCCAATGATGATAAATGTATGAGCTTAAAAACCATAAATTAAGTGGTTGTTATATTAGATTAACTATTAGATACAAGTAATTGGCACATTCTTTAGGAAAAACAACATATATATGCCTCTCAACCTATTCTGAACATATAAATCTTGTTTATTCATTATTCCATAGTTGTAGTTTTTTGAAAAGGAGGAAATATACGGTGGAAGTTTTGATTTCTTAACAGTTTCATACCCCAAAGCAAGTCTATCGTCATGAGAAGCTTCTTGAAAGCCTTCACGGATATAATCTCATCATTTGTTTTTATTTATATTTAGTTACCATGATGGGTAGGGTTTATCGTAGGGTTGTCGGTTTGGTGAGATAATTAATTAATTAATTAATTTTTTAATGTTTTTTAATTTCTTTTTGTTAATGTTTTTTTTAATTTATTAATTTACTAAATCTTTAATTATTATTAATGTTAGTATGACAGGTATTTTTGGTTTAATGTTTTTTTATTTAATTTCTTTGTGTTAATGTTTAATTTGTTTAATTATTATATATGTTAAGGTTTTAATTATAGTTAATATTTTAGGTTAATGTTGAATTAAAGCATTTTATTTCTTGTTTTTAGTTAAATGCTTTTTATTTTTGAATTAAATAGTCACTTTGTTTAGAGTTTTTTATTATTAAACCTCTTTATGTTAATGTTTTTAAAAGGTTTGATTATCATTAATTTTTTTATTTTTATGTTTAATGTTTTTAACTTTTGTTTTTGGATGGTTAGGGTTAATATTTAGGTTAATGTTGATAAGTTAGTCCTTTTTATTTAATTGATTAAGTTTTGTTGTTGCTTTTTATTTTTGTTTTTAAAGATCTTGACGACTGGTTTTTAGGAGTCTTTAGTTTTAGGCCATCATCTCGGTTCATGTTGTTAGGGTATTTTTCAATTTCCACTGCTTCCCTTATTTTTTGTTTGAACTGGTGAGGCATGATTGCGAGTACTTCTGCCTTTTCAAGACATATATGATGCTTGGTATTGCACAAGTTTTCTACGACAACAGAGTTCTTAACTCTGTAATGGTGTATGTCAGCACCATGTTCTTTTGATATTGTCTTAATCGAACGACCAGTCTCGGCGATGTAGAACTTTTGATGGTCATGCCTGCTTCCACACTGATCCAAAAGTTGATGTGTAGTGTTTTGGAGAGCGTCATGTGAGTGTTGTAAGTCTGGTGTGATAGGTTGTTTAAATATTTCTTGGTTAGTCTTATTTCACTGCGCACTATCGAGAGGCTCAGTTCAAAGAATGTGTGAGGGTGTTTAATATTTACAAATCATGGAATTATCTTGTTATCCCTACATTTCTTTAGGAAAGTTAAATCTGTTGACTTGTGAGCTATTTTTATCCATAAATTTTGAAACAGTTGGATCATCTGAAGTGTATCTCTTCCATGGAGGGTTACAATTTGTTTATTCATTATTCCATAGTTGTACTTTTTTGAAAAGGAGGAAATTTGTGGTGGAAGTTTTGGTTTCTCGACAATTTCAGACCCTAGGGGCATTTCAGTTTGGAATACCACGGAAAACATTGACTTGGGAGGGGTTCTTCCCAGAGGGGCATGATTTTTCTCCATGGCGCCATAGTTTTTCCCTTACGACGTACTGGAATACAATACACTCAGGCTATTGGCCCCAACAACATATATCAAGCTTTACAATTCTAGCTGTAATAATATCATTTTTATTTAATCAGACGACTGACTGTTGCTTGAGTACTTGCAAGAGGGAAGCAATACATAAGAATGCATGAGAGAAATAGGAGGAAACCGAGAAGGTTTCTCTATCTCGGTTACCTCCAATTCCAGCTCAATGAATCCACTGATCGAAACCCTATTTTCTAGGGTGACCATACTCAAGTAAAGAATTCAAAGCTTCAACATACTTGATCAGCATCGCCTCCTTCAATACAGACAGTGGAGACATCGTAACCTTCTACCGAGAACCGAAAAACTCGCAACCGCATGAATCCCTCAGCCACCTCAAGATTATCGTATTCCTCCATAATGTTAGTGAGATCATCATCCCAAAGAACAGATACCAGAGCATCCAAATCCTCTTCCTCAGGAAGATGATACTTAATTATAAAATCCTCGCCACAAAAATCCGCCATCTTCAAGACAAGCTTAGTAAAGCTAATATCCATGTTCATGCACACAATCTGGGTCCCCCCCCCAATGTACCAGAGCTTCCCATTAGAGGGACGCAACAGGATCCTATCGCCAAAGCTACACAAGAACTTCACCCATTGTTGTAGCAAATTGGAACTCTCCTCTTCAGCTTAGGACATGATTCCTCTACTGCAAACGCCAACTTTACCAAGCAATTCAAGCTTGTTGTCCCCAATATTCGAACCTTGGATGATGTAGCAGCTGGTAAGAAAAAAACAGAGGCTTAAATGTGCTAAGGCCTGCTCTAGGAAGCCCATTGAATCATATTGTTAAAGGCCATTAACAGTAGCCTCATCCCCTTCCATTGTTTTTTGGGATTCCACCTTGCCATAGTAAATGAAAAAAAATCATTCAATTTTTGTTTTCCTAATTTTGGCCCTAGCGCTGTTACATTGTATGCTACCATGGGTCGGACATGTGTCACACAGATGGAGCTTTTATGGATTTCTCCGAGCAGACAATCATCAATCAGAGTGCCTTGAACGTGTTAACTATGGATTTATTATTAATCAGAGTCCTTGTAATTAGATATTTTCTTCTTTATTTGGGATGCTTTTGCAATGAATATAGTAATGTTTAGCTAAGATGTTAGCTTCAAGAAAATATTGTGATCAAGGAAATAATGCCCTTTTTTTCATTACTTTTCTACCCAAACAAGTAGATTTAGTGATTTTGATCTTGATCTTGTCCTTAGTGAAGTGACCAATATGACTTGATCTTGTTCTTGTTTTATCGCCAAATGTGAGTTTGATTTCACGCTTACTATAATCCTCAAGTTGGGATTTTTGTTGTGCCTACGTTATCCTGCCAATTTGTTCTCTTATGATATACCTGAGCTCTATTCTTGTGTGTGTTTCCCCATGGAATTGAACTTCAGTAATTGCTTCAGTCTGAACTTGATATTGATGTTAAGGTTAGGGTTGCCATGAACATTAGTGGGCAATGTCCTTTTCTTTTGATGCAATTCATATTTAATTTTGTCGACTTCAAATTGTTTGGTGTTTCTTCTTGAAGTGGTTTTGGAGAGTTAACTTTGTAAATTGAATAGGAAATTTTATTTTCTTTAGATTTTGAAATAGTTCTATGGAGTATTTGAGAAACTTAGTTGTGTCATTGTGCAGAATATTCCTACACATTAAATGTGAACGAAAAAAGTGACATCTATAGTTTTGGAGTGGTTCTCTTGGAGATAATCATCGATAGATGACCAATAGATCCAGAATTTGGAGAGAAGAGAGATCTTGTGAAGTGGGTGCACACTAAAATAGAGAAAAAGAATGGATTACAGGAAGTGTTGGATCCCAATCTTGTGGGTTGCTTCAAAGAGGAAATGGTCATGGTTTTGAAAGTAGGAATTTACTGCACAAACACCCTACCCATTGATAGACCATCAATGAGGAGGGTGGTCGATATGCTGCAGAAAACCAATCCCCAACACAAGGGCAATACAACTAACAAGGATGGAAAATTGTCTCCTTACTATTACCCAGAACCCACGACTTGCAATGTACAGGCATGATGGTAACAGATTTTGGCCTAGACTTTGCTTCTTTGTATGGCTTGCATGATGGAGACGGTTTTAGGCCTCGACTTTACTTCTTTGCGGGGCCTATGTATTTATCATCATTTGTAGCTTGTAAGTTTGTTTAAGTTCCTGTGCAGGTATAGCCTTTTGAATCTAACCATAATACTGACACCCAAAATTGAAACTCACCTAATGCTGATATGATACTCAAAATAGAAATTCACCTAACGTTTTGTGTATCATTAAAGCAACAGTAAGATAGGTCGGGGATCTTGATTGAAGATGCATGTGTATCTACCCAATAGTGTACCATCCTGCTTCTATGTATTTAATAATCATGCCTTGTCACTTGGATGAATTGTGATTTTTGGATCAGAAAGAATTTTCTTCTCGTTGAATGGTGTTTCCTCATTGAATGTCAAACACCATGTGGAAAGCACATATAGATAGTATCATCACCGTGCATTTACAACTGTAATATAAACTAAATGCCCAAACAACTAAGTTTTTTTAGTATCTTACAATCCCCACATATAGACATATAGGGAAGAGGATCCTATAGTTGCATATGATATTAATAGTTGCATATGTTACCAATAGTGGAAATAAAATGGTGTTGGATAGTATTTATTTTCAACATATTTCAACATATCAACAAGCAGTGATGAAAATCCAGATGAATTCAATGATTTTAGCATTGAGAAAGAAGATCTAGAAGGCTCTGTTGATGAGGAATCCGCAGGGTCTGACTAAAACTGAAAATGTTGAATGCAGATGAGGTAGTAACTAATGTTGTAGATCAAGTTTCACAAGGTGTACTAAAGACTGTTATTGCATCTCCAGACAAGGATTTCAAGTAGGTGCTTTATGAAAATGTGCAATTAATGATGCTAGTACCAGAATTTGGGGCATTGGTATTTCTATTCATTAAATAATTACATAGACCGGTAGGATAGTGAACCCCCATCTATGAATTCATTGTAATCAAATCCGAGAGAAGTAGAAATGAAGGAAAACAAATCTTAGTTTTAAAACTTTGTTATGGAGAGAAACTTCCTATGGATTGGGGTATACCACAATCGACTGAATGACACCATAAATCAATCCATTCCAATATGCAAGAGAAACAAATGCTACTAACACTAAGGGATATGAAGAGTACCTTACTCTAGATGGTTGATGTAGATCCCCATTGAGCTTTCCCAACACGCTTGTACTTATAATTCACTCTCAACAATAGTAAACAAGACAATCATGCTATATATCAAAGTGTTAGACCTACTCTAGCATATATATAACCATCATGTATAAGCAAATATAACTACATCCATGGATAAAATATTCATAGTCATACACATGTAATGGATGAGAAATGGATATTTCTATTGATAATAAACAGAGGTAACAGTGACAAACTCTGTCGACAACTCGTCGAAACAGAGAAACTAAGTCCTCCACTTGGGCCTCCACCACTTCAATCCTCCATCTCAATGGCAAGCTTACAAGGAAATGGAAAGCTTGGGAGGAGCAACAATGTGCACTCAAAAGGACAAAGGGATGCAGACTCAAGCATAAGCAATATGGGGTAACAATGAACTATAGTTTCCTTGCTCTCAAATGTTCTCCTCCTTCAATGCATCCAAGAGGCTCAATATATAACCCTCCAACAAGAATTCAAGGGTTGAGTCAGAGCATTTCCAGGCATATAGAAGGCCAAGAGTCAAGTTATTTGAGACTCATTGAGGAAACCTCAAAATTTTTAGTTTTTATGCACATTTATTGATGTATGCAGGCTACAGTGGAGCAAGATGTGTATACACGCGGGTATCACCTTAAAAGTCACATACAGGAATAAACATGTGTTTTTTACGGAATTTCTTGGAACATCAAAGTATAATTCAAGCAAGGGGGGTCCAAGGAGTCTGCACAGGGACATGGAAGGCCATAATAGTGTGATCTACCAAGTGTGGTAAAATCATCTATAACAAAATCCATAGGCTGTAAATAATGGTTGTGATCTCTCAACTGGTTAAAAAACTGTCTTGTGGGTATACTAACGATAAATACTCCAAGTCTTGTGGCCCCTTATCAGTTGTAAAGGCACCAATCCATCTACCATGCAATCAACCGCATCAATAATTGCCACTTTGGCACACTTCTTTATGAGGAATTTGGACCCGTAGCAGCCAATTAAAAAATGAAATTCCATGTTTTTGTTGATTGACAGTTGCTTGGGGTAGCTTCACGGGAAAGTGGAGATATGGAGCAGCTTTTGCGGGTAGCTAGTGCTATATTTTGTTGTAGCTTGGAATTTAGAAACATACAGTGTTCACCTACCATATACCATGCCTTTTGTTGGATTATCCATATCTATTCATTGGCACCCAAGTCGTGAAGTTTGGAACAACCAACATGAAAATTTTATGGTTGAGAAACCATTTCAAGTTGGAGTTCGGGAGTAGTTGTTGATCTCGTATTATTTGGCAACTGATTGTGATAGTTTTTGTCACCATCTATCACTTATCACAATCTTTGCGCATTGACACTGAACAACACCCACACCAAAATCATGCCATGACTATTTTTAAACACCTAAGATCAAGGTTCAATGAAGTTGGCAGTTGAAGTTTAAAACCTTGCCAAAGCTCATGCCAAATAAAAGACAAAATTGTGCACTCAATTTCCTTGTTGACCGACTAATAGAAATTGTGATTTTGATGGAGCAACCAAAATGAATATTTTTTGTGATTAAGAAGTTGATTCATGACAAAGTTTGGAGCGACCATCCATTTGCATGCTAATTCATGACAGAGTTTGGAGCGACCATCCACTTGGTAGCGAAATAAAAGACAAAATCATGCACTCGATTTCCTTGTTGATCGACTAATAGAAATTGTGATTTTTATGGAGCATCCAAATCTGAATATTTTTTGTGATTGAGAAGTTGATTCATGACAGAGTTTGGAGCGACCATCCATTTGCATGCTAAGATGTAGAGGAATTGACCTTTGGGTAAATCGATGTCCACACACCAATTGCATCGATGGACGTTTTCATATCCAGTATTCAACAATAGTTGGGGTAGATTTGATTATGCTAGGAATCGTGGCAGCCCTACATTCCTTCATGAGCAGATAACCGACCCACATATTACTTGATTGGCAGCCGGTAATGAGTCATCATGCGTTTCATTAGTGCTGCTGGCATCTTCTGAATAACCACCTTTTTATTTGATGTTGTGTTTGGTTATGTGAAAATCCAAAACAATCAGTTAACATAGCGGTCATATATATAAAGTGGGTTTAATCATGATTCGATGGGAAAAAAAGTGGATTCACCTTTCCCACTTTTTTTCTAATATTTTTTTTCTCTTTCGATGTTTCATTTTCCCGTTTTGAGGTATACTAATTAATTTTAATAAAATGATGCCTCTAATAATATGCACATAATTATTTCCCATCCAACCATAATTTTGCATATTAAAAACTTAAACTTGTTACAGAGATTGGAGAAATTATTTAAACTTTGAATCACAACTACAAACATTTTGATAATTTAAAAAGACATTGCAATACACGTACCTGCAATAAATTAAATTATGAACTCTAATATCCAACGCTTCATTTTTTTAAACTACAAACATCCTGACAATTTAGGAAGACAGTCCCATACACATACCTGCACTAAATTATTAACTCTAGTATCCAACACTTCATTTTTTATAACTACAAACATCGTGACAATTTAGGAAGATAATTGCATCCACATACCTGCATTGAATTATGAACTATACTATCCAAGGCTTCATTTTTTAATTAAACTCACTTTAACTTATATACTATTTATTTGATTCATCAAATGAATTGTCAAAACAAAGACAAAGGCAAACAACAATTTACATGCTGCCAGAAAAAGTAGAAGGCAAATCCAATATTTCCTTACTTGACAGCTCTCTCCTGGGCACACCTTTGCATTTTCTCAACAGCTTTTTTACTAAAATCATGTTGCCTAAAAGTCGGTCAAGAAATACCTGTAGCGTGAAGGCATCTAGTCTGAAATATATTCAGTCTGAAAGTAAGAAAGCATCCAGTCTAAATGTGATAATTAGAGTATCTTGTTAGGATAAGTAATACTTATTCAATTTAATGTGTACAAAAGATATTATCATCACAAGACAATCAAGTTAATTAGGATAAAGAATAATTAAACGTTAAATCAAGAAGATATTATAAATTATTTCAATCCCATGTGATCGCGTTTTCCTATGTGTGGTAGGATACATTACAGTGTTGATGGGATGTGATAATTTATCCTCATCATCATAACATTAGAGTTGGGTAATGGAGATAGGATAATACCATATAATAAAAAATTGGGTCATTCTTGAGGGTCGTTACAACTATCATTTTTCCATACTATTCTCTTAGCTAGAACCCATTTTGAGTTCTTTCAATTAGGGAACTGGTTTTTGTGGTAACACAACTCAACACATGTTTCCACCATATTCTTATTCACTTTCAATTCTTATGACATACTTCCTCGCTAGCAGTACAAATTATTCAAGGTGTTGTAACTTACATTGTTGGTAGCCAAACATTTTGCCACTATTTCTTTTGACTCGTAGCTTGCTTCAATCATATTTCTTACTTTACAAAACTCATTTATAATATCATTGTAAGTGATAAAAATAACTGAAACCCCTTTCCTTTCACAAGATAATCAACCTTATTCTGTG
Organism: Pseudotsuga menziesii; assembly: GCA_001517045.1. Lineage (NCBI taxonomy): Eukaryota > Viridiplantae > Streptophyta > Pinopsida > Pinales > Pinaceae > Pseudotsuga > Pseudotsuga menziesii. The sequence continues at coordinate 178,618 of LPNX010965012.1, read as the reverse complement.
ATTAATAGATTAAGATTCCATTGAAATTTAGCAAAGCTACATTTTTTTACTTTGATATTGATCATATCAAGTTTTCTTAGAAATTGAAACTGATGAAATGAAGTTTTCTCAGAAAGTGAAATTGATGAAATGAAGTTTTTTGAGAAATTGAATGCCATTAAAAATAACAAATGTGAAGCTATCCACTTTAGAGTTTCTCCAATGCCATGTTTTCATCACCACCAATTTTTTTTAATATGGTTCTCATTATCAACATCAAATCTCATATCTACCAAGCAATGTACCTTTTGTTCCATTATTCCAAGATGTGCCCCCTTGGAAAAAGTTTGAGTTCAATAACGAGCAATGCTTACAAATTCTTCATTGTCTCTAAGGTATTGTTCTACCATGACAACAACCTGAGGATCATTAGGCTTTGGTGCTGAAAGAAAGGCTTTCAAAGAAAGTAAGTTTTCTCTTATGAGGATCATTAGGCTATGGTGTTGAAAGCAAGGCTTCCAAAGAAAGTAAGGTTGCACTTTTCTAGAATTGTGGATGACAATGACACCTTTTGATTTTATAATATTCATACTTGTAATCAAACTTTAACTTGAAAAAATATCTTCATTGTCTCTAAGGTATTGTTCTACCATGAAAACATCCTGAGGATCATTAGGCTTTGGTGTTGAAAGAAAGGCTTTCAAAGAAAGTAAGTTTTCTCTTCTCTAGAATTGTGGATGAAAATGTCACCTTTTGATTTTATAATATTATACTTGTAATCAGACTTTAACTTGAAATAAATATCCAAGGATTAATTTTAGTCCACTAAGTCCCAATTTTTTTTTCATATACAAATGATAGCCATCACCTCTAGGATTAGCTACTAAGGTTATAGCTCCCACTTTAGACCCGTTTTGGGTGACAATAAACAAAAAAAATCAATGCATTGGCTCATCTTATAGAAATTGATAAAGCACTTCTCCTTTAACACTTTAAAATTATAGTATGCCTATTGATCATGTGCTTGCCTATTTTTCACCTTAGCTCTAAACCCCAACAACAGAAAAGTACAATAAACCCAAACTTTTGTTTTGCCACTTTTAAGGCACTTTTTCATGCAACGATGATTAATTTGCATCGACTCATGATAAATTTGAATCAATCCCATTTTTTTTCAGTTTGCCAGGAAACCAAATGGCAGAATCTCTACACAAAACCTATTTTTCCTTACTGCTATATATACTAGGTGCATTGTTTCTCTATTTTTCTTAGTTCAAAAAAATGCAA
>LPNX010965012.1:79014-176682 GCA_001517045.1 Pseudotsuga menziesii | reverse complement strand
TTTACATTTCATGCTTAATGGTTTAGAAGGAAAGTAAGATTGATTCAGTTCTATAACATTCTTTCTTTTTCTTTTCAATAGAAATGATCATTTCTCTTAGAGTATTCCTCTTACAAACAAAAGTATCCTTATACTCAATCGTTGATATTCAAATTTCAAGTTAGCATCGTCGAGGAGCTAACTTGAATTTCCTTTAGGCGTTTATATTTTCTTTTTTCTCTCAGATACAAGAAAAAAATGCATACACTTTGTCTATGCACATTTCTTTTCAGTTTTCACAGTTTGTTGTATTTTGTCAAAATTTGTTGCTTTTCTTCTATAAAAACTATGTTGTATGCAAGTGTAGAAAATATGTGCGATATTGTCAAAAACTTTTCTATACGAGTAGGTGTGTGCTGAACACAAACTTTTTGTTGTGTGCTGAACAAAAACTTTTAGGTGTGTGCTAAATATACAATGTAGGAGACATTGAAAGATTCCCCATATAATTGGAAAAGGAGCCAACTGGAGGAGTGAAAACTCTAAATCGAGATAAGGTCAAAAACCTAGGACCCCACTATTGATAGACTCAAAACTAGTACTTTGTTCAAGGAGAGAAGACTTGTTGCCATGATGTAAAAAAATGTGAATGAAATTTCCTTTTCCCTCATTCTTGTAAAGTTTTAACGAGTCCAAGAAAGCAAACTTGGGACCTTCTTCATTGTTGGAAAGCTCAAAGAAGAGACTAAAGAATGCTTGATAAAGCACTGATTCATGGATTTTACTAGCCCGAGTTAGTGAATGCTCGATGGTGTTTTCATGGTTTTGAGAGTCTAAAAACTCCAAAGAAGACTCTAGGGGGGTTCTTTTTCATAAATTTAGTCTCTTGAGCCTAAAAAAGTATTAAACAATCCAGAGGATAACTCTCTTATCTCAGGTGAACTAAGGTGTACCATTTTTGTAATTAGTCGGCAAGGTACAAAAAAGGGGTAAACTATCACCAGATCGACGCTCCTTCAAAAGCAAGCAAAATCACTTTAGTTTTAATGAGTGTGAAGGGAAGCAAGATCACTTGAAAGGTTCCATTTATTTATGAGAATGGTACAGAAACATAGTAAACTTGATGCTTTGTTTTATAGCTTAGCGAGCATGACGAAGACATAACGTACGCTCAGAATCTTTTTCATGTTTAGGTCCAGAGCATGAAAAAGAGAAAACTAAGCTCGAACATGTTTAATTTCCATAATTTTAGTCCTCCAGGTCCGGAAAAGAGATAAACATATGCCTGGAGATACTTTCTAGATTCTGAAGAAAATAGAGTATTCCTTTTTTGTAAGTAATACACATGGTCCAAAAAAGATATATCCTACCGCCGATGTGGATGATCATTCAATTACTTTAACGATTCTGAAAAAACAAGTAACTCGGCTATCCATTCAAATTTAAGGAGTCAGACTCGGGCTTGAAGATAACTCCATATATTTCCCGTAAAGTTTTAAGGAGTCCGAAGAAGTAAACTCGCGGGCTCCTTAGTGTTTTTAATGAGCTTGAAGGAGAGACAGAAGAATGCTCTAAATGCAAGGAGATGAGTGTCAGAGGCAAGCGAAACAAGTTCAAAGAATGAGGAACATACCTAAGCATAATGCAAGGAACATGAGCAAGATAAAGATACTCGAGGAATGTCTCCTCAAGGAGAAAGGTGTCAAGCTGTAAAGGAAAAATGGTACAAAGTTGAGCAATAGTTAGAGAAGATACCAGGGCTTATACATCGAGCTCAAAGTGTGGAAGCTAACATCAGGATCAGAAGCGCAAGTAGGGTACATGCAAATTTAATTATAGCTTGAACAACAAGATGAGGCTAGTAAACAGTTGTGAATCCAACTACAAATCCTATCTCCAATCAACAACAACATCAGAATCATATTCAGAAGAAAAGATCTGATGCAAGTCACTTTGGAAGAAACACATGCAATTTTGTTATCTTCCACAAAAGGTGTAGTCAAGGAAGAGTCATCTGAAGAAGAATCTATAGTACCAAGGCCCGAGGTTTTATCATCAATAAACTCAACCTCAGAAGAAAATAAAAAGTCAACAAGGGAGATAGAGTCTATAGGAACAAACTCAATATCACAGGAGTTGAAAAATCTAGAAGAAAAATCAAACTCATCAGGATCACTGACTTGCTCTTCAAATGAAGAGTCCAAATACTCAATAAGACCAATATAATAATATTGATCAATGGAAGGATTGGGATTTCTAAACAAATAAGGGATAGACTTAGTCACAACTGAACCAACATCCATAAGAAGGTCAAAATGTATCAAAGACTCTAGGAATACTTCATTAGAAGGAAGTAGACCATCCCAGAAAGAACACATGTCTAGACATTCAAAAGGATCAATAGAGTGGAGAGCAGGATCCATAGTCTATATAGGGTGGCCCCACCTGGTCAATTGTTGTGACTAAGTCCTCAGAAGGTAGGCATGAACATATAGGCTTCTTCTCAGTAGAAATTGAACACAAGGGATATGAGGCCATATAGCTCACCCATGGTGGGATAGTGTGTACCGAGACATTGGGAATCAATAATGGAAATATCTGGTCTCTAGTTGGATTAAGAGAGGGATCAAGAAAATCCAACTAATCAATAGTGACAATGTCTTCTTTATGATTAAAGTATATCACACGAAATAATGTTGACACCACAGCTTACATGGCATAAATATAATCACGCCCAAGGATCATATTGAAGTCCAAGGGCTCCTCTATCACCATAAAATCAAATAAGATGGCATTCCCACCCAAAGTAACATATGTTTGAGCAAGAATTACTAAGGTTGTACTAGTTCTTCTATCAAAATCCAGTAACTGACTAGCATTCGACAAAAGGATGGGATATCCCATGCCTCACCAAGCACGTGCAAAAAAAATACTAAATTAGGCTCCTTTATCAACAATACAATGAGAAATCATGTAATGTCAAGATTTGACCTTTATCTGGAAAGGTGCATAAGAAGGGAGGCATGACTCAACTAGTGTATCCCAATCCAAGGAAGCAATATGAGAGCTTGGTGGGGGTTTCTTGGCCTAATATTCCTTCTTGTCTCAACCCAAGGTTCAAAAACAACACAATACCAATAAGAAACTAAAAGACATCTGCCTGACAGAGTAAGATCAATCAGCAACACCCGCGAGGTAGGAACAGTCTCACCCGAGATATGTTAATGTGTAACTTCCAAAACCATGTTTCCATAGTTAAAGAGGGATTATATTCCCTTGGTGCATGGCCAAGTGCTTGACAGAGATGGAGGGATGGAGTTTTTACTATGCAATAAAGGTGCAACTGGGTTCCACAACTGGCGCACGACGCAACCTTGTCCTTAACAACTTAACAACTAGTGCAACTGAGCGGCGTAGATGACTCCTTACTTATAATGAACAATGTGTGACTTATATTGTAACTTAACAGCTTAACCACAAAATCATACATAATATGTCGACAACGCTTTAACATTTATTCATTCATTTACTGATTTGTAATATTGCGACATACATTCAATAGTAACTGTAAACAATACAAAGTAAGCAAACACAATACCAATAAGACACCAAAAGACATTTGCCTGACAGAGTAAGATTAATCAGCAACACCCGCGAGGTAGGAACAGTATCACCCGAGATATGTTAATGTGTAACTTCCAGAACCATGTTTCCATAGTTGGAGAGGGATTATATTCCCTTGGTGCGTGGCCAAGGTGCTTGACAGAGATGGAGGGATGGAGTTTTTACTATGCGATAAAGGTGCAACTGGGTTCCACAACTGGCGCACGATGCAACCTTGTCCTTAACAAATTAACAACTAGTGCAACTGAGTGGCATAGATGACTCCTTACTTATAATGAACAGTGTGTGACTTATATTGTAACTTAACAGCTTAACCACAAAATCATACATAATATGTCAACAACGCTTTAACACTCATTCATTCATTTACTGATTTGTAATATTGCGACATTCATTCAATAGTAACTGTAAACAATATTCATTCATGCGACACAAGAAATATTCAACAACATTCATTCATGCAACACATGAAATAACATGGAAACCCATCTAGGAAAAACCACCAAGGTGCTCTTCATTTGGCATGAGAAATGTGTATAGCACTTTGCAGTTTGTGACTTGTAGACTATTATGAGATATGTCTATTGGACTCAGAATATTATTTCTCTCATGCTCTCTGGTTTATTCTTCTAACTACTCCTACTGATCTGCACACAGCCTGGATCGACTCTTCTACTTTACTGTATGTGCACTCAGTTGTAGATTACTCCCTCAAAATGGTCTGTGCACTCAGCTGCAGATCCACAACTCAACAACCTACTACTATTAGACTCCTCTCTGATATCTCCTTACTACTTTTCTAACTGTCTAACTAACAGGATACTCAATAAACAATACTGAAGCTAACCCTTATACAGAGCGGGTTCCTCTTATTTATAGTATTTACAAGACTGTGCAAGGTCGAATAAGTACAACTCAATTATTACAGACTTAAGTAGCTACAAAATATCTTATATTACATTAATGTCAGCTCATACCTAGTTGCAAAATTCCCGCATTACATTAGCCACAGACTTAACTGGTCGTGTAAACATCTTTCATCCTATCTATACAGGTCATGATTAGTCATAAAACTATCCTTTAGCCTTCTGTTGGTTTGTCCTTCTGTATTCTTCCTTGACTTTATACCGTCCATTCTTTACTCTTCTACCTACCTCTTCCACTGACTCTGTATGTGCTTTTCCTTGTCGCAGCTTCCTCTGCTCTACGCTTGTGCTTCTTCCTTAACCTTCCTTTCTCTATTGCGTGCTCGCTTTTCCTCTTATGCTTGCGTGTCGAATTATTCCTTGTGAAATTTTCCTAGCCTAGCAAGCCCCCAACTCTCACATGTGGCTCGTCCCAAGCCACTAAGAAAAATTTAGCAAAATTTGAGTGTCTGCAAAATTCAAGTTTTTGGCGTAGGTTGTGCCATAGGACCAACCTTGTCCTAAAATTCCTTCAAAATTTGTTGTGCCCTGGAAACTTCCTCTATTACTTCCTCCACCTTCTTGGCCAATAGTTCCACATGGTCGGAACTGATATGTTTCGATGGTCCCTCTTCCAATGAATGGGTTATATGTTGGAGCTTCTATTTTATAGGTTGAATAAGACCTGTAACTTGTTATGCCTCTGATTGATTTTTTGTTATCTCATCATTTCTTTTCTGCTCCTGGTTGTAGATATTTTTCACTTCCTACTATAGCTGCTTCAGCTCTGCGACCTTCGTGATACTTTCTTTGATTGGTAGCTTCTTTGTGTCTTCCTTTACCGTGGTGATTTTCAAATCATCTTTCCGTGCATCTTCCTTGATCTTTTCCATAGCCTCATCCTCTAGAAGAATTTCCCATATCGCGAAAACGGATTCAACTGCCTCTGTGCATATTGTTTTTCCATGTCTTATCCTTTCAATAGCCTCAAACGCTGCTTTGCTACGCTTTTCAAGCACGTCAGAAGGTGTGCTTGGTGTCTGCCGTGCTTGTAACTCCTCAGCCTGTTTTCCTAGGTCAGTAGCAATATGAGACAAGCGTGCTATCTTTGCATTCGTATTTGCATCTTCTTGGCCTTCTTATAAAGGAAAATCTATGACTGCTTCCTTGATGGCTTCAGCAAGTGTAAGTCGGCTCTGTTATATGGCTTCAATTTCCTGCTCTATGGAGGGTCTTGTGCTCTTTCACCTTCCTTTTATGATTGGTTTCCTAATACACAAGAGCATTCTACTGGATCCGTATATCAGTCACAACCGCCTGCTGCACAACATAGACTTCCGCTAATGTGAATTTATAGAATTCCATATATAGCATCTCAAACTCATGGACAACATTATCATACTTGGGCATCCTTGTCTCCATTACTCGTTCCTCGATGTCTACTTTTATCAGCAACACCAGCTCTGGTGTTACTAATGGGTTCCTCGGATCCATTCAGCTTCGATAGTGGTTTTGACTTCATTGATGGCCTCTGTCAGCTGATTGATATGTTCGACCAGTTTCCTAGTCATTCATAGTTGTTTCTTACCTAGGCCCTTCAGACTGGACTGTGCGACCTCTACAATGGCATCGGTCAACAAACTTATGTACTCCTCGGCTAAGTTGACTATGTTAGTTGATTTGTCTGCTTTTCTCTTTTTATGCTGTGGTTGATGTTGCTCTGCATTTCACGCCGCTTCCTTGGCCTTTTTCACATCTTCATCAGTAGGTGTGTCTTCAGAGTCATCATTGCCAGATTTTTGATGACTATTATCATTGTCGAAACTCAACGACTGGTTGTCTTGCCCGTTGCTACCATCATTTCCTTCTCCATCCTCTTGGTCATTTCCTTGACCATTCCCTTGTCCATTTCGTTGGCCCTCACCTTGGTTATTTCGTTCCTGGTTTCCTCCTTGGTCCATCTAGTCCTCAACTAGGTCGCACCATTCTGCAGGCCAATCTTGGATGACTGCATCTACATCTGCATCAGTGATCATAAACTCTGCTTGGTATGCTTGCTTGGACGGGTCCTGTCGTGGCTCTAAGATAACATTGTGGACACCTCTTGGAAGTTTATGAATGCCGAGTATTTCTGCACCATCATGACCCTTACTCTATGTGTTTGCTTTATTACATTGTGCAATTCCTTATTGTGCAGAAAGAACTCAATGTTATTGTTTGTTTGGTGAATCTTATACTCCTTATCCTCCCATCGGTTTTGATACTTTGTGACAAGGAAAAGCACTGGGACATCTAGTCGCTGGTAGTCTGGTGGGTTGGACCATAGAATAAAGGAAATTAGAATGAGCATCCAGGAGTAGTGGAATTTAGCATTAGGTTCCTCGCGTGCCTGCTTTGCATCATCTATGAGCTCATTCAACAGGAACTTCGACCAATTGAAGGTTATGCCCACTGCGCACTGTTCTATAATTTCTATCACCTTAGTGGTGCACTCAATTGCCCTCATCTTGTGCAACAACTTGCAAGATAGGATTTTCGTTGCAAACCTCACCATGTTGTCCTCTATAGGGGCAATGAGGAATCCGCTACCTACGTGTTGAAGATCATATTTCTACTTCATCTTGGTCATATCTTTGTTTGGGCATATGTATGGAGCAGGATCTCCTCCTACCTTTGGTAGACCCGTTATGGTCGAGATTAGCTCGACGTCAACAGGGTAGGGTCAATCGAGCCATAAAAATCCTCTGTGAAAATAGACGAGGATCTTTCTAACATATGTAGTTACTTGCACGCTGAGACCAAAGTGTGGCATGAGCAGCAAGTTTAACAAGCCCACATAGTCGACACCGATGGCCCACTCCATTCCCACTATGATCTAGGGCTCAAGCGACACAGTTGGAAGCATAACCATGTAATAATTCCTTTCTAAGCCTACCTGCTTGCGGGTGTCTACATCCTCAAATTGTAGCTTGGAAAGCTTCGGCAGTATATCCATTAAAAGGGGTACACTAATAGGGATCTAGGGTGTCACTAAGGATGAGCATGATTTTTATGAAAGCTTCACCTCCCACGCGACGGTTCTCCTTGGCCAAACATAATGTGGTAATAGGTTCTCCTCTTCCACGATGGCACCAATGTCTCTACGAGGAGGTGAGTTTGGTGCATCCTCCTCCATCATGTCCTCAACAAGCATATCCACAATGGCCTTATCCTTGTGTTTCTTTAATATCCTCGTACTGGATGATTCTGGAGCCTCTCTCGGTGACACAACCGGTCATGGAACTACAACTGGTGGATTTTGAACGGGGTTCAGACAAGGCCCAAACCAGAGGGTGGAATAGGGGCCAAACCAGCAGTAGGAACTGGTTGTTGCCTTTGCCACACCATCACTTCTAGTTCTTATTATGGATGTTTTACTTCTAGTGATGCAATTTATTCTTCTATAAGACATGGTGAGGTGATAGTCACGTCTGATAGCTCACTGGCACTGGAAATCTCTATGACCATGGGTTTCGTCTCTGTTAGCTATCAGCTATGGTTCTCTCTTCTTCACCGGGTTCAAGTAAAATGAAACTTGACAATGAAGCTCATATTTATAGGTGCCAGTGCATCCTATAGTCATCTTTTGATGGGAGGTCGAGGTCTTGTTCAATCACATGGGCTTCATTAATTCATCTACTCGAGTTTTGAGCTATACCTGTCATGACAGTTATGGTAGTTATGGTGGAGATGACTGATTGGACCAAAACATACACCATCATTGTCCTCAAAACTGTCAAATTAATGACACTTCGTTGTCATAACGGCCTCAATCTTTGCCAGATATTCGTATTTTAATGTCTTTGAGCCTCTCATTCCCTCTTTTTACTGTGCTTTTCCTGCTTCTGTCGCAGACATGTGACAGAATAGTTTCCTTTCTCCCCCCCCCCCATCTCTCTCTCTCTCTTTTGCGACATGACCTTAGCCAGGCCTGTCACGGCCATCATGGTAAGGTTTTAGGAGAATTCCATTTACCATTCCTGTGACATATGTTCCATCTAGTTTCTGCAATTTTACTGAGCCCGCATAAGTGATGTGCACAATCAAATATGGTGCTAGCCAATGCGTTTTTAATTTCCATGGATGTTTGAAATATTTGTTGTCATACATCAACATAAGTCCTCCGAATTTGAATGGCTTAATCCAGATATGGTGATTATGCCATGCTTTCTACCTTTGCTTCTCTATGTTTTGATGGAAACCTACGACGAAGCATTCCTCTTCCATCTGAATGAGCTGTGATAAACTTTGGTTGACAGCATCCCCTTCGGTCATTTTCATCAGTGCATCAATCTATAGACTCTGCACAATGTACTCCATAGGCACAATAGCTTCCTGTCCATACACCAGTCTCAATGGGGTGTGTCTTGTTAGTCGCTTGCAAGTGGTGCATTACACCAATAGCACAGCTAAAACTTTCTGATCCCAATCATCTCAGTGCACATTTCATACTTTGGTTAATGCATTCTCCATAATCTTGTTAAAGGCTTCAACCGTTCCATTCACATGAGGATGATAGGGTGTCATAATCTTATGCTGGATCTGTAACTTTGCAGTAAGCTCAACAATCATTTTGTTAACAAAATGTGTACCTTAGTCGCTGAGTAGAATCTTTGGGCATCCAAATCTAGTCACCAAATTTTCAAATAAAAGCTTTACCGCAGTCACAGTGGTGCATTCTTTAATAAGCACGACTTCAGCCCATCTAGTTAAATAGTCTGTCGCAATGATAATGTAGCACACACCAGTCCTCTTTCCTGGTGGACTGGTCAGTCCAACGAAATCAACATCCCACTTGTTGAATGGTTGGAGAGTTATATGCGGCGAAAGCGACATATCGTCGTGACGCAACAATTTTCTCGTTCTCTGACAGATATCATAGTGCTTGCAGAAGCTCTTAGTATCCATATCTATGGTTTCCCACCATAATCCTGCTTGCAAAATCTTTTGCACAGTTTCTTTTCCGAAGTAGTGTCCTCCTGCGACACCGGCATGTGCTTTGCTCATGATCCAAGGTCGCTCATAGTCAAAAACACATCGATGCAGTATTTCATCGGGGCCCAAGTTGTATAAGTGTCCCACAATCAATGTAAATTCAGCAACTCTGATGATCAAGTGTTTCTTCCGCACGATGGTGAACCCTTCATGCCCATAGCTTGTACTCAGAAAGTGGATAATTGCGTTAAACTCCTTATTCTGATCTTCCATCATAGTGACTGCAAAAAGTTGCACGTCAGGAAAGTTATTTTCTATGATGGTTGGTTCTTCACCACTTTCTATCCATGACAGGTGATATGGCCTGACATTTAGTTGACCAGGTTTAACAATGACCTCAAATTCAAATTCCTGAAAGAGGAGTAGCCATCGACAGATCTTCCCCCACAACACTGGCTTGTTGACTAGGTATTTCAATGTCGAATGATCAATGTACATTTGAAAATGTCCACCCAATAAGTAGTGTCAGAACTTTTGCAACGCATATACCATGGTGAGGCCTTCTCTTTCCGTCGTTGTATAAATTTTTTCCATTTTTGATAGTTTTCTGCTCGCAAAAGCAATAGGGTGGTCAAGCGCATCCTCTCCTGGTTGGGTTAGGACTATGACGAGCATGACAAATGATGCATCGACATGAACATGGAACTCTTTCTTTCAATCCAGAAATACAAGTATTGGCGCAGTGACCATCTTGTTCTTCAATTTGTCTAATCTTTCCTGGAAAGCTGCTGTCCACTGGAACTTTAAATCTTTCTTCAACAGTTTCGCCATAGGTGCAGTGATCTTTGCATATCCTTTGATGAATTTTCTGTAATAGCCCATGTGTCCTAACACCGATTTTAGTTGCATGACTGATGTGAGTGGAAGCAAGTCAATAATAATCACAACTTTTGTTGGGTCGACCAAAATTCCATCGCAACATACAATATGACCCAATGACACACCAAATGGTGCACAAAAAAGACATTTCTTTGAATTAAGCGCGATTCGATACTGGCAACAATGAACCAGCATCATGCGTAGACTCTCAATATGGTCTCTTACTAGACCAAACATATTCCAATCATCAAAGTATACCTCAAGAAATTTATGAATGAAATATTTAAAAGAAGAAACTACTATTCTATAAAAAGTAACAGGTGCATTCTTGAGTCCAAAAGGCATTACCGTATACTGGTAGCATCCCCATTCTATGACGAAGTTTGTTTTGTGGCGATCCTTCTTTGTAATTCTGACTTGATGATAGCTAGAGAAGTCATCAGTGAATGAATACATCTCTTGCCCTCCAACGCTTTCAAGTACTTCATCTATAACGGTGTTGGGAATGGATCATGTAGGGATGCATCATTCAGTTTCCTTAGGTTGACATAGATCCTGACTTCACTTTTTGTCTTCTTATCCTTGATCACTATGGGGCTGATCCACTCTTATTCCTCAATAGGTTCAATTATTCCTGCATCTAGCATGCGATCCAATCCAACTTTTACCTTCTCCTTATACCTTGGATTCAACCTATAGGGTCGCTACTTAATGGGTTTAGCGTATGGTCTCATGGGTATTTTCATCTCCCCTAGATCACCTACTATCCCCTTCATCTCTGAAAATTTGGTAGGGAATAGGTCTTGAAACTCATGCAGCAAGTCTATGATCATCGCGACTATCTCTTCATCCCAATAATCTCCTATATTGGCGAACTTTGGGTTCTCTGGTGACCCAATGTTTACTTTCTTGATTTTTCGCGGCTTTAGGAATTGGTCGCTTGATATGCCACTTCCTTTGACTATGCGTGTACCCCCTGAATCTGGTATGTCACTACAACAAAACCGTATGATTAGCATCTCTTTTAGCTTCCTTTTTAGACTCCACTAGCACTTTTAGTGTATTTTTCATCATTTTTTGGACAAAGTGGACGCTTTTCCACGGGATGGCGCTTTTAATGGCGTTATTAGCGTCCCTTTTTAAAAGTTGATGCTATTATGAATGTTAATTAGCATCCCAATTAGCATCCAAAATAACATCCCATATAACGCCCATAATAACCTCCAAAAAAATGTCCAAAATAGTACCAAGCTTAGCACCATATATTGAGCCAAGGTTAGCGCCAAGAATTGTGCCAAGAATGTCGCTAGGAAAAAAATCCGACATAGAGCCAAGTATAGAGCTAGGAGTTGGGCCTAAAAAACATCCAACATAGTGTCAAGTATAGAGCCAGGTATAGAGTCTAGAATAACACCAGAAATTTAGCAACCCAACTAACATCCAAAATAGTATCCCATATAACGCCCAAAATAGCCTCCAAAAAAATGTCCAAAATATATCCAAGCATAGCACGATATATTGAACCAAGGTTAGCACCATGAATTGTGCCATGAATTTCTCCAGGGAAAACATCCGACATAGCGCTAAGTATAGAGCAAAGAATTGCACCTAGAAAATATCAAACATAGCACCAGGTATAGAACCAGGTATAACGCTAGGAATAACGCTAGAAATTTCAAAAGGAACTGCGCTAGGAATTGTACTAGGTTTAGAGCTAGGAATTGGGTTCAAACAATGTCCAAGATAACATCAGATAGAGTGCCAACATTAGCACCAAAATTTGTGCTAGGAAAATAACAAGAAATTTCAGAAGGAATTGTGGCAGGAATTGCACCAGGCATAGTGCTAGGTATAGAGCTAGACATGGCATGAGGAAGTGCGATAGGAATTTTGGAAGGTATTGTGCCAAGAACTTCTCTAGGAAAAGGACCAAGCATAGAACCAAGTATAGATCTAGGAATAAAGTTAAGAATTGAGCCTCGAAAACATCCAACATAGCAGCAAGTATAGAGCTAGGTATAGTGCCAAAAATTTTGAAAGGAATTTTTCCAGTTTTAGAACCAAGAATTGCGCTTGAAAACCCATTCGACATAGTTCTAGGATTAACGCAAAAATTTGCACTAGGAAAATAACCAGGAATTATAGAAGGAATTGTGCTAGGAATTGCACCAGGCATAGTGCCAGGTATAGAGCTAGACATAACACTATGAATTGTGATAGGAATTTTAAAAGGTATTGCGCTAATAATGGCTTGGGGAAAGGGCCAAGCATAGCACCAGGTATAGAGCTAGACATAGCACCAAGAATTGCAGTAGGAAGTTCGAAAGAAATTGCGCTAGAAAAAGTGTTAAGAAAACTCCAATGTTGCGTGAGGGATAGTGCTAGGCATGTTGACATAACTAGCACCTAATTTCCCATTTTGGAAAGTAAGAGACCCTAATTATTCATAAATAACCCTAATGGAATCATACTGTCCCTAATGATATTATAGTGTGCTTAATGACATGTTGTTGTTGATGATGATACATATTGACAATGATAAATATGTTAATGATGATTTCTACAATATTTAGTAGGATGTTGATGACAATGATGATATCAATGTCAATAATGATGATGTAAGTGATTATAGAACTATTTGATATTGATTGGTCCTAATGGAAACATAATTAACCCTAATGCATTGGATTTACCATAATAGTGACATGGACATTGATTGAGGTCTAAAATATTCAGAGGTAACTAGCCCAAGGAATTGACTTAACAAGCATGATGATGAAAATGATGTTGATGTAGGATATGACATTGATGATGACGATGAAAACAACGTCAATGTCCACGATGATGGTGCATTTGATAATACTTATATATACTGATTGATCATAATGGCACTTAAATGTCTGTAATGACATATGAGCGACATACAAATATCACCTAAATGACTCACAATATCACTTTATTTATATTTTACAAAAAATATGGTAACATAATATTTTATTGACCTTATCATTTTTATTTATCAATTTATTTATCATATTTTCCTCCTTAATGATCCCAAGTTAAGCTTTTAGGTTGATAATATCTAGATTAAGGAGGAAGACATTGAATCATTATCAATGACATTAGGTATGAACAAAAACACCATTATAGGAGTCTCACCCACCCCGCTAGTGGCACTTTTTACTCGGAACCCCATGGATTTTCCATATAATCTTTATTTGTATAGTTTGGTGGCCCATGTCATCTGACCATGTCAACATGGTACTTAACATAACTAAGTAACTTAATAACTCCATAAGCATTGACCTTGAACTTTTGATTTTAGGGTTTATCTTTTTCTCTCTTACTATTTGGATTACGGTGAGAGACTTGGGAACCCCTTCTAGATGGATGACATATTTAATTCTTGAATATGACCCCATCTGATTCACTTTATTCTCTATTTAAGAACCCCTTGAATCATATTTTGACTAAAAGGAAGTCTCATATGATCACAATTTTCCTCTTGATCAATAATTTCTTTAGGGTGGTGGAGTTCATTTATGAGTTCATAAAGAACATCTTGGGTCTTATTTCATATGTTCGTGAAATTCATGGACACAACCACACCTACACAATTTTTTCCTCCTGCACAAACAGATCATGCCTTTGCCTCTCCTAACCATTGCCTCATGCAAACTGTTACTAGTCATTTTATGAGAAATTTAGTTTCCATAAGATCATTGAGCCTTTGAGATAATCATGGTTCCATGTCTCTTCCACACATCTATTTTTTTCATCATGTGTCCCTTCCGTTTTTTTCTCTTAAACATTTCAGAACTAGCTATCATGAGGAAAATTGAAGACAAGATCAAAACCCCTTGTTGGAAGATTCATCAACATAATTTTTTATATTTCAATGACATCAATTATTTTCATTTGCAGCAATTACAGTAGCTTCACCCAACACCTTTTTCATAGCAGCTCATCCTTGGGCCTCTTTTCCCACGCCCAACCCCATTAGACACAATACTAATCTAAAGTACCATGTCTCTTTTGTGTCATGTATAGTCAACAACATCAGTTTTTGTTCACTCTTAGTTCCTCCATATTGCATCTATAACATCAGGAAGAAAAACATTTTTCTTTTGGAGATCCTAGTTTTTCTATGGTGCTTCCACCAGTCACCAATAACATGCTCATGGGACAACAATGCTCATCGTTCTTTTTGTCTAGTCATATTTGGTAGTTTTATTTTAGCATTCGCAACCACACAGTTAAGCAGCATTCGGATCAAGTTCTATTTAGAGACATGCCCTCTCACTCGGGTATATGTAGGAACCTACTTCCTCTCAACACCTCACAACCACATCCATATTGGTTTCATATGGAGGTGTTCCTTCCCACACTGATTTGTGTAGGCACCTGCTCAGTTCAAAAACTCTTCATGACAACATCTAGATTGGGTTCATTTGGAGACATGCCTTCCCACCCCAGTTGATGTAGGTACTTGCCCATTTCAACTTCCTTTGGAGACAACCCTCCCACCTTAGTCTATGTAGTCCCCTTCTTTAGTCAGTGCCAACACACTCTTCAATGTATTCATTATTTTGCACCACAACTCAACAACTATCATTTTAGACTTGGTTTCAGTTTTCTCACACTTCACCTGAGAGGAAGAAAGATGGGATGCTTTCCCCTTCAATTAGGAGGAATTGGTATGAACGGGAGGCCCATCCATCACAATATGATGTTTGGATTTGGTTCACACCACATTATCAAATTATATTGGTAATTAGTTAGGTATATTATTAAATAATTGTTAGCCTTTTTTACTTGTCAAATGTGGACACGCATGCAATCCTATATAAATGTTATGCAAAATTCATCTAATATAAGTTAATATTATTTTCTTCTTATATGTATTTTGTTTATTCTAAGTTTGATTATTGAATTTCATATGAATGTGGATCAATAATTTATTACATAAATTTTGTTGATACCTTTGATAATTGCCATTTAACTATTTTATTTTATTTTTATTGTTTTTTTATGTGGTTTATTGCACCATAACTTAGTGGAAATAATTTCAAGGGTCCCACTTGAAGGGACCTCACTATGTAAGCACCAATTTTGGGAACCTCTCCCTTGAGGGGCCAGAAAATTCAAGAGTTGACCTCGACCCATCTAGGCCACATAATCTCCAACCAAGTGAGCTACCCAACTCCACTAATTTTTAACTATTTATTTATTATAGTAGATTTAATATATATATATATATATATATATAGTCATATTGAAATTGTTATTGGTAATTAAATACATAAAACCACTACACAATAATACTTCACTTTTATACCAAACAATCCTAAAAGAAACATTAAAAAAGAGTGAAAAACTAAAACAACAATAAAAACAAATTATATAACAATAATTAGCAATAAATCAATATTTCAAAAAAGACCACAACTTATGAAACACTTAATACATATGAAAATATCACAAACCAAAATATATAGATAATTTAAAATCACATGTTTTAATTTTTTATTATCTTAATATAAAAAAACATTAATATTATTGTATACATAGGCTGTAAACCAAAATTTATTTTAACCTACAAACAAAATATTAAAATTAAAAAACAATTAAAAAAACATAAAACAAAGTAATTATTCAATTCCCTACTTACTAAATATTTAAAAAAGAAACATAATAAAACGAAATAACAAAAACTAAAAATACTAGAAACATGCTAAATATTTAAAAAAAGAAACATCATAAAACAAAATAACAAAACTAAAAATACTAAACATAATTTAAAGAAACATGCTAAATATTTTTAAAAAGAAACATCATAAAACAAAATAACAAAATCTAAAATACTAAACATAGTTTAAAGAAACATATTAATATTTAAAAAAAACATCATAAAACAAAATAACAATAACTAAACATAGTTTAAAAAACATGTTAATATTTAAAAAATAAACATCATAAAACAAAATAACAAAAATTGAAAAAAAAATGTGAAGAATTGCAACACAGCACTAGTAAAAAGAAACATTATATTACAATTTAGAAATATCTCTAATAATATCTTACTTGATTTTATATCACATTTTAAAGGGTTTTATTATTTTATTGATGCAATTTCTTATTGTTTTGGAGGAGGTCAACCAACACAAAGAGATGGCCAAACAATACA
The DNA here is from genome assembly GCA_001517045.1 of Pseudotsuga menziesii. NCBI lineage: Eukaryota > Viridiplantae > Streptophyta > Pinopsida > Pinales > Pinaceae > Pseudotsuga > Pseudotsuga menziesii. The sequence continues at coordinate 160,134 of LPNX010965012.1, read as the reverse complement.
ACTTCCTCAACCATGGAGCCAGATTTTTTTCTAATGTGACTTGCTCTGAATAATATTTCATTCGTTTTCTTAGAATACATGTAGAAGATCAAAGGTAGCTTAATGAAATGCTGTAATTTCAAATTTTTTCTTAGTTTCTTCTAACGAGTTTCATTGATTTTCTTTGATTTTCTTAACATGCACTAAGGTGATGCAAGGTAGGTGGAGGGAGATTGATTCGTGAGGAAGAGAGCCAAGGAGGAAGAATTCAACGGTTTAGAGGAGGAGGGAAGTAATCCAATCTATAATATGTTTATGATAATTTTTTATTTAAGTTTTTGAGTTTTTTTATTCCAATTTTCTAATGTGTATATTAAAATATTCATTGTGAAGGTTGCATATGTCATGCTGAAGAAAACATATTCAATGAAGTTAACTTGAGGCTCAAGTTTTCACCAGCCCTCCCTCACTCTTTGCTGATATATTTAGAAAAATATATATATCTAAAAAAATTTAATAACATTCAATAAAAAAATTTCTCTTTTTTAGAAAAAATGTCAAGATTTAGCTCTAACATTGGATACTATTATATCTGGTAAAAACCAAACCCAATCAAGGAAAAAATCCCTTCCTAAAAACTGCATTCGAGTGGAAAGCGGAGGTGTTTCCCTTTCAATTATGACTATTGCACCTTACCAGCAGACCCGTTATGGTTTAGTTTAGTTTAGGGTTGGACACAGACGTCATTCTGGATAGTGTTGCCTCTCCATTTGGTCCTTACAATAGCATTAATTAATTCCTTCCTTTGCTCCTTAACTCCGAGGATTCCAGAGATAGACTTTAAGAAAAATTAAGAGAAAAATATAGTAAATTTAATCAAAATGACTCTCGCTGACTATGCTCCTCTCTACAGCCCTTTAAATAATATAAAGCCCAGGGAAATAGTTAAGTTCCTTGTTCAGAGTAGAAGTGTAAGCTTGCCTTGTTTCACTTAGGCTCGAAGTGATTGAGAGAAAATATTTGTATATAAAGATTCATTGAAAAGAGAATATATATATTAATTTAAATGAAATATTTTGATTTTTAAAAGTATTTTAGTGGTTAATTTTTTATCTATTTTTAAATAAAATAAATTATTATTTAAAATTTAAATAAAATTTAGATAAAAATACTTTTCATTTTATTTTTTTTTTATAGTTTTTTATTATTTAGTCCAAAATATGTAGTTTCACTTTGGGTGCGAGTGGAAAAGGAAATAGGCATCGTACCAATAGGATGTCCTCCTACATTGTGTCATTGCAAGTCAATTTTACCTTGAAACAATGGCACAGTAAATAGGTTTGTCCATTGTTAACCGAGCGAAGCAATAAATATGTAGGTGTAGATATCTCAACATGAAGCCAAGCTAGTCATTGATACTTAAAATGACGAGTTTGCCGTGCTGCTACTTTCTTGGAATGATACTTTAACCAGCACCGGGAATAACATTAAATAATTTCACATCTAGTTATTAAAAATATTATCTAAGATAATGTAATATTTAATTTACAACATTAAATTATATGTAATATTTTGTTATAGATTATTTCTCTCTAAATTTGTTTATTGATAACATTTTAATTTTATCTATGTTAGTGATAATAATTTTAGGATATTATTATTATTTTATTTATTTTTAGTTAGAAATTATTTACAATTGTTTTTAAATTCAACAAACTTCTTACTTAGTAAGCATAAAGTTAATTCAAATATAAATAATATGGTTGTGTAAAAATTGTATTTACCATTTTTCATAATTTAAAAAAAAAATTAAATGATGGCATAAATCATGGAAAATAAACTTTTAATTCTCATAATTTATAAAGAAATTTAAAAAATTAATTTTTCTATCTCAAAAAAAACATAAAAAGTTAAAAATAAATTATTGCTTTTCATAATTGTTTATGTTTCTTAAAACATTAACATAATTTAAAAAGAAAAAATTAATTACATTAATATTGAACCTATATTTAATATCATAAGTAAAGCAATCTAATAAATATTATAAATCATTGTTTTCATTAATATATTTTTATGTATATTAAGAGTAAAAGAAATGAGAATAATAATATGGTTTTGATTTATTATACATAATATAGTGAACTATGATTATTTAAATATACGTTTATGAATGACAATTGGTATTAGCATTAAACTTTAAATACCATTCATAATAAACTCCCTATTAAAATAAAAATTTGTTTTAATCATTTGTTAATTTATAGTGTTAGCAAACCGCGATGCAAAACAGGAAGAAAAAATTGGTGCAAATTTAGAAGCAAAAATTGGCACATATTTGGAACTAAAACGTGGTGCAAAATGGGATGCTAAAGTGGTAGCACAAATGGATGCAATATTGGATGTTAATTTGGATGCAAATATGGTGCTAACAGGGATGTCATTTAGGAAGCAAAAGCGGATGCTCTCTAAGAAGCAAAATAGGACGTTATTTAGGAAGCAAACTTCGACATTGTTTAGGAAGCAAAGTTGGTCATTATTCTAGAAGCAAAAAAATAGACGCAATTTTGGACGTCATAAATGATGCTATCTAGGATGCAAAAAAAGACGTTTTTTGAGATGCTTTAAGTTTTGTCCATAATGCGTCCCATTTAGCGTCTAGTTTGGCCACTCAATGTAAAAAACAAATACACTAAAAAGGGACGCTAAATTGGACGCTAATTCCAGGATTTATTGTAGTATGTTTATGTTAGTCAGGTCATCATCTTGGTCTCCAGTTAGATTGTAACAAGCCATCCATTGTTGGATGGTCACCCTGCACTGGTGGGAATTTGCCTCCTCGACAGGGATTTCAGCAAATATATTTCTCTTGATTGTTTGAAGCGCATCATCAATTGTGGGTTTCTCATCAACAAACTCAAATGTGTACGCGATTTGTTTAGCTACCTCTTCCCAATCCCGAGTTCCTTTTTGCAACTCCATATATGTATACCAACTTCTAGGTGTCATTTCCAATGTGTGAATGAAATGATGGACCCATTCTCATCACGGGTATTCTGCAAATGCGGTGCGACACTGATTTGTGTGCTCGACAAGGTTTGACAATCCTGTGTACTTTTGACTCATGGTGGTGACTTCTTCAATGAATTTGACTTCCAGCAACCTTCTGCATTGTGGCCATTCTAATATGGACTGCTTGTACATACCCCACCATCTAGGTGGTGTAGCCTTTAGTACATGGTCTAACGCAGACAAGCGCTATGACCCTGTTATGAGTTCTTCAAACTCACTTAGGAAGGTCACAATATTAGGTAAACCCTCATAGGTGAGAAGCTTTCTTAACTCATTCTCCACCCATCGCATAGACCTTGTAATTCTGGCACACCTCCTCATAGATACCTCATACAAATGGTTTTTCCAATTCTTCAAGGCCTCTCTTGAGTCGGATGTGCATGAACTAGAACTCCCCCAGCTCAGGTTTCCATCTGTTGTCAGGTTGATGTAATATTTTTGTAGAGCACTGACATTGTATATTTGGTCGAGATAATCATCTTGTCCCTTGTTGTAGACATGGTCCACATATCTTTGTCTCTCCAATGGATCAATGAGTGGCACTACCCTCATCTCATTATCCTCGAATGAGAGTATCATTTTCTTGAAATTTATAATGGTCTGATTATCTATGGCCCAATATATCCTTAGCAACGCGAGATATGGATTTGTTTCATCAACAATGTTAATGAATTCAAAGTCTACAAATGTGTGCAACCCTTCAATGTTGACAGTGACGTGACTCAACCTACCAATCGGTAGGACCTTCACCTGATTTACAAGTCACAACTGGATAGGAGACCAGTCCAAGCATGGCTTGCCCATGCTTTCCCCAGTATTAAATTTCATTATGACCTGGTTAAATCTCCTTTCTCGTTGTGACTCTTCTGGGGTTTCTTCTATCAGTGCTTGTAGTTCTACTATGGCATCTTTATATTGTAAGCAACTTGAAATAAATGACTTGAGCTTACTAACCTTTTGTGGGACCTTCTTTTGGAATATCTGTTGAAAGTGTTCATGCATCTCCTTGACTTTTGCTGATGTCGACGGTTCTTAATCCTCAAACTTTGGTCGCACATCCAAAAATAATTTGCTTCTATTTTTTGACGTTGAATGGGACTTTCTTCTGTGCCACGGGTCGCACCTGCGGTTGCAGTTGTTCTTGTGGTATATGCTGATCAGATCTAGTCGCAGCACCTCTACGTATTATGACACCAACGCTTGGGTCTCTTGGCTTAGTAGCGATCATCTGTACGTTTAAGCTAGGATATAGATTTGGGTTCAGATTCTGTAGGGTTAGGACCTGCAATGGTTTGAGCTTGCCACTTTGCAATCAATTGAGGGCATTGCTCCACATTATGGTCCTGCGCTTTGAAATAGGAACATGTCTTTATAGGATCTTGGAAATCTATATCATAGTGACCCGGCTATCCATAGTTATAGCATGTAACCTCACCTCTTCCTCTTCCAAATCCTCATCCTCCTCTGCCTCTGAAGTTTCCACCACCCCTTCCCTAAGGGTGTGGTTGTTGTGGTGGGTACTTATTCTACTAGTATTGCGGCTGATATTGATTATGTCCCATATACAGATGTTGATACTGGTTTTGATACTGATTCGGTGGGAAATGCACAAGTTGATAGGGTTCTTGCGTCAGTTCATCATGATCCTACCCATCATTCGTCATCAAGTAGGTTTCTACCGTCTTTTCCTTCTGTTGATGTAATAGTAACTTCGAAATGTATTCACCTGTATTTCTTATGTATTGTAACCCGATGTTTATTCCGAGATGTATTTGTAATGTACTTGAGTCATGTCATACCCCGATGTTCCTATCGGGAAGTTTCTATAATGTAAACAAGTCATGTCAAGTCAAGGTGGGTAACTCTCCTATTATCTAAGGGTTAAAGTCCCCGTAGTTCCAGGGCACTAGGGTTATTAGACTCACCTAGTGAAGTTGGCCCTAGTTGGGTTTAGTCAAGTCGAGAATTAGTATAAATAGAGAGCTAGCCTCTCTATTTATCACACACTCATCCACACTCAGTTGTAGCGCATAGATCAGGAAGAGAAAGACATTGTGGCAAGGAAGAAAGAGGTTACTACTATCGGGAGATCATCTTATTGTTTTGGGTTTCACATTGGTGATAATTCTATGTCTGAGGAAGTTGAGGGGTTTTCTCCATTTATGGTTTTCTTGAGGAAAAACACTGTGTTCATTGTCTCTTGTGTTTGATTGCTATGCTTGTTGTTCTCTTAGTTAAATATCCTAATGATATGCTAAGATTTAATGTTTAAAATCTAACATGGTATCAGAGCTAACCTAAGAAGAAGACACTGTGCAGCTGCGGGAACTAGGGCTTCCTATTTTGTGGATCTCTCTCCACATTTTTTTGGCAAAAGTAGGGTGGAATAACTCTCCTCCCTAGGGCACATCTTTCTGTCGAAGAAAAATCCAATTCTGAGGTTTTTCAGTTTTGGACCCGACATTGCTGCCGGAAATTAGGGCTTTCCATAGAAGTGGAATTTTTCAATGAGCCTAGGCTTGGATTGATCTTCTCCCCAAAATCAAAGTTAGGGATCAAATTCAAAGCATTTGGTTGGATAGAACTTCAGAAAAGAAAAACCCTGATCTACTTCTGAACCAACACCATAGGATTTCAGCTCCAAATCTAGATCCAACATCTTGACCTAGTAAGATCTAAATCTTTTGTATTTCCATTTGAGGTTCTTAGTTAAGATGTCTCATCATACCAAGCTTGATGAAAAGCTTGAGGGAGCTGACAACTTTTGAGCCTGGAAGTATAGGATCTCCTTGGTCCTGGAAGAAAATGAGTTGGACTCCTACATCCATGAGGAGGTTCCAGTTCCACAGGGAGATGAGGCCAAGGCCTTGCATAAGAAGAATTTGGTTATGGAAAAGAGTATCATTTCTGATTTTATCAAGGATCACCTCATTCCATAGGTATCCTCCCTCAATACATCTAAAGCCATGTTTGATTCCCTAACCAAACTATCTGAAGGGAAGAACATCAATCGAAGGACCCAATTGAAGAATGTAAAGATTCAAAATGAGGAGACCATCCAGTCATACTTCACAAGGGTCTCCCAGATCAAAGAATAGTTGGAAGCAGTAGATGAAGAAGTGGAGAATGCAAAAATTGTGATGACAACATTGAATGGCCTCCCTAGGTCATGGGATTCTTTCATCCAAGGAATCTGTGCTAGAAAGAAGTTGGTCAAGTTCAGTAGACTGTGGGAAGAATGTTCTCAAGAAGAAGCTGGAATAGCAACTCGAGAAGAAAAGATGGGAAGTGAAGATCAAGCTCTCACAGTACACTCTAAGAAAGGAAGAAGGGAAAATCATGATCACCAAGGTAAGCATTCTCATCAGAAAAATCATTTTGTAAGAAGGGATCCATCCAAACTCAGATGTTATACATGAGATGAAATAGGACACTTTGCTAGAAATTGTCCCATGAATAAGAATTGATCCAAGAAGAAGAAGAACTCCAAAAGAAGACATCATGTTCACACTGCTAAGGATGATGATCATGCCAGAAAGAGAGTAAAACAAGAAAGTGAAGACTCTTCAAGTGAATATGAATATGTTCCGATCTCCGTTCTCACAGGAACTGTCACTCATGGAAGCAAAGATTGGCTTATTGACAGTGGGGCTTCCAAACACATGACAGGTTTCAAGGAATCCTTTAATAAACTATCCAAACATAATTCACCCCATAAAGTGAAGCTTGGGGATGACTACCAATATCCCATAAAAGGTAGTGGTGAATCCTCCTACAAGCTAGACTTTGGAAAGTCCATGAAAATGAAGGATGTCTTGTTTGTACCAGGACTAAAGAACAATCTTCTATCCATATCAGCATTGGATGCAAAAGGCATGAGGGTTGCATTTATAGATGATGCAATAGTGATTGGAGAACAAGAAGGAGGTTTATACAAATTGACGTGCCATCCAAAACAAGCTTTGGTCCATGACACAGTAGAGCCAAATGAACTTTGGCACAGAAGGCTTGCACATGTGCATTACAGAGCACTACCACTTGCAAGCAAAGTTGTTGAAGGTCTTCCAAAAATTCAAGAAAAACATGAAGGGGTATGCAAAGGATGTGTGAAAGGAAAGAATACAAAGAAGACATTTCCAAGTAACGAGAGCAAGGCAAAATGAATCTTGGAAATCATCCACTCTGATGTATGCGGACCAATGTCATCAAGTTCACTAAGCGGGTATGTATACTATGTTTCTTTCATTAATGACTTTTCTAGGAAGACATGGATTTACTTCATGAAGAACAAAGATGAGGTTTTCAGCAAGTTCAAGGAATTCAAAGCCTTGATCGAGAACCACATAGAAAAGAAGATCAAGACCTTTCGATTAGATAATGGTGGACAATTCACATCAAATGAATTCAAAGAATTAGGGATTAAGAGGGAGTTGTCCATTCCTTACAATTCACAATAGAATGGGGTTGCAGAAAGGAAGAATAGAACTATCATGGAAGCTACAAGAGCAATGCTTCATGATCAATATCTTCCTATGCATCTATAGGCAGAAGCTTCTAGAAAATTGGTGTATGTACAGAACCATACTCCACACAGAGTACTAGAGAACAAGACTCCTGAAGAAGTCTTCTCCAGCAAGAAACCAGAAGTCAGCCATCTCAGAATATTCGGCTGTCCTGTGTACATACACATTCCAAAAGAGAAGAGAACAAAACTAGATCCTTCAAGAAAGAAGGGTATATTTGTGGGATACTATGAAAGCTTGAAGGCTTACAGAATATACTTCCTAGGATTCAAGAAGATCGACATTAGCAGGGATGTAACATTTGATGAAGACACAACTTACAGCAAATCCAGAAAGAGACCTGCTGAAGAACTTGACGAAGCAAAAGCACCCATAATTCATGATACAACCATGAATGAAGAAACTTAAGAAGAAGAACGAAAATTTGAAGAACCACAAAGACCCGTAGATCCACCTCAGGAGAAGAATCCTCACAAGAGGAAACCTGCTTGGGTACGAGAAATTATCCAAGGTGTGAAAAGATATGGGGCTCTAGAAGAGAATCATAAAGAAAGAAAGAGAACCAGATCTTGCTCTAGATATGTAGCCTTACTATGTGATGTTATCAATAAAGAACCTTCCAGTTATGAAGAAGCGATAGAACAGAAAAAATGGAAGGATGCTATGATCGAAGAGTATCAATCAATCATGAAGAACGATGTTTGGGATGTTGTCCCAAGACCAGAAGGGAAGTCGGTTGTAACTTCCAACTAGATCTACAAGATCAAGCATGCTGCAGATGGTAGCATAGAGAAATATAAGGCAATATTTGTGGATCGTGGCTTATCATAGAAGGAACAAATAGATTATGAAGAAACCTTTGCACCTATATCCAGATACACTTCCATCAGATCGGTACTTGCTTTGGCTACAGTGATGAAATGGAAGATACACCAAATGGATGTCAAGACTGCTTTCTTGAATGGTGTAGTGGAAGAGGAATTGTATGTAGAACAACCACTTGGTTTTGAGACACATGATAGGGAGTCTCATATGTGTAGATTGAAGAAAGACCTGTACAGTTTGAAATAGGCACCTAGGACATGGTATGGCAAAATTGACAGCTTTCTATCTAGTTTGGGCTTTACCAAGAGTAAAGCAGATTCCAATCTTTACTACAAGGTTGAAGATGGAAACCTAGTGATGCTTCTACTGTATGTAGATGATCTGTTTGTAACAGGTATGGATGGGTTGATTGCTGATACGAAGAGAAATCTTGCTGCCGAGTTAGAAATGAAGGACTTGGGTATGATGCATTATTTCCTAGGTATGAAGGTGTGGCAGAATGCGGATGGTATCTCCCTTGGACAAGGGAAGTATGCAGTAGAGATCCTGAAGAGGTTTGGGATGATGGAATGCAAGGCCATGACCACACCTATGGCATCGAACCTGAAGCTATTGAGTGATGCTTCATCAGAGGCGGTTGATGCTACGATGTATCGTCGGATGATTGGGTCCTTGATGTACCTGACAAACACGAGAGCAAACATTTGCTTTGCTGTGAACACCTTGAGCTAGTTCTTGACAGATCCGAGACATGTTCACTTGATTGCTGCAAAGCATATTTTAAGGTACCTGAGGGGTACAATTGATTATGGGTTCAAGTATGAGGTGAATCAGAAGATTAACCTGGAGGGTTATGTTGATTCATATTAGGTAGGTAGTGCCATCAATAGGAAGATCATTTCAGGGTGTTTCTTTAGTATGGGATCAGGTGTGATCTCTTGGTTTAGCAGGAAGAAATCTTGTGTGGCACTGAGTACAGTTGAAGCAGAGTATGTCGCAGCTTGTTCAACTAGTTGTGAGGCAGTATGGCTATGGAAGCTACTGTATGACTTATTTGATCTCCAGATGGATGCTACTTGTATACATTATGACAACCAGAGTTGTGTGAAGATGTCAGAGAATCCAGTGTTCCATGACAAGTCGAAGCATATTGAGATCAAGTATCACTATATTAGGGATGTGGTGCAGAGGGGAGCAGTGAAGCTCCAGTATGTTGCGACGGAGGAACAGATAGCTGATGTGTTGACAAATCCATTGGATAGGGTGAAGTTTGAGTACTTCAGGGAGAAGCTTGGTGTTCTCTAGATCGAGGTTTCCTCCAAGGGGAAATGATGAGACCCAGAGCCATTCTGACATGGTGAGAGGATTGCTTCCTTCCATGGTCATATGTAAGGGCTGAGCCATTCTGTCATCGTGAGAGGATTGGTTCCTTCCATGTCAGATGTCAGATGTAAGTGCAGAGCCCTTTCAGCATGAAGGATTGGTTCCTTGCATGGTCGAATATAAGTGCTAAGCCTTTCTGACATTGGTTGCCAGATGTAAGTGCAGAGCCTTTCTAATATTGGTTGTCAGATGTAAGTGCAGATCCTTTCTAATATTGGTTGTCAGATGTAAGTGCAAAGCCTTTTGGCATGGAGGATTGGTTCCTCACATGGCCAAGTGTAAGTGCTGAGCCTTTTCGACATTGGTTGATGGATGTGAGTGCTGGGCCTTTCTGACAGGGTTGTGGGCTATGTTACCACATGGTCAGATGTGAGTGCTGGGCATTGCCTTTCTGATATGATTATAGGATTGGTTCCTACATGATCATATTTAAGTGCTTGGTGGGCCATTCTGATTTAGGGTCAGATATAAGTGCTAGAAAATACCTACACATGGGTAGGCCTACAACCAGCATGAAAAAGGGCTGGCTCTATAGAACTTCCTGTGATGAGAAGAATCATGAGATAGCACCCGTGAATATTCAATGTTGATGATCTAGTAGAGATTATCCAGATCGAGGGATGATCCAAATCCATAGATGATGCTCTAGAGATGAGCCAGACTGAGGGATGATCAAGATCCAATGATGATGATCCAGTTCGAGTGATGATCCAGATCTAGGTAAAGATGACTTGCAAATGAAGATGACTTGAAGATAGAGAAGAATTGAAGGTGAAGATGACAAAGACTCGATGATGATCCAGATGATACAGAGAAGAATACTTGTGCTAATAAATTGTGTCGAGAGAATACCTTCCTAGTTAAGAGGGAGTGTTGATGTAATTATAACTTCAAAATGTATTCACTTGTATTTCTTATGTATTGTAACCCGATGTTTATTCTGGGATGTATTTGTAATGTACTTGAGTCATGCCATACCCCGATGTTCCTATCGGGAAGTTTCTATAATGTAAACAAGTCGTGTCAAGTCAAGGTGGGTAACTCTCCTATTGTCTAAGGGTTAAAGTCCACTCAGTTTCGGGGCACTAGGGTTATTAGATTTACCTAGTGAAGTTGGCCCTAGTTGGGTTTAGTCAAGTTGAGAATTAGTATAAATAGAGAGCTAGCCTCTCTATTTATCAGACACTCATCCACACTCAGTTGTAGCGCATAGCTAAGGAAGAGAAAGACACCGGGGAAAGGAATAAAGAGGTTACTATGGTAGGGAGATAATCATACTATTTTGGGTTTCACTTTGGTGCTAATTCTATCTTTGAGGAAGTTGTGGGGTTTTCTCCATTTATGTTTTCCCTAAGGAAAAACACTGTGTTCATTGTCTATTGTGTTTGATTGCTGTTTTTGTTGTTCTCTCAGTTAAAGATCCTAATGATATACTAAGCTCTAATGTTTAAAATCTAACACCTTCAAGAGTTGGTATGCTCTGCAATCCTTCTCTTCATTCGCTACTAACTTACAAAATTTACATAAAAGGATTGCTAATGATACTTACAATATTTTGCAAGTATAAACACTCCTCATAGCGATGTCCTTTAGTCTGGCATATGCAGCACCAGGGTAGTTTGTGGGAACTCAATGGGTTTGGCACACCCAATGAGATATAGTTCATGTAGGTCGGACAATTATCTTTGGTGTGTCCATCCATTCTGCATTTTGTACACTATAAGTCTTCTTGTGCTTCCTTTCCCTTCTTGATATCTTGAAGCTGTATCTTCATATTAGCCAACTATGACTGAATCTGTACCATTCATGTGACACCCTTGTTAATTGGTGAGGCTTCCAGCTTCATTGCCAATTATAGTGCTTATGTTTTCAATTCTATCTTTTGTTGCATTAATGGGCCTCAGATATGCGATAATAGTGCAACAATAAACCACTATTTATGTTGTACATCCGACATTTGGAAACTTAATTTGGCCATGAAAGTTTTAAAATGTTGGTAAAAGTCCCATACGGACTCTGCCAATGATTCTTTTATGTCCTTGATCTCGATGATGCACTATGACTCATATTTAGGTTTTCTGAACTCACATATCATCGTGATTCGGATCTCTTCAAGGGTCTTCTGTGGTGTTCCTAGCGGTACTACGCAGAACTTCATAAACCTGTCCATCGCACGTCCCCTCAGAGTCGTGATCATCTGCGCCTTCTTTACGTCCGTGTTATGAACTAGGTGAACCATCCAAACAACTTCATAGAGGAACCAATGCTGCATCGTATCCTCTACTCCATTTCCATTAAATGTGGGTAACCGAATATCATGCCCGACCATTGAGTAAAAAATACAATATCATGTAAAGCCTCATCAAATAAGCCTTCAATATTCATGTAAGCCTTCAATATTCATGAATACAAAGTAAGAAAACATTCACATAAGCCTTCAATATTCAACAAAATTCATTCATGCGACACAGAAAATAATGTGGAAACCCATATGGGAAAAACCACCAAGGTGCTCTTCATTTGGCATGAGAAATGTGTGTAGCACCTTGCAGTCTGTGACTTGCAGACTGTTCTGAGATATATCTATTGGACTTAGAATCTTCTTTCTCTCATGCTCTCTAGTTTATTCTTCTAACTACTCCTACTGATCTACACACAGCTTGGATCAACTGTTCTACTTTATTGTCTATGCACTCAGCTACAGATTAATCCGTCAAAACAGTCTGCGGACTCAGCTGCAGATCTGCGTCTCAATAGCCTACTACCATCAGAATCCTATATGATATCTCCTTAGTACTCTTCTAATTGTCTAACTAACAGGCTACGCAACAGATAATACAGAAGCTAACCCTTATACAGAGAGGGATCCTCTTATTTATAGTATTACAAGATTGTGCAGGATAGATTCAGTACACCTCAGTTATTATAGACTTAAGTAGCTACAAAATATATTCTATTACATTAATTCTAGCTCATACCTAGTCTCAAAAGTCCTGCATTACATTAACCATAACCTTAACTAGTTTCATAAACGTCTTTCAGTCTATTTGTACAGGTCATGACTAGCCACAAAATTGTCCTTTAGCATTCCGCTAGTTTGTCCTTCTATAGTCTTCCTTGACTTTCTCCCATATAGCCTTTACTCTTCTACCTGCCTCTTCCACCAAATTTGGATGTGTTTTTCCCCATCACACCGATCCTCGTCGTAGCTTCCTCTTTACTATGCTTGTGCGTCTTCCTTTACCTGCCTTTCTTCATCATGCGCCTGCTTTTCCTCTTGAGCTTGTGCGTTGGATTCTTCCTTGTGCACTTTTCCTGGCCCAACAGAGTTCATCTGAAGCGAGGTTAGTTCCCCCTTGTATAGAAGGTTCTAAACTGGCAGTGAAGAAAATATGACTAGCAGATGATTCACTCTCCAAAGGAAGATTGGGATTGATTGACGATGGCATCGACTCAATCACTTGATGAAAATCACTCTCTGAAGGGAGAGGTGGATTGACCAAAGATTACATCGTTTCAATAAATTAGTAAAGGTCACTCTCTAAAGGGAGAGTGGGATTGACCAAATATGATATTGGTTCAACCACTTGATCAACCGAAGGTTGAATAGGTTGTTGAGAAATTTCAAATTGTTCAAGAACAAGATGTCCTTAGAACCAAACTCTCTGAACCTTTGCGATAACAGGGCATAGGTGGGTAAGGTGGTCTCGCTCACAAATCCTACAATGGAAATTTGTATTTTCTTCGAACGGTTGGTTTTGTCAATGGTGTCCGTATGAATTGCATTGGTTGACTTATTGCCCCCAGCATGACCTCCAGAGGATGGGTGGTTAGGTCCAACATGACTAGCAGAGGCTGGTTGTTTACCCCTAGAATGGCCTCCACAGGTTGGGTGTTTAAGATCAACTTGAACAACATGGGTTGAGTGTGTACCCCCAACATGACCCCCAGATGATGGGTGGTGAGAATCAACTTGACTTGTAGAGGTCAAGTTATGGGGTTGAACTTGACCTGTAGAGGTTGGAGGGGTGTCCCCAACATGAAGTGCAGAGGTTGAGTGATTGGGTCCAACATGACTTACAGAGGTTGGAATGGTTCCCCCAACATGACCTCCAGATGTTGGGTGGTTAGGTTCAACTTGACCTCTAGAGGTTAAACAAGTGCCCCCTTGCTTTCAAATTTTCTTCCTATTCTTCCTTTTTTTACTCCTTTTAGATTGTTGATTACTAGTATTAGAACTTTCACCGCATGAGGTGGAAGGAGAAGGAGAGGTTGCTACATGTGAAGGGGAGATAATTTTTTGATGCCCTTGATATAAGGTTATTTCTTGAGAAGCATCAGGAGCATTCAGGACAGTTGGAGTGGAAAACAACCAAACCAGTATCCCTAAGGTGAATCCAGGTAGATTCAAGGTGGTCAACAAAGGAGCACCAACATTCCCAGTGACAGGGAAAGTACAAGGAGCCCCTAGCATGGGGCTCTCCTAGTTAGTGTCTATAGGGATGTTAGCCATAGTTTATGACTTAACCAACAATTGAGTTCAACTGGTAACCAACATAGGGGCAATGGAAATAGCCTTGCTGATCGGGATTTATGTGTGAATGAAATGAAAGAACAAATAGATAATCATAAACATAGACATATTGCAATGAACATAGATATACAGTAAACACATATAATATTAAATGGCGGAAATATAACATACTATAAATACAACAACTAGAATGGTGGTAGCCATCTCTAAGAAGAGTTGTGGATACCACACTCATCCGTGCTAAGATGAATACAAAACGAGGTTGAAGGGGCCCATTTATAATAAGAATGAGGGCGAGAACCCAAAAATTCCAAAACATAACCCTAGAAGATGAACCGCCATAAAGTTTGTGTCCATAAGGTGGTTAGTTGAACAATCAACTTCTTGGGGTCATAACATTTGCATACGATCTTTGATTTGGGAACTCAATATCCCGCTGGAAAGTTCTATTAGATGTTTACATATATCAAATTAGGGAACATGCATGCGAAAGGAAATCATTTGGCCCTCTGAATTGCCAAAAAATGTCGTTTAGGGCCTCAAAATGGCCCCAGAAGTTTGGGACCCAAAAACCGTAGAAAAATGACTAGGAAACTACCACAATGGATAATGTTTTTGAGCCAGTGGAATAGGTGGGTGGAAACCAATGTCAATATGTATCACTTCCACTTTCACCCATGTAAGAGTCCTATATGTCAAGATGCTAAGGCTACCAAAATCACAAAGCAAGTCTGGTGGAACAGTCGTCAGGCCAGTCGATGCACATGGGCAGGGTAGATAATCCAAAAAAATAAACAGTACCAGGAACCACATGGGTCTAGAAGGAGCTACTAATTAAGTCCCCAAATGTGCAAGAGCTCTGTTCTATGCTCTACTGGGTATAGGAGGGGTATCTCCAAGTACTCAGTATCACGCGATTGTACTTGACTCCCGTGTTAGAGGAGGTTTCGAGTTTCTTTCTCTACCAAGTTGGATTTCCTGAAGATAGGCCACTATGTTTGAGTTTAAATTTTTAGGCAATTAAGATATCCCTAACCCAAAACACTAGCCTAGCCTAGTGTGTGTCGTCCCTAGAAAAAAACAATTACTAATAGATTTTAGATATTAAACGTTCATTTTAAAGGGTTGTTGATTAATCAAAGGGTGGCGGAGGTGAAACCGATGGTTTTTTAATCAACAGTCGAAACAAAATGACTAAGCAAATGAGAATGTGAAATGAAAAATAAATCCCACTTCTCTTTCTTTTCAAAATGAAAATTGAAAGCCATAAAAGAAAAAACTTCTTTTTACTTTTTCAAGAACAATGACATGCCATGCAATTTAGACTAAAACCCTAATCTATGTGCATATAAAGCAACTATATGTTATTTTTAATTTTTATTTTATAAATGAAAATAAAAACATCCTATCAACTAATTCATGCAAATTAATGTAAGCAAAGAAAATATACTATTGCTCCACACCCCTCAAACAGGCCCTAAGGTACCATAAGACCAGATAGAAACTCTCTTGGAAAGAAGGGAATTACAAAGGTAAACAATACAAACACTTTGGAATGAAGATAATAAGCAATTATAATGACACAAACAAGGGTTAAGAAGGTCCAAGGTTCAACCCAAACCTGCAAACAGAGGTTGCTCAACACCTTTCCAAACAAGGTCAAGCCAAAGAAGGAGGTAGGGGGAAAAGAAACAAAACACGTTAAAGGACTTGAAAATGGATTAAAAAATAGATAAAAATCACTCAAAATATATGACACTAACTTCCTGGAGTCATGCACATACAGAGAACCCTTGAAGACCTCTCAGACAACCTTCAAAACACCAAAAAAACCCAAAAATTGATGAAAAAGTCACTTTCAAGGGAATTCACGAGTTTCCTTAACGAAAGACACAAGTTTCAGGAGGGAATTCGCAGGATGAATGAAGAGAAGGTCGTGAATGCATCCCAAAGTCACAATCATTCAGTCCAGAACCTGCAAATGGGTGGCATACATGTAAAAAATGGTCAAAATTAACCTAGAAAGGAAGGGGAGGTATTATGTCAGACTCAAAGGTGTTAGGATATTTAGACACTTAGGATTTATTTAAGATCAAGTTGTTTAATATATCCATTAGGAAAAGTGTGTTTCTTTAGTATGCACTTATAAATATTCTAATCCAACAGCCATGATATGTTCTAGACATAAAGTGATCCGACGGTTCAACTTCTCTTAGGTCATACCTACCATTGATCTGTGGCTTAACACCCGATTGGTCCATGATCTATATTTAAATAGAATGGAGGGTCCTTGGCTAGTTGATCGATTATGAGAAGCTCATTTGTAACTTTCTTTCTTTTTCATAATAAATTGCTCCAAGTAGCTATTTGGCTGGGGCCGTGGACTATTTCCCTCTTGAGGATTTTAACCACATCAAAATAATGGTGTGTTGATTTATGATATGTTTGTGTGAGTGGTTGTTCTTGGTGTTTGGCCTTTTGGGAGTACCCTATGTACCTGAACATGGTATCAGATCGTTTATGAAGAGCTGCTTCTGTTTGTGATCTAGATCTTGAATCGACGTTGCCGAAACTTTGAAAGGGTTTCTGATTCTAGATTTCTGTGCATTTGTGGCCTATGGGAGGCATTCAATTGCGTCCAAAGCATGGTTTCCATTTGGAAATAGTTTTCATTTCATCAAAAACCATTTATGTTTGCTCCAGAAACACCCATTTCGACAGATATGAAGGTATAATGTTACAGTGACGGATTTGTTTTATTTTTTTTAAATCTCTCATATATTTATTAGTTTATTATTTATATTTTTATTGTTTTTTAGTCTCGTATTTTTTCCTTTCCTATCTACGTATGCTCTTTGTCGTGCACCTTGCGCGATTGCGATGAATCCGAAACAGAAAGGGAAAGGGTTTTCTCGGTTGCGTATGCTCTTTTCGAGGCACCTTGTGCGATCGGGGTGAATAAAAAACAGAGAGAAAACATAGAATTTCCACATAAGCTAACGAGATCTAACCCCACAAGAGTGGAAAAGTTTTTTTTGTTTTTGTTTTTCGGTTTGTGGTGTGGTTTGCACGAAAAAGAAGCAAGCATGGAAACCGAGAGAGAAGAGTAAAAAAAAAAATCCTCCTTCCTCATTCCCTTCTTTTATGTACCTTTTAAATTAGCTCACTTGGTCCAAAGTTGTTTTATTCCTTAATAGGTCTTGAGATCAAGTCTTATTAAGTTACTTTTTAGTACATGCAATTTCTATTTTCAAGTTTCTTTATTGTAAAAGTGCATCTCACTTAAATAAAATAAAATAAAAAGTGAGTCATTTAAGTTCTTGGTCCAAAGTTGCTTTATTTCTTAATAAGTATTGAGTTCAAGTTTTATTAAGTTACTTTATTGTAAAAGTGCATCTCACTTAAATAAAATAAAATAAAAAGTGAGTCACTTAAGCTCTTTTTATTGCTCCACTATTTAAAGTACCATTATTGTAAAAATGAACATCACTTATTTTACAAAAGTGATTCACTTAAAAGCAACTTTCTTGTAAGTGATTGTCAAATGTTCTTTTTGGGAAGAAGAGGGTTCTTTTTTTAGTTGGTCAAGTTAATATCTGGCACGTCACTATTGGGGACAAATTCAACTTTTTTTTTGATCATGCATAACTTCATCATCTAGAATCAGTTTTTAGTGCCATTTTAAGTTTAAACAACCTAACTTTTCACGCTATTTGCATCTATATAGTTAGTTTCTATTCTTTCAGCCAGTGTTTTATAGTATGTCCTCCACTTGTGATATTTTACTTGCTAGTTCTAACTATTTCTCATGGAAATCTTGTATGGAGAATGTTCTACAAAGTAGGGGACTTTTCAGAATTACCTTAGGGAAAGAAACAAAACCCACTAATGATGATAAGAAAATAAAAATGGAAAAATAGATGTGATGAAGCTCGTGGATTTATTGAGATGTCAATGTCTACTGATTTGCGATTCCATATAT
This sequence comes from Pseudotsuga menziesii, assembly GCA_001517045.1. Taxonomy (NCBI): domain Eukaryota; kingdom Viridiplantae; phylum Streptophyta; class Pinopsida; order Pinales; family Pinaceae; genus Pseudotsuga; species Pseudotsuga menziesii. Next base: position 141,839 of record LPNX010965012.1, on the reverse strand, counting down.
ATGGAATTGATGAGCCCGATAAAACTTGGGAAAAGTTGGAATCTGTGTTTGGTAAACACAATGAAGTTCGAGGTCATCAACTTGAGAATGAGTTGATTTCTTTGAATCCAAGTGATTTTTCATGCATTCAAGATTATTTATGTAAGTACAAAACTCTTAGACTTTTATGTGAAGAATGCAAGATTAAGAGAGAAAAAAAAATGTATTTATCATATTCTTTCCAAACTTGGACCTGCATATTCTGTTTTTGTATCTACATTTTACTCCATGAAAGAATCCTTGACTGCAGCTAGTTATCAAGAGCCTAGTCTTGAATCCTTTTGTGCTTCCTTAATTAGAGAGCAAGATAAGCTCATTCATCTTGGAATAATTAACAATGTAGATACATATGGGAAAGCCTTATTGTCCCAACAGAAAGAAAATTCCAAGCCTCTCAAGAAACAAAATTTTCATAATAATAAGCCAAACAAGGGCGCCAAACCCTCTTAGTCAGCGCCTTTAAAAAATGACAAAGGATCCAAGCCAAAAGGAAAGAAGAATGAGCGTCATTGCAATTTTTGTGAGAAAGATAAATATGATGAATCTAAGTGTTTCAAGAAGATGGCAACCTTGGAAGCAATAATGAACAAGAACGACATCAGCCTAGATTCGTCTTCAGAATCTACCTCTTATGGACATGCACTTTGTGCATCTGGTTATTCTTATACTACATTTTCTTCTTCTACTCAAAATGAATGACTCATTAATTATGGAGCATCTTATCATATGGCTAAGGATCAAGCCATCTTTTCTACTATGCATGAATGTAACACCAAACAAATATTTTTTGGTGTCGATAGATCTCTAAGTGTTGTAGGATCTGGAACAGTTTCAGGAGAAAATGGTCATTTTAGTGATGTACTATGTGTTCCAATAATTTCCCGCAATTTCTTGTTAGTCTATCAAATCACTCATTCTGGTGAAGGTAAAACTGTAATGTTTACACCTCACCAAGTTGTAATCAAGGATTTTAAAGAACCTCAAAAAGTCTTTGCTACTGGAATTATTGATGATATTACCAGGTTGTACAAATTTAACAACTTTGGGTCACTTTTTACTTCAATTTTTGTTGGTCATAGTGATAACTTGAGCAAACTTTGGCATGAGCAATTTGGTCACTTGAATTATCGTTCATTGCAACAACTATGTAAAGACAATATGGTGACAGGTCTTTCGATGGTATCTTGCAGGGATGGTGTTTGTTCCGGTTGTGTATTCGAAAAACATCATCGAGACAATTTTGACAAACGTGCCTCTTACATGCCTCGGTTCCCTTGGAGCTTGTGCATAGCGACTTGTGGTCATCTTCCATCTGCTTCCTTTTTTTGTTCAAATATTTCTTAACTTTCATTGATGACTACTCCAGATGCACTTGGGTTTATTTCCTAAAACTTAAGAGCGAAGTATTTAACATGTTCTTGGCCTACAAGGCCCTTGTTGAAAAACAATCTGGTCATCAAATTATTAAGTTAAGATCTGACAATGGAGGAGAATATGTTAAAACAAATTTCACTACTTTCTACACTGAACAAGGAATCCAGCAAGCAACACACTCTTCCATATCCATCACAACAAAATGGTTTCATTGAACGGAAGAACCACACTTTAAAAGAAATGACTAATTGTATGATCCAATCTAAGGGACTAAGTCTTCAATTTTGGGCTGAGGCCATAAATTGTGTAAATTACATAGCTAATCGCAGAGCCACTAAAGTTTTACAAGGTATACCATCGAAAGAAGCATGGAATAAAATTAAACCAGATGTAATTCACTTCCGTGTGTTTGGTAATGAAGAATGGGATCACATTCCGGATGAAAAATGGAAAGCATTGCATCCTAAAAGTGAAAAGTGTAGATTTGTTGGATATTCTGAAGATGTAAAAGATTATAGACTTCTTCAACCACATTCTCATGATATAATCATTAGAAGAGATGTAAAATTTGATGAAAATTTCTTATCCTGTGAGCCTAAACCGGTGGTTGTTCCATCTTTGCCTTGCGAGCCTGATTTAGCGATTGTGCCATCTTCTCCTTCCAACTTCCTTGATAAGTTTCCAACTCTAGTTTCTGATGATGACAATGAGGATGAAAATCCACCTCCGTCTGCTCATGTTCCTCCAGTTGCACCAGCACCATTGCTTCCTCTATGGGTCCATTCAGCATGTGAGCAGCTGGTGATCCTAGAGATCAATGTCGAATACGTTCTCATTTTCAGCAAGCCTCTTCTATTTTGGCTCAAGTTTTCAAGAATAATGATCCAGAAACCTTTGCAGAAGCTTCAAGAAATCTAGATTGGGATGCAGGTATGGATGAAGAATATTGTTCCTTAATTGTGAACGATACTTGGGATCTTGTACCTCTTCAAGAAGGAAGAAAACTTGTCAGATGTAAATGGGTATATAGAATTAAGTATGTATTCGATGGAAGTGCTGAAAGACTTAGGCAAGGTTAGTTGCCAAAGGTTTTTCTCAAGTTGAAGGGATTGAATACAATGAAACCTTTGCCCCTGTAACAAAAATGAACTCCATCCTCCTTGTTCTTTCCCTTGCAGCCTTACATAACTGGGAAGTCCATCAAATGGATGTTAAGTCTGCCTTTGTACATGGTGATTTACAAGAATAAATTTACATGGAACAACCTCCTGGATATGTTCAGAATAACTCTAGCCTTGTCTATCGCCTTAAGAAATCCTTATATGTCCTTAAGCAAGATCCTAGCGATTTGTATGCCAAAATGGATAGCTTTCTCCTTAACACTAGTTTTTCTAGATGCCATTCTCACCCCAATGTCTATACAAAGAAAGTAGGAAACCATCTCATCATACTTCTTCTTTATGTTAATGATATTATCCTTACTATTAGTGACCCTAAGCTTTTAAACCATGTGAAATCCAGTCTTAAGAAAAATTTTGAAATGTTAGACTTAGGACATTTGCATTATCTTCTTGGTCTTCAAGTCTTGCAAACCAAATAAGGAATATTTCTTTCCCAGTCTAAGTATGCTTGTGACCTTCTTCATCGCTTTCACATGGAAGATTGTAAACCATCCCCTTCTCCCTTCCAGTCTGGATTCAAACTTTCTGCCACTTGTACTTCCCCTGAAGTAGATGCCACCTTGTATCATCAGCTTATTGGTAGTCTCTTATACTTGAGTCATTCCTGTCCTGACCTTTCCTTTTCCTTTAGTCGTGTTTCCCGTTATATGCAAATACCTCATGAAAGTCATTGGAAAGCAATAAAAAGAATACTTTGATATATTTGAGGTACCCTTTCATTTGGGATTCATTACAGTATAGGGGGGATACCTTTGCTGGTTGGTTTCACTAATTCAGATTGGGTCGGTGATCTTGATGATCGAAAGTCTACTGCAGGTTATGTTTTCATTCTAGGATCTGGACTTGTCACTTGGGATTGTAAGAAACAACAAGCTCTTACTCTTTCTTCAGCAGAAGCAGAATATCAAGCTACATTTAATGCCAGTCAAGAAGCTTTATGTCTTCGACAGATCCTATTAGATTTTTTATTCGAGTAGCAACAGCCTACTCCACTTTGGTGCAACAATAAAAGTGCCATCAAACTTGCCAAAGATCCATTTCTACATCAATGTAACAAAAACATTGAGATACATTGAAATGCTCTATTTCCCTATAGATGATCAAGTTGCAGACATCTTCATCAAGTCTCTTACAGAAGTAAAGTTTTCTAAACTTTGATCTATGTTAGGAGTTCAGGAATGTGTCATTAAGGGGGGATAGGCTCTAATTCCTCCTTCCTTCTCCTAATAGTGTCACTTTGTAAATCCTTCAATCCTATCCCAAGTTGTTCTTAGTATGCATTAGTATGCATTTCTAAATATTCTAATATGACGGTCACGATATTTTCTAGACATAAAGTGATCTGACGGTTCAACTTCTCTTAAATTATACCTACCATTGATCCATGGCTTAACACCCAATTGGTCCATGATCTCTATTTAAAGAGCATGGAGGTTCCTTGGCTAGTTGATCGATTATGAGAAGTTCATTTGTAACTTTATTTCTTTTTCATAATAAATTGCTCTAAGTAGCTATTTGGCTGGGGTCGTGGACTGTTTCCCTCTCGAGGGTTTTAACCACGTCAAAATATTGGTGATCTGTGATCTGTTCATGTGAGTGGTTTTTCTTGGTGTTCGGTCTTTTGGGAGTACCATGTGTACCCAAACAAAAGGTTTCTCCTAAGTTGTAAGAAGGACCTAAAACATTAAAAAACACTGGAAGGAAGTCAAAGAATGTTGGAGACATTTACCACCATACACACTCTTTTGGTCAAATTGGCCTAGTTAAACCACTATCCTAAGTATAATTGACATTAGTCGACATCAGTGGAGCATCAATTGCCATCATCTAGTCACACCCACGCCTACCTACAATCAAGGAGGCTAACTTATCCTTCTCCTACAGTCAAGGAGGCTAACTGGAGTACTCTGGGGGTGATCTGAGTGATATTAATGCACCTAATTGCTAACTGGTGGTTATAATTAGTTCAACTAGTCAGTTAAGGTGCCTCCTCTCATTAAATATATTATTTAATGATTATTTATTATTATTTAATGATCTGGAGTCAACAGGGCGCCTTCGCCAACTTCTGACGATCAGTTCAGCTTCAGTTAACCTCATCGGGGTTCATTGAAGTCATGGAGCACTAGCACTTGACGGTTGTCTTGCTATGAAATGTGTTTGATCTCCTTCAGTTGAGATTCAGTCATTTATTGCACTCCAACTTTAGTTAGGGTTTGGTGAGTTAATTAGGGTTCTGGTCAAGTGGTTAATTGAGTGTGAACCTATGGTTGAGAGTCAGTTAAGCTAGACCTCACTCATTGAATTCGAATTTCCTCCTTAGGTATTCAAATTCCTCATGGATTCAAGCTATTGCTTGACATTTTTATTGTAACCATTCATTGTTTATTGAATAGACAGAGAGGAAACCATTCGGGTTCCGATTAACACCATTTCATGAGTATTTGTTGATTATTCTTTGATGAGATTGATTCTTAGTTCCTAGATCAATGTGCAATATTAATATGGTATCAGAGCATATGGTGGATAAAAGATCTATCTCTCAAAAACAATATTTTTGACGTATTTCTCCATGAAATTTGAGCAATAGCTCAAAAGTCCAGCACTACACCAGAAGCCAAGGCTTACCACTCAATATCCCAAGTAAAGAACTTGTTGATCAAGCTTGCTTGATTGACTATGCTGGGTGTGATGAAATCCTAGAATGTGTAGGCTGTCTGACCTTATGGTGCCCTTTTTGTTTTGATTTGTAGGTTTTAATAGGTACAACTTCTAATGGACTCATCAATCCCTCTTCTCACCCCATTCATAAGCTATTCGGAATGGAAGTTGAAGATGATTGCATCTATAAAGAGATGAGGTCTCTATGAGGTGTCTATTGGAATTAAAAAAGAGTCTTATGAGAATGAGAATGACTGGATAAATGAAGATGACAGAGATTTTGGAGCAATAGGTTTGTCCCTTTCTCCTAGCTTGTACTACCTTATTTGTTCTGCTGAATACCCAAAGAAAGTCTGGAAAAAATTGGACAGAACCTTTGGCAAGCACAATGAGGATCATAATAGTACTTTGGAGATCACATCCAGCACCAAAAGAGTTCTTTACTCAAAAGTCTTGGCCTCTACTCTCTCTGATGAAGTTGTTCAAGATGAAGATGAAGCAGAATCTTCTACACATTCAATTCGAATTGAAGAAAGTCTCCATGCAGTGACTCCTTCTCCTGATGCTCCAAAAGTTCATGAGATCTCTGATATCTCATATTCTCATATTTTTGAAATAGAAGAAGGCATTCGAATCTCTCATATTGAAGAAAAATACTGCTACACTTCCATGCAAACATTCACCGGTGATTTTCCTTTGAATTCTGTGCAAAATTTACCAGTAATTGCTTCCAAAAGTGAAGAGAAATTTGATATTTTATCCCTCTAATGTTGTTGCTAGTGTACAAATATGTAAAAAATTGGACATTTTGGAAGAAATATCATATTATAAGAGTGACACATTCACTCCCCATGATCTAGATCTTTCAGTAAAATCTTGCAGGATTGCATGCACCAAAATTCAGAATTTTGAAGAAAAAGACAACTGTGCATCCACCGTCTCGGTTGACCATAATTTTGGATATGATATGAACCTTATTGGATATTATATGATCCTATTTGGATCTGATATGATATTTCTTGGTTCAAAATTTCAGTTTCATAAATCTTCAGTACTGCTTGTAGATGTTCTCATCAATGGTGTGAAGAAACAAGTACCGCAAGTCTCCCACAAAACTGCTGCTGGGGATTTGATTTGATTTCATAGTTTTGGATCTGTTGTGAACTTATTTAGATCTGATTTAAATTATGATCTGATATTATTTGGTTCATATTTTAAAATCCAAGAGCTTTCAGCCATGCTTGTAGCTGCTCTCACCAATTCCGGTGTGAAAAATCAAGTACCGCAGTTCTTCTTCAATTTTGCTGCTGGGGATTTGGTGTTAGTTTCCTCTTATGAGGTTGATGATATTTTATGTTGTGAATCATTATATATTTATGAAGCTATATCATATTATTGAGCTCAAGCATTCTCTCTCCAGAGTCCTAGGGATTCTCTACCTTTGGTCACATGCTCATCTCCTCACAGAACTAGTAAAGAGGAAGACATTTTGCATCCGCTTGGACACTTGCTCCTAAGATTTGGGGCTCATTTTACCACTCATGGTTTTCTGTTCAAGGTTGAAACATATTAGTGTCTTGAGTTTTCCACACATGTTTTGAATCCTCAAGAACCTTTGCTCTCTCTTCAGATGATTTCAGTTGCTCTGCATGGGTCAAGTTTTCACCGTGCAACTATTTATATTTCTGATTTAGTTGAGTGCATTGTTCTTCTTCCAAAGTGGAAGATTCCTCTAGACATATTCATTTATTTTGGATTCATAGGTTCACATGCATAGTCTCAGGATGCTGCTGCATAGAAGAACCAATTCTTGATTTACTGCTTAGTTTGAGGGGGGGTATTTTTCCCATGAGGTTTTCCTTGTTTCCTTGGTTATATTAAGCAGTTACTTTATTGTACAGGGTGACCTATGTCCTTTGTTGCTGGGGCCCTAGAATTTTTATGCATCTATGTTTTCTAACTCTTCCTGAGTATAGCTTAAGGGGGGGTGTTGGAGACATTTACCACCATACACACTCTTTTGGTCAAATTGGCCTAGTTAAACCACTATCCTAAGTATAATTAACATTAACTAACATCAATGGAGCATTAATTGCCATCATCCAGTCACACCCACACCTACCTACAGTTAAGGAGGCTAACTGGGGCACTCTGGGGGTGATCTGAGTGATATTAATGCACCTAATTGCTAATTGGGGGTTACAATCAGTTCAACCAGTCAGTTAAGGCACCTCCTCTCATTAAATATATTATTTAATGATTATTTATTATTATTTAATGATCTAGAGTCAACAGGGCACCTCCACCAACTTCTGATGATCAGTTCAGCTTCAGTTAACCGCATCGGGGTTCATTGAAGTCATGGAGCACTAGCACTTGATGGTTGGATTGCTATGACATGTGTTTGATCTCCTTCAATTGAGATTCAATCATTTATTGCACTTCGACTTTAGCTAGGGTTTGGTGAGTCAATTAGGGTTTTGGTGAAGTGGTTAACTGAGTGTGAACCTATGGTTGAGAGTCAGTTAAGCTAGACCTCACTCATTTAATTTGAATTGCCTCCTTAGGTATTCGAATTCCTCATGGATTCAAGCTATTGCTTGACATTGTTATTGTAACCATTCATTGTTTATTGAATATACAGAGAGGAAACCATTCTGGTTCCGATTAACACCATTTCATGAGTATTTGTTGATTATTCTTTGATGAGATTGATTCTTAGTTCCTAGACCAATGTGTAAGATTAATAAAGAAACCCCAAACAGACAAGGTTCTCCCAGTGGAGACACCAGTTCTGTTATAGAGGAAAGTGTTCCTATGGTTGGGGGTTAAGAGGCCATCAACATACTAGGGTTGAAATATAGATGTACAAAGTTCAACAAGAAAATATAAGCAATATTTAGAGATAAGTAGGGTCCAACCTGATCACTGAAGGTTGGTCCAAGCTTTCTTGGCCCTTTCGCTTGCTGCTCTTGCGCCAAGAGACTTGGAAAATATGTTTAACCTTCCTCAAACCAAATAGATTATATCAAATGAAATTATGTTCAATAAAACATGAAACCCTAATATGATAAGTATCATCATATAATCATAACAGATATTCAACACACATTAAACAATGATTTGGAAAGAAGAAGAACATCACATCTTTATTAATCAAGTGGAAGAAGTACAGAGTTCACCTTCTCCTCTTGCTAGGCACCTCATGAAACCTTGATCTGGTTCTTCTGCTTCTCTTCTCCAAGGAACTCGAACTCCAAGCTATGCAACACTGGAATATGACAATATAGGGAAAAGGTATGGGGGATGAGAGTCCCAATTCCACCATCATAACAATGCAAAGGTTCAATTCCTCTCCACCTCTTATATACTTTCTTGAAGAGTAGGGTTCGAATAGGGATTAGTTATAACTTCCAAATCAGTTCCAAAACCACCCAAACTGACCCTAATTCGATAATTAATCATAATTTTATATTTTTTTTACCACTTCAGGTGAAAATTATGGGTCTAGTGAAGCAGAGTCATGAATGCAAAGGTATAACCACGTGTTCCCTTAAGCAAAGTAGTGGTTAGGTAAAAAAACATTTTTAGGGTACTTCCAGACATTTTCGGGCTTTGGTGTCTTGTGGAAACTTTTTCCTTACTCATATACCTTTCTAATGGTCAAGAGAAGAGGTCAAACAAAGTTACAGAATTCTAGATATGGCTCCTCCAATCTATTTTTTTTTTAGTGAATTTCATGAAGTGTCGTCATGGAGGTATCGATATGCGACGAAATCATGGGAAGTGGTCATAGGAAGAGATGTGTCATTTTAGTCTATAACACCAATCATGCCTCTATAAGCACCATTGGGTAAGAAAAATTAGCAAGAATAAGAATGACTCCATTCCATAAATAACAGAATTCATTTTGTTCGTCCTCCTTCACCAACCCATATGATGAAGAATGTATATATTGTTAGAAATAACCATGCTATTAGAGGTCAAAGTTGAACAAAAGAGGTGTGTTAGAAGAGCATATCCATTACTTCAATTGATGATTCTCATGCATAGAATGTTAACTAATTTTCCCTAGGAGTAGGATCTACATAGCCTTTATATGAGATGGAAGTAGTAGTATTTAGATATGAGACGGGAGTAGGAATATTTCATCTCCCTCAAAGCCAAACCTATGCCTTATTGTGTCTGTTCTCTATATAAATATATTCCTATATGAGCATTACACCTTACTTTATTGCTTGACAATGATCATTATTTCAGTATTAAGAGTGAAAAAAGTCAAGTTAAATATTCTACACAATACATATCATGAGCCTTCAATGATAGCTTAAATGTAACTTCACACTTATTAGTTGTCCACTTCTCTTTCTACACATGTTGTGTATACAATTAACCCAACCATATTAATTAATATGATGGTTGAGTAGAGGACAAACCTTACATGTACATGTGTTGGTTCACTTTGATTTTCATTCTTTTTCCATCATTGTTTTGTGAGGATACATTATGAGGAATACAAATAATTCCCATCATTATAAGGATGAAAAATGTTATTGTCGAGATTATAAGTGAGGCTAAGAGAAACAAAAAATAAATTTAAGCAATAATGAAACCACATTTTTATGTAAGCAGTTGTGCACTGTAGCTAGTGTGAAATATAAGGTTTGGCGAGCCAATGTGTTTTATCTTATACATAGCTATGCATACTAGCACATGGATGATACTCTTGAGTATGTCATGATATGCACATATTTATTGGTAGGAGATCTACATTATAAGTTGGAGCCTTTCACAAGAAGAATTATAAATGGCCAAACATCTAAATGGTGAACATAAGCACTCGCCGATCAACCCTAAGATGAAGCAGAAGCAAGTGAATTAGTTTCTTAATAGGAAAAATCAATAAATAATTGCATGTTATTGTATTTAAATCTTTAGGCTGCCCATTTGAAATGATTTCAACATTTCGATTACAATGCATTCTTATTCTTATTTATCTTCCTATGAAGCCCAAGTTCATGCCAATTTGGGGATTGTGTTGATGGATGCAGTTACAAAAGAAGTGAAGAATACACGAGCCTTCGTTCTATGATTCAACATCTCTACAAATTCATGTGATTACCAAACTTATACAATTTAGAACCCATGAATAACTACATGTAGTATTTGGCTTAGAAGAGCTTCAATCATAAAATTGTGCATCAAATGATCTGGACTAATGCACAATATTCAGCAAGTAGTACACATTGTAGAACTTCAACCATAAAATTGTATGTCAAATGAGTTGAGGTAATGCATAGGACATTGACATGGAGGATATCGAATTGAATTCCAGTCCAACTAGGATAAAGAATGGTTATTTTTCATGTAAAGAAAACAACATGCTTTCAGAGTAAATTTTATCGCCAATGTGGTGGCATTTAGCTCATTTCATCCCATAGCTCAGCCAATAAGTGAATATTTCTAGAAATCACGTACAAAACATTAGAATGTAGATACATTGAAGAAACTTAATGAAGTTGACTCAAGCAAAGAAACATTTGGATAAACAGGAAGACTTTGATCCAATTTAGAAGATGAATAGCGGGAGAAAGGTATGAGATGTGATTTTTGTTACATATGATATTTGAGAAGATCTTGGATAGAAAGGTAGAAGAAATCACAATCATATGGCTCAGAAACTGTCAAGTAGGATGCTTAATGATTTTTGTGCATTATAAGTGAATGGCTAAATCTGAATAATATTTATAATAGTTGAAAGAAGTGTTAAGTTAGGAACTTGTTTCTTCAAATTTTATGTTTGATTGTCATTTTTTTTATTTTAGCTTGCATATTTTCTTGAGTTTACTCTTTTACTTACTGTGAAATTTTATAGAATTTTAGTGAAGTTTTCAATTTTTACCTTCATATTTTTATTTAGTTTTGTTCTTTTAAACTTTTGAAGGGTTCTAAAGGTCAATATATTGAATAATGGATTCACAAATCATATCATGAGTATAGTTTGCCATAAAAACCTCATTCAAAATAGAATTAATGACTAAAAAGTGCCAAAATTGGTTTTAAAATATTCCTGTAGTGCAACGGCCAAAAAATTACACTGCGGCGCTACAGGAAAATCTTTTTTTGCCAGAATGGTCATTTTTCAGTCCGATTTTTTGGGGATTTCGCTCCTAAAGTGTTAAATAAATCGTTGGTCACATTTGATATGTGTTTTGCCAAGTTTTTTTTTATGTAAACAGGCGTCAGTCTCATTTGAGGGAGATTCTGGCAACTGTTCTAGCAATTGGATGCAAATTTCTGGCAAATGATGATAGTGAGCTAAATAAGGCAAGATTTTCGGGGAAGATGTTCTAAATTAAATATTATGGAGCTGGTGGAGACACTGGAATGAAGACATCTGCCGAAAATCCGGAGATTACCATTGCAGAAGTAGTTGATGCACTAAAGGCTGGAACAGAACCAGCACAGGAGGCAGCTCTTGATGCATTATGCTTGTTAAAGAATTCATGGCCATCTATTCCTACTGAATCCGGAAAAGAACAAGCCATGGTTGCAGTGGAAGCTATTCCTGTATTACAACTATTAATACGTACTAGTCCACCTCATTTCCAGGAGAACGCTGACAGTTTGTTACAATGTTTACCTGGAAGCTTGACAGTAACAATAAAACGTGGCAATAACTTGAAGCAGTCTATGGGAAGCACCAATGCATTCTATAAATTGACATTTGGTAATGGTCCTCCAAGGATAACAAAAGTAGTAAGTCACAGCACATCTCCAGAATGGAAACAGGGTTTTTCCTGGGACTTTGACATGCCTCCCAAGGGTCAGAAACGGCACATTTCTTGCAAGAGCAAGAACACCTTTGGAAAGGGTTCTTTGGGGAAGGTTACCATTCAGATTGACAAAGTGGTAATGCTTGGAATAATCATTGGCCAGTATACTCTTGTTCCTGATGCTAACTGAGATGGTACTTCTCGAACACTTGAAATAGAATTTCAATGGTCTAACAGGTGATTGTAATAGCATGCCATATCAGGGATGATGACATATCCAGTTCTGAGGAATGACTGGCAGCGCTTTGTGTTTTTGGACATTATTGGTATTGAACGAGTTCAGTTTTGTCCAGCAGTAGCAATGCTGCTTTTGAGATGATAATGTTTTAAGGTTGTAGTATCATCCCATCTCATTAATAGCCTTGCATGAAGATGCCATGAGTGATAAATTCAAGGGAATTATTTATGTACAAAGTCTTTGGAATGATTTGCGCTCTGCAAAGCAAGCCATTGTTAGTCTCAAATCTCATGAAGGAATTTACTATTTCAATTTTAAACAGGCATATTCTTAGATCTGTTTTCCCCCATTTATGCAGGTGTCCAGGCTATTTCTATTTCAGGGTTCAAAGAACGGGATTTCAATTGAGAAGAACAGCTATATATTAAAAGGTTTGCCATAGTTTAATGCCATTGGCTGTGGAGACTACAGCACTAAATCACAGGTAGAAATGAATATATATTTATAGAAAGCTCGTCAAAAATTGCAGAAGAGGCTTCAAGCACAGCAGGAATTGGTGTTTCCTTGTCCAACAATGACAAGAATAAAAATCTGTTATTCTATAATAATGCCCGGTTTCCATCATCATGTACTGACAATATTCATATACAAAGGCAAGCATTTGAGAGGGGAACATCTTCCACCAACATGGACTGAGATTCAGGTTCATTGGCCTGCATTGCATGTGGAGTTTTGGGCTTTGCGAGCATGGTTGTGATACAACCTTGTCAGGAAGCAGCTAGGAAACTCTTGCCTTCTTACAGTAAACTTGACCAGAAATATTTGGAGACTTTTGGCACAGGGAGTGTCAGCTGTGATGTTGCTTGTAGTAAAATTACAGCTACATATTCACAATCACCAATTTTAGATGAAAAGATGGGTATGGACATTGAAAATGTACAGCTTGATAACCTTGGAGCTGCATTAGCATCTACTACAAAAAAATAATGGCATATACCAATTTGTCAGATGAGGAAGGTCACAAACACAATCTTGTAGATTTTCCAAATGTGTCCATCATGAAAAACAATTTGGCTACAGACCTCTGCATGAATAATTTATCAAATGACATAATGGCATCATGGCAATTGAGAAGCTAAAGAAGAGAAACAGAGGTACATTGGAATTTGGCAATATAGACAGTCAAACTCTTGCAAACAAAGAAGCTGTAAATTCTGGGAATGGTCTGCCTGTGAATTTGGATATAAAAGGAAATGACCTGGACCATACTGCCATACAAACTTTGAAGGAGAAAAATGGGTTGGCTGATTTTAATTTAAATCCAATCATGGTTAATGTAATGGAGATAGATGCAAGTGGAATAATTCAAAAACATGTAGGCATGCTTCTTTCAATGGATAAAAATCAAGCAGTAGCTATTCTAAATAATAGTCTTATCATTTATGATCAAAATCTATGGAAACCACATGCAAGTAAAGATATTGAGCAAATGGAGGGTATACTGACTGAATTGGGAATTTTAGAAGAACATGGTAGTAACTTTGATTTGAATAAACTAGGTGCATCCAAGCCTCTAGTCAATAATGTTCTGGAGAAGAAACCAATGGATGAATCAGATCTTTTAAGTGACAAGTTGAATATGGACCTTCGAATTGATTCTAGTGAAGGACAATGGCAATACACTGATCGAAGTTCACTTCTAGATCCAAAGGCTAATTCACTGTTAAAGAACCATGACAAACCACTTCCATGTGATCTCGGATCAGTAAGGTTTGAGGCTGATTATGCTGATGGTTATGATAATTGGTGTGGAAAGCAGAGAACTCCCTGCACATTACAACAGTGTGAGAGTGGAAGATTTTCCTCGGAAGGAAATCAATTGAAAAGCAGTAAAAGTGTTGGTCCATGTGATTTTTCAAGTTCAATATTTATGGGTACATCAATTAGTAATACATGAAAGCCTTTAGATGATGAGGTCAAGTATTTACTTCCATCAGTTAGAACTGGAAGCATTTCTTCTTCTTTGGCCAACAATTTTCATACTGAAAAAGAAAGTATGTACATGTGGAGGATCTAGATGAAGTTTTATCTTCAAGAGCAGAAATTGAGATGCTAGGTTGTAAAGAAAGCAATTTTTTCATGGATACCCTGGGTCAAACTAGGAGCATTCTCCTTGACAATAGCTCAAAGGTTGAAAGCTTCAACAAGTATAAATTTATATCTTTTCAAAATGAGCTTGAAAATACTTCAGGGGAAACTTCTTCTGAATCAGAATGCAGTTGGAAACAGGTAAATGAGGAATATTTATGAATACATATATTCCCGTGATGAATATTCAATTTTCAAAATTGTAAAGAGGATGCCGAGATCTCAATAAGGATAGCTGGAATGAAAAAAGGAGGCAGTAGAAACAGAATTCTGCTCTATTTTTCCTGTTTTGAGTTATTGAAGTCAAATGCAGACCATGAGCTGATGGAGAGGAATGTTTGGAAACAAAAGGAGGTTTTTGTTCATAATACACCCATATACAAAAATGTCTCTCAGTTTTGCAACAGCTGTCAAGGTTTAAAAGATCCAATTTAATCTTTGCAGCCTATTGTTCAGGATTTTTAATATTTAATATTTTCCTGTTTTAGTGTTCATTTTACGGGGAAGATTCGGATTGATTGGAGATGAATATTTAAAAACCAAGAGAGGTTTTTGTCAATCACGGACCCCTTTACAAAAACCTCTCTCAGTGTTTGCACAAGTGTCACCAATTGAGAGACATGGAAGCTTCTTTGACACCTATTTTCCAGAAATTCACCATATTTGCCAGGAATCCGATTTGCTATTTTTAGTCAATTAGTTGAGTTAGTTAGTTAATGTAACTGCTGGGTAGTTTCAATTTCGACCTAATGAAGGGGAGATAGAACTACTTCTTTGTAATTATAAAAGAGGGACAAAGGGACTGAAGAGGGGTTCTGATTTTTGGGAGCTTCAAGAGGTCTTCAGACTGTTTTTGTCTTCAGACTTGTTCAGGAGTTAAGTATAAAAAACTCTTATATGCATTTGATGATGAAATTATGAGATATATGTGACTTTTACCCTTCAGTTTTCTATGTTGGATTCATTTTTCATCTTGTTTAGTTTCTTAATAGATATATTCATTGCTGGTTTATGTGTATCTACTGGTGATGCTTGTCTTTTATGAATGAACCTCAACATTGTGTTTCTGTTGGATCTTGTTGGATATATCATGCATCTTTATCATTTTTTGTTTATGATTTAGTTATTATTTTGCTCATGAATGTATTCCCTGATTGTTCCCAAAGTTTTCAACCACAAAAACCATTTCAGAAAACCTAAACCTAGTTTATTGTACTAAGTTTTATTTGAGATTGTGTTGGCTTGTTTCTCTGGCCTTGGAAACAATTTCTGGCACAAACATCTTTGGCGCCGTTGCCGGGGACAAAGCTGAAGCATATGTTCCCTGGGGTACTTATCAGTTTTACTGGTTTTAAGAGGTGAACTTAAACCAACACTTTTTAAAGGCTATTTTTCGCCAAATTTGACACAGTGGCTGCTAGAAGAATTAGAAGGTTTCAGTCATCCCTAGTTTTATGTAGCCCTTATTAATTTGAACCACTGTCACCCCTTTTATCTTTCTGAGAAGAAGAAACAAAATCTGTCTTGACAAATTGATTGGCGACTCCACTATTTCAATATGCAGAGGCCGATGTCCATGGAAGCTATTCTGGCTCGAAGGTTTGCACCTTTCAATTTTTTTGATATTCCAGGTTTTCCAAATCCAGTACCTATTATGGATGTTTGGGGAGATTGTCTTCCACGGTTTAGGGAAAGCAAAGAGGACAATCCATCATATCACCTCATCAAATTTCATCAATGTATGGTCCAGTTAAATATGTAGCATGAAGATGTGCTCATGAAGATGTTCATGTATTCACTTGAAAAAGATGCACGAGATTGGTATTTTTCTCTTCCCGCTGCTAGCATCTCCTCACTAAAAGAATTCCACACATGTTTTCAGAAACGTTGTAAGTATCTGTTCTCAGCTGAACTCTTTTTAAAAGATTGTTGTGAGCAGTCTGATGTTTATCATACAATTTCTGATTTAAAAAACCATGATAACGAGTACAATCAAGGGTTCAAAACATGTTATGAAGAAGTTGAAGTTTCAGAATTTGTTGAAGATGAAAATGTAACATTTTCAGATACTACAGTAAAGGAAGAATGTCATGATCATTATGATAATCAAGTTGTTGTTTTTGGTCAGTTTCAGGATTATTCAAGTGATGAGATCAATAGAGATAGTTTGAAACATTCTCATAATGATTTCAACAACCTTAATAATCGTTTGAATGTTAATCCTTTTGAAGATCAATCTCTAGTTCAACAAACTTTTGAAAATCAGTGTTGTGTTAAAGATCAGCTTTGTATTGAAGGAAAAGATGAACCTTTAGCATCATCATTCAAAATTTCTCAGAATACTCCTTGCTATGATGAAGAGATTAAGGTTCCAATACAAGAATTCTGTGATGAATTAGATTCTATTCCTTTTGGTTTTGATACTAAAATCGATGAAGGTTAGGCTATTCACATTTTTTCAGAAGTTGCTTATATTCATGGTTATGATAAATCTGCTGAGGTGTGTGATATGTCACAATCTGATCAACATATTGAAGAATGTATTCAGTCTATTATCCTTGAACAGCAAAAGCCAATGCATGATAGTCATTTATTGGATGATAGTATGGAAAAGGAGGTTCAAAGTGTTGACATTATTGGTGATACTATTAACAAATTTCCGGAGCAAATTCAGGCTGATCCTGATGTCTTTTATCACCAATGCCTAATTAATATTCATGGAACAAAATATTCTTATGGACAGCTTGTCTTTTTCATAGAGCAGGAAGAGGTAACTTGTGGAAGTTTTTATGATCCAGTAGCAGATTATTTAGAGTCAATACCAGGTTATAAATCTGTCATTTCAGAGACACTATTTGATGAAAGTGGGTATAAGTTGTTAAATCTCTGCTCTTCATGTTTTCCAATATTTCTGATTATATATATATATTTGGAGTTGGAAACAAGTTTTGGTGGGTTGATCAAATTTTTTCTTGGTTACATTGGAAATGGGATTTCGATTTGATTCGGTAGATGGAAGGTTCCTCAGAGAAAGAGATTTGATTTTCATTGTATATATCAGTGTGTAAAGGATCGAATAAAGAATCCATAGCCCAATGGATGTTTTGCAGAAAAGTAGGTGGTTTTGGTGACAGAAGGCACTGGTCTACAGGTTCTTGAAGCCTCACAGGGATGACTTCATCCTGCAGCTGGAGCCAGATGTTAAGTTAGGAACTTGTTTCTTCAAATTTTATGTTTGATTGTCATTTTTTTATTTTAGCTTGCATATTTGCTTGAGTTTACTCTTTTACTTACTGTGGAAATTTTTAGATTTTTAGTGAAGTTTTCAATTTTTACCTTCAGATTTTTATTTAGTTTTGTTCTTTTAAACTTTTAAAGGGTTCTAAAGGTCAATATATTGAATAATGGATTCACAAATCATATCATGAGTATAGTTTTCCATAAAACCTCATTCAAAATAGAATTAATAACTAAAAAGTGACAAAATTGGTTTTAAAATATTCCTGTAGCGCAACGGCAAAAAAATTACACTGCGTCGCTACACGAAAATCGTTTTTTGCTAGAATGGTCATTTTTCAATCCGATTTTTTGGAGATTTCTCTCTTAAAGTGTTAAATAAATCATTGGTCACATTTGATATGTGTTTTTCACAGTTTTTTTTTATGTAAACATGCGTCGGTCTCATGTGAGGGAGATTCTGGCAACTGTTCTGGCAACTAGATGCAAATTTCTGGCAAATGATGATAGTGAGGGAAATAAGGCAAGATTTTCGGGGAAGATGTTCTAAATTAAATATTATGGAGCTGGTGGAGACACTAGAACGAAGACATCTACTGAAAATCCGGAGATTACCGTTGCAGAAGTAGTTGGTGCACTAAAGGCTAGAACAGAACCAGCACAGGAGGCAGCTCTTGATGCATTATGCTTGTTAAAGAATTCGTGGCCATCTATTCCTGCTGAATCCGGCAAAGAACAAGCCATGGTTGCAGTGGAAGCTATTCCTGTATTACAACTATTAATACGTACTAGTCCACCTCATTTCCAGGAGAACGTTGACAGTTTGTTACAATGTTTACCTGGAAGATTGACAGTAACAATAAAACGTGGCAATAACTTGAAGCAGTCTATGGGAAGCACCAATGCATTCTGTAAATTGACATTTGGTAATGGTCCTCCAAGGCTAACAAAAGTAGTAAGTCGCAGCACATCTCCAGAATGGAAATAGGGTTTTGCATGGGACTTTGACATGCCTCCCAAGGGTAAGAAACTGCACATTTCTTGCAAGAGCAAGAACACCTTTGGAAAGGGTTCTTTGAGGAAAGTTACCATTCAGATTGACAAAGTGGTAATGCTTGGAATATTCAGTGGCCAGTATACTCTTGTTCCTGATGCTAACTGAGATGGTACTTCTCGAACACTTGAAATAGGATTTCAATGGTCTAACAGGTGATTGTAATAGCATGCCATAGCAGGGTTGATGACATATCCAGTTCTAAGAAATGACTGGCAGTGCTTTGTGTTTTTGGACATTATTGGTATTGAACGAGTTCAGTTTTGTTCAGCAGTAGCAATGCTGCTTTTGAGATGATAATGTTTTAAGGTTGCAGTATCATCCCATCTTATTAATAGGCTTGCATGAAGATGCCATGAGTGATAAATTCAAGGGAATTATTTCTATACAAAGTCTTTGGAATGATTTGCGCTCTGCAAAGCAAGCCATTGTTAGTCTCAAATCTGATGAAGGAATTTACTATTTCAATTTTAAACAACCATATTCTTAGATCTATTTTCCCCAATTTATGCGGGTGTCCAGGCTATTTAACAACTTATATGATGATTTCTTACAAAGAAACCTTGTTAAAGACCAGCACCAGTAAGGAGGGGCAGACCTATTTCTATTTCAGGATTCAAAGAATGGGATTTCAATTGAGAAGAACAGCTATATATTAAAAGGTTTGCCATAGTTTAATGCCATTGGCTGTGGAGACTACAGCTCCAAATCACAGGTAGAAATGAAGATATATTTATAGAAAGCTCCTCAAAAATTGCAGAAGAGGCTTCAAGCACAGCAGGAATTGGTGTTTCCTTGTCCAACAATGACAAGAATAAAAATCTGTTATTTTATAATAATACCCGGTTTCCATCATCATGTACTAACAATATTCATATACAAAGGAAAGCATTTGAGAGGGGAACATCTTCCACCAACATGGACCGAGATTCAGGTTCATTGGCCTGCATTGCATGTGGAGTTTTGGGCTTTGTGAGCATGGTTGTGATACAACCTTGTTAGGAAGCAGCTAGGAAACTCTTGCCTTCTTACAGTAAACTTAACCAGAAATATTTGGAGACTTTTGGCACAGGGAGTGTCAGCTGTGATGTTGCTTGTAGTGAAATTATAGCTACATATTCACAATCACCAATTTTAGATGAAAAGATGGGTATGGACATTGAAAATGTACAGCTTGATAACCTTGGAGCTGCATTAGCATCTACTACAAAAAAATAATGGCATATACCAATTTGTCAGATGAGGAAGGTCACAAACACAATCTTGTAGATTTTCCAAATTTGTCCATCATGAAAAACAATTTGGCTACAGACCTATGCATGAATAATTTATCAAATGACATAATGGCATCATGGCAATTGAGAAGCTAAAGAAGAGAAACAGAGGTACATTGGAATTTGGCAATATAGACAGTCAAACTCTTACAAACAAAGAAGCTGTAAATTCTGGGAATTGTCTGCCTATGAATTTGGATATAAAAGGAAATGACCTGGACCATACTGCCATACAAACTTTGAAGGAGAAAAATGGGCTGGCTGATTTTAATTTAAATCCAGTCATGGTTAATGTAATGGAGACAGATGCAAGTGGAATAATTCAGAAACATGGAGGCATGCTTCTTTCAATGGATAAAAATCAAGCAGCAACTATTCTAAATAATAGCCTTATCATTTATGATCAAAATCTATGGAAACCACATGCAAGTAAAGATATTGAGCAAATGGAGAGTATACTGACTGAGTTGGGAATTTTAGAAGAACATGGTAGTAACTTTGATTTGAATAAACTAGGTGCATCCAAGCCTCTAGTCAATAATGTTCTGGAGAAGAATCCAATGGATGAATCAGATCTTTTAAGTGACAAGTTGAATATGGACCTTCGAATTGATTCTAGTGAAGGACAATGGCAATACACTGATCGAAGTTCACTTCTAGATCCAGAAGCTAATTCACTGTTAAAGAACCATGACAAACCACTTCCATGTGATCTCGGATCAGTAAGGTTTGAGGCTAATTATGCTGATGGTTATGATAATTGGTGTGGAAAGCAGAGAACTCCCTGCACATTACAACAGTGTGAGAGTGGAAGCTTTTCCTCGGAAGGAAATCAATTGAAAAGCAGTAAAAGTGTTCGTCCATGTGATTTTTCAAGTTCAATATTTATGGGTACATCAATCAGTAATACATGAAAGCCTTCAGATGATGAGGTCAAGTATTTACTTCCATCAGTTAGAACTGGAAGCATTTCTTCTTCTTTGGCCAACAATTTTCATACTGAAAAAGAAAGTATGTACATGTGGAGGATCTACATGAAATTTTATCTTCAAGAGCAGAAATTGAGATGCTAGGTTGTAAAGAAATCAATTTTTTCATGGATACCCTGGGTCAAACTAGCAGCATTCTCCTTGACAATAGCTCAAAGGTTGAAAGCTTCAACAAGTATAAATTTATATCTTCTCAAAATGAGCTTGAAAATACTTCAGGGGAAACTTCTTCTGAATCAGAATGCAGTTGGAAACAGGTAAATGAGGAATATTTATGAATACATATATTCCTGCGATGAATATTCAATTTTCAAAATTGTAAAGAGGATGCCGAGATCTCAAGAAGGATAGCTGGAATGAAAAAAGGAGGCAGTAGAAACAGAATTCTTCTCTATTTTTCCTGTTTTGAGTTATTGAAGTCAAATTCCAACCATGCGCTGATGGAGAGGAATTTTTGGAAACAAAAAGAGGTTTTTGTTCATAAGAAATCCATATACAAAAACCTCTCTCCGTTTTGCAACAGCTTTCAAGGTGTAAAAGATCCAATTTAATCTTTGCAGCCTATTTTTCAGGATTTTTAATATTTAATATTTTCCTGTTTTAGTGTTCATTTTGCAGGGCAGATTCTGATTGATTGGAGATGAATTTTTAAAAACCAAGAGAGGTTTTTGTCCAAAACGGACCCATTTACAAAAAACTCTCTCAAGGTTTACACAGGTGTCACCAATTGAGAGATATGGAAGCTTCTTTGACACCTATTTTCCAGAAATTCGCCATATTTGCCAGGAATCCGATTTGCTATTTTTAGTCAATTAGTTGAGTTAGTTAGTTAATGTAACTGCTGGGTAGTTTCAATTTTGAACTAATTAAGGGGAGATAGAACTAATTCTTTGTAATTATAAAAGAGGGACAAAGGGACTGAAGAGGGGTTCTGATTTTTGGGAGCTTCAGGAGGTCTTCAGACTGTTTTTGTCTTCATACTTGTTCAGGAGTTAAGTATAAAAAACTCTTATATGCATTTGATGATGAAATTATGAGATATATGTGAATTTTACCCTTCAGTTTTCTGTGTTGGCTTCATTTTTCAGCTTGTTTAGTTGCTTAATAGATATATTCATTGCTGGTTTATGTGTATCTGCTGGTGATGCTTGTCTTTTATGAATGAACCTCAACATTGTGTTTCTGTTGGATCTTGTTGGATATATCATGCAGCTTTATCATTTTTTGTTTATGATTTAGTTATTATTTTGCTCATGAATGTATTCCCTGATTGTTCCCAAAGTTTTCAACCACAAAAACCATTTCAGAAAACCTAAACCTAGTTTATTGTACTAAGTTTTATTTGAGATTGTGTTGGCTTGTTTCTCTGGCCTTGGAAACAATTTCTGGCACAAACAAGAAGAAAGGACATTAAGATGTTACATGGTGACTTTATTTATTTTTTTAGATCAATGTTATGTTACTATTCATTTACTATTCATTTTATTACTATTTTAATTCTTCAGTATTATGTGACCTCGAAGGATATTAAAACTACACTTTGCAGCTGCTATAAAGATGTGGTGGTTAACATTTCTATTTCTATCTTTGTCTAGTTTGTTTTTCGTATGTTAGTGATTAAGAAATTTATGTTGTATAAAATTAATTGTAGTATCCTGAGGCTATATGGAATTATACCAAACAACTTAGAAGGAATCTTAAGGATGCAAGGGTACGCAGTCGTATTACCTTCTGTGTTAGTTCTTCCTTGATTCCAGTGCTCATGGAAGCTTACTATGGTTGATATTTTGGTTGATCAGTGCTCTACACCTATAAACATAGGTCTATAGTAACACAATGCCTTCCTACACAAATCTTGGAGCTTTTCCAAAAGATCTTAAGGAGGAGAATAGGTGTATTAATCTAGATCCATCATTTACAAAACACTATTCAAGGAATGTTGTTGTTCAGTTATTCATGAAATAATATGACAAGTCCTTGAAAACTTAATAGGTAAGCTATATTTATCTTGTATAATATTCTAACTGTAATATTTTTTGGGTAGATTATCTCCTTGTAATATGAAGGTATCAAACATGATGAAAACAACTAGGAGCTATTAGAAAGTGTTCGAGGTGTGATAACTAGTCTAGGAAAATTCCACGATATAAGCATTGTGTTTTAAAATTATGTTTTGTGGTTAAATTATTTTAATACTATTTGTTTTTGTTAAAATATCGTCTTTGATTACAATAAGTTATTTTACTAAACATATATAGGCTTAGTCATATTATATGTTGCATTTAGATGTGGTGAGAAAATTAATGAAACCAATAAGGGGGACATAATCCCAAAGGAAATGAAGGAGAGATGGGTGTGTTTATTTAATTTTTTTTGTCTGTATTCATCTAGATACTAGGGTCACAATTAGGAGATTACTTCAGTTATTCCCTTGTCTTGAATTTGATGGTGGTTCTAAGAGTGATATGTTATTGATTAGTGTTTGTATTGTTTGCAGTCGAAAGCAATGCAAGATCCAAATATTAAACATATCCTTTCGGATCCTGTCATGAGACAAGTAATGTAAACTTTTTAAGGTTAATTCATTGTTTGTATGATAAATCATAGTATTCGTGTTTGTGAAATTTGGCATTTGAAAATGGTGTGATATATGGTGCTTGGTAACTCAATGTGGACATAAAAGAGTTGAGACTGGTTATTTTGGTGTTGGGTATATTCATCTAATTGATGATGTCCCTTTTCACGGATACTCATGCATTTTCCATAAAACCCAAAGGCAACACAAGATGATCTGAGGAATCTTGAAGCAATGCATAAGATTCAGAAGCTTGTGAGTGTGGGTATTGTACAAGTTAGATGATGAGGGGCATTGTTTAGTTCAGAAATATTTTCTAGTGAAATTTTTTGGAATGATTATCTTTCCTTTGTATCTAAAAGAGACCCAAATAAAGTGCACAAATTTACTCTAGAAATTGAGATTTGGATTTTATGTAATTCTTGGCAAGCCATTGGAACAAATAGTTGTACTCTTTGATAGGTAGAAACACTTGATGAAAATATGGTTAATGATTTGTCTATTTTTTTTTCTTTTCATTATAACATATCCAAACATTTTATCTTTTAATTAGCATTGAGAAAACTTATTCGTGTAACAACAATCAACCCTTTCCAATTGCTATATTGTTGCATTTCAAAATATCTTGAGACGATTTCAAGTTGAATTGGTTCTTACATGTCCATGTTATGATTGATTGTCTAGAAATGACTGATTCAAATCCCTCCTTGGAAAGCCATTATTTCCTAAATACCAAATGGCTAACTAGATAATCAAGTGGTAAAATAAAATATGCAAGATAATGGATTAGGATCATGAGAAAATTTGTCTAAATTTGGAATTGAAATAGTAAACATAAAGAACATGCCATACTTCCATGTGTTCGGTTACATTATTATATTTGGCATCAATTGTTAATGGAAATTTCAGCATTTTTGGGTACTTTGTGTGGCATCCACAACATGTATGCTCTATAACTCTTCATTCTCAAGAAATCCATGTAATTTAATTTGAACATTTATGTTATTATTTTCCTCTTGACTATCATGACAATTTTCCAAAGAAATATAATAATTCATTACTTCCAATATTTTCTTTTTTCACTCCCATTGTTAAATATTTGTTAATAGATTGTTGATTCTTAATATTAATATCAATATATCTATTTTTTATTAAAATAAATCGATTCATTTTTGGTAGCATGGTTTTTAAGGGTAGAGGTATTCAAGGAAAACCATGTCACTTGAAATAACTTCATATTTAAGAAAAACCAAGTCATATGAATTGACCTTGGGTTTGATAGTAAAATGTTTTAGGGAAGGGTTGTTTAAGGAAAACTATGTCACTTGAAATGTCTTGCTAGGATCTGATAAGGGGGTAGAATTTCACCCCTACTGGAATCCGATGGATGTAGGTCAATTTTTGGTACAATAATCCATAAATGGGTCTAGATCACTTGATTTCAAGTAAATGAAACTTGTAGGGTGAAATAGTGATGAACCAAGGAAACACGAGATAACTATAAAAGGTAGGGCGAAGTAGCGATGAATCAAGTTAACAAGATACACTTATAAAAGGTAAATGTTGAGCTGAATGACTAGGATACCGATTTGTTGAGGTTGAGAACTTGCTTTCCTCCAAAGTGAGTAATTCATTGGGTTAGGTTGGTAGATTTCAAATCCAAGTGAGTGATTTATCTCTTTTTTGGGGTTGGATATTTGTTGTGCCTCCTATGTTGACAATTTTTCTTTTGGTGTGTGGTTTGTTGGGAATAATAAATGACACCATTACTCATTTTTTTTATAAAAGAGAAGTCAATGAGATTGAACGTTGCATGCTCGAATCATTGGTTTTGAGAGGCTCATTGCAGTATCAGGTGATAAATTTTCCCTCTAGTGGATAACTTCTTAATTAGAAGGGTAGCTTTCCTTGGAGGTGAGCAATTTGTCTCTTAAATATTTTATATATACTTTAAGCGAAATCATATAAATTAAATAAAAACAAGAAAACCAACATATCATACTTTCCTGTAATGGACTCCATTGAAAAATGTCTTCTTATTAGTGATGTGAATATTAATGTAAATATTTGTGTTAACCTGAAAGTGATTCTTACAATTGGCCCTTCATTTCCCTTCCCTACAAAACATATAGCCGATTTCCTCAAGGTACAACACCAGGTTTACGTCAACCCGATTTTAGTTTTCCTTTTCATCATTTTTAACCCTCCAATATCTACTTTAATTAGAATCATGTAAATTAAATAAAAAACATGAAAACCAACATATCTTACTTTTTAGTAATGGAGTCCATTGAAAAATGTCTTCTTATTTATGCTGTGAATATTCATGTAACTATTTGTGTTAACATGAAAGGGCTTCTTGTAGTTGGCCCTTTATTTCCCTTCCATGCAAAACTTGTAGCCGATCTCCTTAAGGTACAACACTAGGTCTATGCCAACTCGATTTTAGTTCTCTTTTTTTATCCTTTTTACCCTTCAACAACAACCTATCGATGTATTATTGCACCTTCTTAGAGCAATTGCTAGTTTAAAATATACAAATACATAATTATAAATTAAATATTAAATACAAGCCATGAGTTGGTATTTTATCATTTTCGATTTTTCACTTTTATTTTCTCAACCTTGATATAATGTTTAAGGGAGTTTTATGGAGAAAATGATTAATATTTTAAGAAACACGCATCTTTTACAAGATTTAAAAATCTTAAGGGTAATATAATGCATGAACATGATGTTTAACCGCCAAATTTTAATATAAAATTAGTGAAGCTTTCAATATGATGATTAATCACTTTTTTGAACAAGATTATTGGTGACCCTTTCAATTTTTCGCATCCATTGATTTTTATCATTTACTTGATATCTAACAAAGTTCTCAATTGAATCGATCAAATCGTTATAACTCCTTGATTAATGAATCACATTTTTTATTATCAATATTCCCATTATCTGGAAGAACATGTGCCCCTCAACATTATCTGGAGAACATGAGTGGGTACTCTTGCCTAAACTTAACACTGTGTTCCCTCACTAGTTAAGTAATGAGTTTTTTAAGATTCAATCATTTTTTCTATAGAAGCCTTTAATTTTTAATTCAAAATATTAAAATGATAGTATCCTACTCAAAACTTTACATATTTACAAGATTATGAAAATAATAAAAGAAGAAGAAGATTTCACAAAATTACATAAAGTTGGCCCTGGATCAAGATGGAAGTACAAACATATAGACATGAAACAACGAAAGATTCTATTCAGTAAAAGTAGAAAAAATATACAACCAACATATCACTTTCTGATACTTATGAAATTAAAAATTAGCAAATGATTATTATGCACATTCTACATTTAAATACATTTCTACATTTATAGATATCCACACATTTAAATACATACATACATATATACATGCATACATATATAAGGAATATTGAGGCCTTATCATAATCAATGCGAACTTTTGAGCATGGTTGATAAACTTGTTTGTTTGTTTGACATATATCATAGAAACCGTTGATGTGGGTTGTTTCTCTAGTATTCGATACCATTGATTCTGAATTTTGGCAATCACCTTCTGATTCCGTGACTGATATGTCTCATGTCGATCCCACAAGTAAGGTTTCCCAAACAATGTGGAGGCTATGGAAAGCAGTACCACATCATAGAGTACTTAATCTTCAAAAGGCTTAATGAAGTAGGTGAGTCTACATTGGCGCATGATCGTTAGCTCCTTCCCATCCTTCATCCAACCAATATTGTAAGGCTAAGGATGTGGAGTGGTGACAAGACCAAGTTTCTTCACAAGATCTTTAAAAACGAAGTTCTTCTAGCTACTGTTATCCACAATAAGATGTAATTGGTTTTTCAAAACCCATATTGGTGTATGGAACAGACACTCTTATTCCTCCTCATCGACGATAGCTGAGGCTTTCGGAGTGGTTGATGTCAAAGCTAAAAGGGTCGATGCATCTGGGATGGATTCTACCAGGGTTTTGTTGGACAATTCAGATGTCGATAATTTTATCAAAAATGTCTTATGAGATTTCCATTATAATGTATCATTCCACGATGAATTGTGATAATCACACCATTTCCCTAGGAGCTTGTTTTTTGCAATCCTTCTTGTCTTTCTAAAATTTGTTCTTATGATAGTCAGACTTTGGCAGAGTCGGCTGAGAAGGGTGCTTTGACTTGTTGGAGTCGGCTGGTGACTTCTTGTCAGATGTTTGACCTATTGGAATTGTTGCGAAATGTGCTTTTCCTTTTTGTTTATCTTCA
Source organism: Pseudotsuga menziesii (assembly GCA_001517045.1). Lineage (NCBI taxonomy): Eukaryota > Viridiplantae > Streptophyta > Pinopsida > Pinales > Pinaceae > Pseudotsuga > Pseudotsuga menziesii. The sequence continues at coordinate 114,012 of LPNX010965012.1, read as the reverse complement.
AGCTTGTTGGTGTAATGGAATGAATTTGCAAGCTTATTGACAGTTAGAAGTTCCATCTCTTGCTGAATGTACGAGGATAATCAGTTGATGTACTTCTCGACAAGCAATATCTCTTCTTCTTGGACACCAAGTATAGTCATGAGTTGATAGAACTCATCGGTGTAACTCTGCACATATTGGTCTTTCTATTTCCTTAGCCGGTGCCACTTCTTATACTCTTGTTCAAGATACTTGGGTGGGTAGAACTCCTTTCAGACGTATTCGATAAATTTTACCCATGTGTCTATGGGATTTCCTTCTTTATCCATCTTCGTCTATAGATTTTCCTACTAGAAATGTATGGAGGATGACATGTTTAAGGATGAAATGGTGATATTTTCTGGTTTGGAGAGTTGATTCATGGAGAAGTAAGATTCCAGTTGTTGTACCCAATTGGCGGCGGATTCTGCGTCAATATTGCCTTGAAGATTCAATATGTCTAGATTCATTTACACTTTGAAGGGGATGATTTTATTGGAGAAGGGTCTCATCGAGGATTATCATGATTTCGAAGTGAATCACATGAGAATATTGCTGAATTGGGTGAACATTTCGGTTCACTGGTGAGCCAATGATTTTTCTATGAGTTTCTTTGTCTCGTCAGTTGCATGTCTATTTTCTGCTTCTTCAACCATATTTTATAAAGTAGAAGGTAGTGTCTGCTTGTGTTATTGAGTTTGCGATCCTATTTGAATAGGAATGAGTCAAGTAACTTCGATAGAAGTGTCTATGCAAATTAAGCTATGAATATTCTCTGATACCAATGATCCTGGCCATGACCAGGTGCACACCGAGGACAACAATTTGACTGGATGAATCGAGTACTATTATGGAGGAAGCATAAAAAGAATAAGAAAATTAGGAAATACACTACATAGACAAAAAGTATGCATACATACAATATACAAGAATTCAAACCAATCTATGTTATTACTTGCTCCTCTATATTGTATAATACAATAGTGTACATGTTTATATAGAATGTTAAGACACTTGGGTGACTACTTGTTACGTTTAGTTACAAAAGAAGTTATAACGCTTTGAAAATTCAACCATCACAGATGAATGGAAGACATAGAAGAAATCTATCAATGGTCGTCAGTCATGTTGATATTGCATGTTGAGATACTAGATGTCGAGCGTGAAATCTATCAAGATCATGTTGAGGTTGCGTCGAGCTTCGAACTTGTCGAATCCGATACCGAACCTGTCAAAGTGATGAATGTCAAAGTCAAAGTGCTAGACTTTGTTGAAGTCCGACAACATGCCAACTTCTGAGTGGATCACAATAACCTTCATCAAGTGATCTTTCATGCTCCAAATTGATTGGTCTTGGAAATGCTAAAACAAAAAAATAAAATAAGGATAATAGAAACTATGAAGAGGTCTCTACTCTATGTCCTTGTTACCTCTATAAAATATAGAATTCCCTCCTGTGCTGAGAAAACCTTCCCATATGTAGTGAGGATTTCTCCCCTACTACGTGCAAAAGAACCTACCCTAGATTGTCCATATCATAGGGTAGAGTTCAACAATAATAACGCGAAATTGACGAGAATAGTAATAACAATATTTTTAGATTTTTTAATATATATTCTAATAACTAACAAACAATAAAGAATTCATAAATTTTTCTGTAAAGTGGGCCACTATAGCCATCCGAGAAAATGGTCCCGCAGCTCCACGGTTTGGGTCTCCAGTATTCTCCGTGAATGGTTGTCAAATGGGGGAATGGATCCAAATGGGTATAGAGCAAGCTCAACGTACACCATGGGAATGATATGGTTAAAAGTGGAGTAACAATAGAAAGAGAAACTTTATAACATACAACCATTCACGACATTCGTCAATTACACATGTGGGATGCCAACGAAAATATATATGTCCTTTCAATCACATGGTTTAATTGGCTGAATGATGAGAAGGAAATTGACATGCCAGCCATCAGTTTTTTTTCCAGCTCATTAGTACCTTTTGTGCCATTATGACCAAAGTGACGCCAAAAAGTATGTCAGCATAATATCTTGGGATTTCAAATTATTGATGTCCAGTTGTCACTTTAGTGGGTATATTCTTTCTGGCAGAAGCATCACACCTTTTGTGACCTGTTTTCTACCTTCTACTAAGTTTATTTTAGTGTGGCAGACTCAGTGCCTTCGCCATTAGTTTTCCTCTTGTGATAGACAAAGGTTCTTCTACACTTTTTCTCGCTCTGACATACTAGCAGTTTGCGACCAACAATGTATAAAGTGGTTCAACAAAAATCTTATGCGTTGTCACTTTTTTATGCGACCAAGTCATGACTATCATGATACAGCTTCAGCCGACTTCAATTAACCAGTCCTTTGATAGGTTTCCAAGCCAATGTGTTTAAACTTACCGGGATGCTTGAAGAATTTGTATCATACATAAGAACAAGTCATCTGACCTAAAACTGCTTGTTCTTGACGTGTTGATTATGCCATACCTTTTTTCTTTCCTTTTAAATGTTTTGGTGATATCCTATGACAAAACATTCCTCTTCCATCTACACAAGTTGCAATAATATCTCTTCTATAGCATCAACATCTGTCATCTCTGTAATCACAATGATACTTAGAATTGGTATAATATACTCCATTGGCATCACAAATTCCTATCCATACACCAAGTGAAATGGAGTGTGGCCTAATTTCTTACAAGTCATGCGATATGCCCATAATACTGCAGAAATTTTTCGATCCCAATAATATCTCTGGGAATTACAAATTTTTTTCAATGCATTCTCCAGAATCTTATTAAACACTTCAAAAACACCATTCCCCTGAGGGTGATACGGCATTGTATTTCTATGCTTAATTTGGAATTCCTCTGTCAATTATTCAATAAACTGGTTGAAAAAGTATGTACCTTGATCGTATATTAAAATATTTGGGCATCCAAATATTTTCATGACATTTTCAAATATAAACTTCACAACAATAACAACAGTACAGTATTTTATTGGCGTTGCTTCATCCCATCTTGTAAGGTAATCTGTCACAGTGATAATATAGTGTGCAGCTATGTGCTTTCCTATTGGACTAATAGGGCCCACAAAATCAACAACACATTTATCAAATTCTTGTAATGTTACTTGAGGTACCAATAGAGTTTCATCTCGTCACGATGGATTTCCCATTATTTGGTATATATCACAACTATGACAATAATATCGGGCATCTGCATGGATGGTGGGGCACCACAAACCTGCTTGCAAAATTTTACACACCATAGATTTTATAGAGTAATGGCCTCCTGCAACACTATCATGTTCTTTATTTAATATCAACGGTCGCTCATTCTCCAAAACGTAGCAATGAAGAATCTCATTTGGACCCTTCTTATACAACTGTCTAGCTATCAACTGGAAATCCGTAGTTTGCACAACCAACAATTTTTTTTGTGCAGTGGTAAATTCAGTTGGTGCATAACCTGTACTAAACAATTGTATGATATCTCTATATTGATCATCAAACATGGTTATAAAAAACAAATGCACATCAGGGATACTATTGTCAATGTTACGATGTTCTTCACCCCTTTCTATCCTCGACAGATGGTGTAGTCCCAAATTCAATTGTTTTGGTTTGAAAATTACTTCAAAATCAAATTCTTGAAAGAGGAAAATCCACCGACAGATATTCCCCCCCAACAGTAGCTTATTCACTAGGTATTTTAATGTTGAATGATATGTGTACATATTCAAATTTCCACCTAGCAAGTAATGTCTAAACTTCTATAGAGCGTATACCATTGTTAAACCTTCTCTCCCTATTGTGGTATAATTTTTCTCTGCAGTAGATAACTTTCTTCTAGCGAAGGAAATAGGATGATTAATTGACCCTTCTCTAGGCTGCGCAAGGATCACGCCTAGTTCGACATACGGCGCATCAATGTGAACACGAAACTCCTTTTTCCAGTCTAGAAATAAAAGTATGGGAATTGTAGCCATCTTGTTCTTCAACATGTCTAGACTCTCCTGGAAACGCTCTATCCAATGGAACTTAGCATCTTTTTTCAACAATTTTTCCATCAGAGCAGTGACCTCTGCATATCCTTTAATAAAATTTCTGTAGTATCCAATGTGTCCTAGTGTTTATCTCAACTGCTTGACTATTTTAGGTGGTGGTAGGTTGATAATGATCGATATTTTGGAAGGATCAACCAAAATTCCATCGCGACAGACCACATGGCCCAACATAACTCCAAATGGGGTGCAAAAAGTACATTTCTTCAAATTCATTGTAATCGGATACTGGCGACAACGTTCCAGCATCATTCTAAGGTTGTCAATATGATATTTTATGAGCCCAAATATTGTCCAATCATCGAAGTAGACTTAAAAAAAATTATGTATGAAATATTTGTACCACTATTTGACTCATCCATTATGATTCTTTGACAGGTTATATAACACATACCTCTAGGATTCGGTCCAATTCAACTTTGCTCTTTTCTTTATATTAGAGATTCAACCTGTATAGTCGTTGTTTGACCAATTTTGTGTCAGGCCTTAAAGGTATTTTCATTTCTCCCATATCTCCGATGATCCTGTTCATCTATTAAAATTTGGTAGGGAACATATCCTAGAACTCATGCAATAATTCAATGATATTCCCCATAGTCTCAACGTCCCAATAGTCTCCAATATTGGAGAATTTCAGATTCTTTGGTGAGCCAATATTAACTTTCTTTAATTCTAGAGGACTTCAGAATTGGTCGCTATAAACCCCAAATACCTCTACTGCACACGTACCTTCCGAATCAAGTATATATATGTCAACTGGTTCATCATCATCTAGTTCTCCGATCACATTTCAACACTCCATCTAATGGTGGATTGTCCTGCTGCATGGATTGAAGTTTGTCACTGCGATAGGGATTTCCTCAAATATGTTTGTTTTGATTACTTACAGTGCAACATCGATGGTTGGATGATTGTCTACAAACTCAAATGTATGTGTGAATCTAGTGGCTAGTTCCTTCCATTCAACAATTCCTCTTCTTAGTTCAACTAATGTATACCAATTCCTTGGTACCATGTCCAGTGTATATATAAAGTGATGAAACCATTCATGTCGCATGCATGCCTCCCATTTTGTACGACAATACTCATTATGTTTGACATGATTTGTCAATCATGTATATTTGTGACCAGTATAACTGATCTCTTCACCAAATCTTATCTCTATAAATCTTCTACATTACGTCCATTCCAAGATAAAATGTTTATGTGTACCTTGCCATTTTGAGGGCATAGATTTTAGCACAAAGTCCAATGCAAACAATCATTGCATGTCTTTAAAATTTGCTTCAAACTCTGTTAGAAAATATGCAAGGTTAGGAAAACCTTCGTATGTAGGTAGTTCACTTGCCTCATCTCCTACCAGTCATACAGACCTTGTGATTCTTGACCATTTCCTTAGGGATACCTCATGCATCTGATTCTACGAATTCTCCAATGCTTCACCTGATTCAGATGTATAGGATATAATACTCCTCTAACTCATCTTTCCATCAATTGTTGGATTTACATAGTCATCTCTTGTAGACGTGATAACATATATATGATCCAGGTAATCACCTTTTCCTTCGTTGTTGATTGTTTGATGTATCTATGTCCTTCCAGTGGATAAATTGGCGCGACCACCCTTAGATCAAAATATTCAAATTTTAAGATTCTTTTCTTGAAGTTTATGATGGTCTGATTGTCAATCGCCCAATTGGTCCCCAAGAGTGCATAATATGGGTTCGTATCATCGAAAATTTAAATTACTTTGAAGTCTACATATGTTCTTAAACCTTCTACCTCAAAAGGAACTTGAACTAGTCGACCGATAGGTAGGAAATTCGACCGATTCGCTAATCAAAATTTTCTTTGTTAAGATATAAACATCGAAGCCCAAGTCCAGAATGATATAATCCATATCACAGACTCCTATTTGGGCAGTCATTCTTAACTCGTGATGTATTTTTAACCTTTTTCTGACATGGTGATTTCTTCTTTCTTTTCATAACTCTTCTTGTGGTTTTTCTATTAGGATTGTTAACGCTGCAATAGCCTCTTTATCATTTATTAGTGATATGCAACTTTCAAAAAATTCTTTAAGTTTACTAACCTTTCTCGTCGGTTTCTTTCGTAATAGTTAATCGAACCTCTCCAACATTTCTACTGTTGGTCTTACAGATGTTGACGCTCAAGTTTTGTCGAAAATTTTTGGTCGAGGATTTAGGAAAACTTCTTTCTCTTTCTGTACATCAAATGACTCCTTATTTTGTACCACCAGTCGCACATGCGATTTTCCATGTTGTTTGTCCTGGTATGCTCTAGTTGCGGCACCTCCTCTTGTTACAACAACAATGTTTGGTTCCCTTAGATCAACAGAAATATTTTGAATATTCTAGTTGGGGTTTGGATTGGTATTCTACAGGGGAACCTGATTTCCCATGTTCTTTGCATGCAATTTAGCAATCAATGGAGGGAAGTCATTAATAGTATGATCGATATATTTACAGTACACACATGGCTTCAAAGGACTCGCACAATCTCGAGCAAAATGTATTTATTGTCCACAGTTATAGCATATGACTTGGCCTCTTCCATGACTAAATACTCCTCTTCCTTGTTATTGTCCTCAACCCCGAAAATTTCCACCCCCCCTAGGTTCATGGTAGTGTTGTTGCGACATATATTGATTGTTTTGGTATTGTGGCTGAGGATACTACGGTTGTATATATTGTGTTGGTGGATATTGAAAAGGTTGGTATTGCACTTGTGCTCGCCCATCTTGCATTTTCTCATCATTCTTCATCAAGTATGTATCCACTGTTTTTTCCTCCAATTGCTGAAATGCTCTGCAATATTTCTCTTCATGGACGACAGATGTAGAAAATTTACAGTACATATTAGTTGGTGTACTTGTGATATTCTATAGGTACAAGCATTCTTCCGAATGATGACCTCGAGTTTGACATATCCTACACCAAGGCATTCCTTATGTATTCATTGGATTTGATGCTCCTTCTGTGACATAGTACATCAGTGTCGGGTGGTTATCCTTATGGTGTCCCTTTGTTCTACATTGTATAAACCATAGTTATTGAATATATTTCCCTTTCTTAATGTCTTGGAGTTGCAGTGTGAGGTTAGCTAGCTGCAATTGAATCTGCATCATTCTCGCATCGGTCTCTCTAATCGGTGAGGATTCAAACTTAATTGCTATATCCAGAGCTTATGTATGTGACACAATCTTTTGTTCCATAAATGGGATTCAAATGTACGATAATAATACGACAATTAACCATTCCTTATGTTGCACATCTAACATATAAAATCTTGCTTTGGCCATCAATGTCTTAAATCTCTTGTCGAAGTCCCATACCGACTCTGTAGGTAATTTCTTGATTTCTTTAATTTCTGTGATGCACTGTAACTCAGATTTCAGATTTATGAACTTGTCTATTATTTCAACTCAAATTTAATCGAGCATCTTCTGTGCTACTCCCATTGGAACTATAGAAGACTTCATATACCAATATAGCCCATGACCCCTGAAGGTTGTTATCATTTGTGCTTTCTTTATGTCTTCATCCTGGACCTGTCGTGTAGTCCATACAAATTTGCAGAGAAATCAATGTTGCTATGGTTCTTCTAACCCATTTCCATTAAATATTTGCAGCTTAATATCATTTCCAGCCATTGTATTGGCTCTTGGTGCTCTTCGACAAAATGTTTGACTAACAGGACTCCATTGTCCATTATTCACACTATTATTGTTAACCGTATTTACAAACCACTAGGATACAAGTTTCTAGATCTTACCCCCGATGATGTGGGCAAGGTTGTAGGTGTACTGTACTCGTACTCTATATCTAGAGCTTCTTCTTCTTCTTCTTGTCTTTTGGATATCAGCTGATGTCCCTCTCCTTCGTCACAAGAACCTTTGTCAAAGTGCAACGTCAATTCATGGTCCTCTCCTATGTTCGTATGCCAACTTCCTCTTCTAGTCATAGTTCTTCTTCTCTTTCTCGACCAAACTCTTCTTCCACTTCTTAGATGTCCAAATTCTATCCTTGTTCCGGTATCCTTAGGTAACATCTCAACTTAGTTGGCTCCATTTTCTTTCCATTTCTTATGCAACATACCCCAAAATTATTCGCAGATTCTTTTATAGGTCACAATGCAATCTCAAAATCCCTTTCTTACTTACAAGCATCTTTATACATATTTTCAAGGATTTCAAATACCTTCCTTGTGGTCCTTGGAAAAAATTTCTTTCGGCCTCACTGTATGAGGTTATCTTGTCGAAAAAAAAACTCAGCAAATGTATCCTTCCATAATACTGTCTACACAGAAATCAACAACCCTAGATACAGGGTTGCTAATACTCTTCAGTTGTTGATTCAACTAAGGATTCCACTAAGTCGTTTGTCCACCTTGAAAATAATTTTTCTGGGTTGCTAACTTTAACAACCATTCATACAACAAGATGGGAAAATCACAAAAGAAAATATCGTGGATATACGAATAAAGGTATCGCTCCAAAAAATTCATCGGATTCAACCATGTCCTTCACTTTCCTTTTGCACAAACTCTAATGCTTTAGAGTCCACCCAGTCTTGCATGTCATGCTTTGTCGGATGCCAAAACATATCCCTCACAAAAATTATTCAGGGTCCCAACAATAGAACCATTTGTTGATGCTTGTCCCTTCGACCCAGCTCTAGTCCCTCGTTGCATGAAAAAAAATCCCAAGGTATCGTCTTGACAGAGCAGGGCTTAGTCAGCAGCACCTACGACGTAGATGCAGTATCACCCGAGATATCTCATTTTATGCGTAACTGCCAAAACCGGGTTTCCGCAATTGGATGGGGGGGGGATTTACTCTTCTTGGAACCTCTCTAGCTCACTTGACCGAATCTGATGGACATATTTCTATATGTATTATGCACAATTAATATGTGGTTTGATCCATTCTTTGACTAATATTGTAGCAGTAAATACAAAGACTTATTGATGATTCAGACTATAATAGTGTGACAGATGCATATAAACTTATTCACAAGAAAATATATAACAATTATTCATAGTAAGCGTTCATGCATCACAAACACATTCATTACCCACACATTTGAAAAAATATCTAACATGGAAACCCATTAGGGAAAAACCACAAAGGTGCTCTTCATTTGGCATCAGAAATCTATAGCACAATTTTGTCTATGCACTAAGCTATAGACTTTGTTCTATATCTTATTTTACTTAACTTTACAAAATTCCTTCTCCCTTCATGCTCTCTGGTCTTATGTCGCTAGTTCTTCTTCTACTTAACTATACTTCCATCGATTCACACACAACCTGGATTGACTCACTCTTCTCTATAACTCTATGACTCTTCTTCGAAACCACTATCAATCCACACATAACCTGGATCGATTTGACCTTCTCTACATGTCTGCGCACATAGATTCAGAATCTTCAACCCTACTAATAGACATAAAACTACTAACAGAGCAAGTAAATAATACCAATCGAGGAGAAACTGATCAGGAAGTAACCCTCACATAGCCTAGGTTCTTCCTTCTTATAGACTCTTACATGTCCCTATTGGTAGGGTTTTAGAGGTAAGTGACTTGCGCAACATTGCGGCAGTTGTGCAAGCTCATGTGGTACTACGCAAGGGCAGCTTAGTGCGATGAGCGAAAGAATAATCGCTTTTTGAATATTTTATGTATATTTTGACCAAGTTTTGTTGAAATAGGTTAGTAGTGGTTATAAATCAGTTAGTAGTGGACCTTCAATGTAAAGGCTAAGCCTATTTATAGATCTATTTTTGTGGATATTAGAGAGAGATTTTGGTATCGCATCAGATCTGGGAAATCTGTTTTATGGAAATTTTTTTGTCTTAGCTACGATTTGTCTGGGATTTTCTGATGTATGCAGTCTCTAGTTTTGGAGAAGAATTATGTAATGCGATACTTTTGTGCAAGGTTAATATGATGTGTGGCTCAAATCTTGTTTGTTATTTTGATCTGTTATGATGCTGTGACTCTGTTTTGTTACAATGGCATAATGTCTCTTTTTGTTATATCAATGTGATCTATTGTTTTATGTCGATGCAATCCATGGTTCTATAATTCTTTGATGTGCTATGAGAAATGATGAATAATGTTGTGATATTGTGACTCTGTGTGACGATATAATGATTGCATAAGATATGGATACCTTTTGAAAATAACGTAAAGTCTGTTGCAAGCTTTATATTTTTACAGTAATGGTATCCCCCCATCGGATCCCCATATCCTCCGACCCCACTGTCAAAAATTCGGTTATGACAGCTCTCCCTTGAACGCCTTCAGTGAGACCTCATCTGCTCTGCAGATGTTGTTAGGAAGGGTAAAACTTGTCTGGGCTGGTGTTCAGGGAGATCATGCTATAGAGCATCAACAGAGTGGGAAACCCTATCAACAAAGCTTTGTTGGTGGGGTTTCTCCAACAAATGGTTCTGTTTCCTGTGCCTAAGAACACCAACAAAAGCACCGCAAGCAACTTGACGAATTCCAAGAAACCAGCGGCCAATTAGATATTAAGGCCATCGCCATGCTTCAGGATGTTCAAGAGAATCGACAAATGGTCGACAGAGAGGCTAGTGAGGAACACCATGTCTAGAAAAATTTGACTAATTGTTAGAGTACCACCACTAAAGTCTAGCTCCAGATTCGGGAGATTGCACAACAATTTGAATATTTTAAGGACAAGACTACGGCACACACCCTGTCAACTTGACCTGGCTTGAGGGCGAGACACAAAACTATGTTGGGGGCCTATTGGCAAGGGTTTCGGGCTAAGTGACTTGCGCAACATTGCGGCAGCTGCGTAAGCTCACGCAAGGGTAGCTTAGCATGATGAGCAAAAGAATAACCACTTTTTGAATATTTTATGTATATTTTGACCAAGTTTTGCTGCAATGGGTCAGTAGCGGTTATAAATCAGTTAGTAGTGGAACTTCAATGTAAATGCATAAACCTATTTATAGATCTATTTTTTTGGAGATTAGAGAGAGATTTTGGTATCGCATGAGATCTGGACAATTTGTTTGATGGAGAATTTTCTGCCTTAGCTACGATTTGTCTAGGATTTTTCGATGTATGCAGTCTCCGGTTTTGGAGAATAATTGTGTAATGTGATACTTTTATGCAAGGTTAATATGATGCATGGCTCAAATATTGTCAATTGTTTTTATTTGTTATGATGCTATGACTCTGTTTTGTTACAATGGCATAATGTCTCTTTTTTCTATATCGATGTGATCTGTTGTTTTATGTCAATGCAATACGTGGTTCTGTAATTGTTTGATGTGCTATGAGCAATGATGAATAATGTTGTGATATTGTGACTCTGTGTGAAAATATAATGATTGCATAAGATATGGATACCTTTTGCAAATAACGTAAAGTCTGTTGCAAGCTTCGGATATGACAGTAATGGTATCCCCCGTCGGATCCCCATATCCTTCGACCCCACTATCGAAAACTCGGTTTTGATAGCTCTCCCTTGAAAACGTTGGGTGAGACCTCATCTGCTCTACAGATGTTGTTGGGAAGGGTAAAACCTGTCTGGGCTGGTGCTCAAGGAGATCACATTGTAGAGCGTCGATAAAGTGGGAACCCCTGTCGATGAAGCTTTGTTGGTGGGGTTTTTCCAACAGTTCCTCTAAGCCGACTTCATTTAGTTAGCTGATAGAATGTCATTCCTATTCTAGTGACACTTGTTAGTAGGTACTATCGACCTGAATTACAAAAATGTTTTTATTCTAAAGCATGTGTGAAATATCACCAACTTTAGTTGAATCTCCCTTGACTTGTCTCTTTCGGCCGCTGCACGGTGTTTAACTTTGTTCTTTTTTCATCTCTAATCTTCATCATATCTCTTCCTTCTTTCACGCCTTTTCTTTTGTCCTACATTCCTCTGTTGCAACTACCTTTGTCATAGATTCCTTTGTGACTGCTTCTTACCTTATCTCTTTTTTTCCTTTGTTCTTCCTTCTTCTTCTTCTTTTGTTCTCCCTTCTTCTTGTTCTATCACAACTCCTTTCTGCGACCAGATTCTTCACATTCTTAGGAAGAATTCTAACTGAATTCTGCTTATCTTCTCTTAGGGCCAACAACCACAAAACTCCTTTTTATAATGAAGGTGCTCTTCCATTGAGCTAACACCCTTAAATATATTACATTCTATAATTATACATCAATGATTGGTAGAAAATTTAAACATCAATGCTCTCAGGATATAATACTTCCATAATTCCTCTCTCCACTACTGTTTTTATGAATGTGTGTAGCCTAAATTCTTACATGATACCATAGTGATTCGGGTCTCGAGATTTTGATTAGAGGTCATGCTTGAATATGTAGAATACTAGTTTAATTTGTGGAGGTTCCAATATTTTTCCCTATTTGGACAGAGCCAACCTTCGGTGCATATTACATATATAAGATGCTTTCAATAAGTGGAAATAATCAATATTTCGTACTTACATCATAATAAGTACATATGCCCATTTACATTTATTTACTTACAAATCAATGTTTACAAAGCTTACATTTTAGAAGGGTTGGACTATATGAATAGCATTGTGCATCAATTAAGTAATAAATATTGGAATATCTAAAGAAGGAAGGTCAATCACTTAACCTGATTGATATGGTAGATGAATAAAAGTCTACCAACAATGTGCAAATGTAAATGTAAAAAATCAAGTATCCAAACAATAATTCGAGCAAAATAAAAAGCAATTAGTTATAGATAACATGTATGTTGCATCCATCTCTTACAAAAATTATGATATCTCACAAACTTAACATCTATTTATGTTTGTGAAGAAGAAGAGCTGACCCAATTCCCACTTTCATTGAGTAAATTAGTATATGCAGACTTCGACCCCAGAGGCGTTGCAAACAATGGTTTCTTCTGCCCAAATCTCTCCATATTACTTTCTCTCAGAATATCTTGTTTATTAGTCCTACAAATGGGGATCATTTCCAAAGGATTCCCTCCATTATAGTGCCACAACTGGGGCATCACAGAGCCATTAGAACTTGTAGTCTTGCTAGTTGTGAGTATCCCACTTGGAAACAAGAAATGTTACAAAAAGTTAAATTTTACACGATTTCATAATAGTTTACATGCACAAAATCTTCAAAACATAGATAAACAATTACTCATTAGTGTCCCCCAAAATTAGTAGCCAACATAGGTTTTTTAAAGTTGTTATCCAAATTTTGATAAATGTAAAGAGTGCCCCTATAATTAATAGTTTAAAATCTAGGCCTTTATTTCTTTCCCTTCTAAAAATTTGAAATAGGCTAAAATAATTCTAGTCTACTTGTTCATTACTAGCTCTGTTGGGTCATCTCTTTTCTACTTTAAAAAAAAAAGGATCTATTCATCCAAGGCTCAATAGAATTTTCTAGCCAATTAACTAAACTTGGCCTCTATGGTATAAGCTCAGCACTAATGGAGATTTTTCCTACTTCCTTCATGTTCTTATCACTCATTACAAATAATTTTTTCTACCAAAAATTTCTTCCATGTATATTGTGCAATTAAAATGTTTACAGGACAAATGTTCAATAAGTTACCATCAAACTCACTTCTAATAGTGGATTGAATAAGTGACAAATATTTCAATAAGTTACCAGCGAACTCACTTCTAATAGTGGATTGAATAAGTGATCTAGTTTACATATATAATTAGTTTTTTTCTTTCCCTACTAACATTCAAAAACTTCACTTATAAGAGTTTTGGGAATAAAAGGAAACCAATGTAATTTTATTAACAAAATATACACGTGCCCAAACAAATAGCTCCATGCCTATTATTGGTGAAACAAAAAAAACTAGACGGAAAAGAATGATAGAAATATTGAATAGATATGCATGTTTGTAATTCAGGCTCTATTTATTATTGTAAATTATCCCATGCATATTCTTATATTGAAAGCTACAATTTCGTAGCCACTTAATAATCCCTTCACATAAAATCTTTACTAGTAGAGAATATTTTCTAACAAAATATAGAATATTAAAATACATTGATTCTACATTGTTACTACCTTACTATCAAGGTCTACAAATCCCAAGAGAGAGGATCACCTAGTGCTCCCAAGTCACTTTTCAAATCACTAGAACAATAAAAAAATCTGTTGCTGATCTCTTTTGGAATTTGTAGGCCTTAAGAAATATGACAAAATGAGACCTAAAAAAGTTGCTAGCTACAATAATTTCCTTCCTTCTGTGGAAGGGGCTATCCTTTCATTTCAACAATGTTTGCTTTCTTGATACCCTTTGTCACTTGACTTGCCATCTTATAAAAAACAAATCCAGGTGCGATGCTAGACATTGTTTCTATTAGTGAAACATTATACAAGGATGTATCTCTTTCCAAATAAGCTTCAGAGTACAATAAATGTGGCATTTTCCCATATTAATACACATATAATTAATCTTAACAACATCTAATGGATTCTAATACTACATTAAAATTACAACACAGATACTTCCTATTTACTTCCCTAACCATAGTAAGAAATTATTGTTCTACATTAAATGTATCTTTTGCACTTGTTTCCAGAAATGGAATCCCCGTTTCCAGATGCAAAGGAATGCAATATTTGAAAGACTCGGTAAAAAGATTAAAAATTATTCAACTGGACTTGAGCAGGACCAATTCAAGACACTCAAATAACCATTGGAGAAAAAAAACATGAAAATAATAAAAAAGATCAATCAATAAAAGGAAATGGAAGGAAACAAAGTCTATGAAGAATTGAAGCATACTAGTAAAGGCACGTTTATTTGAAAGCACACAATGCATTAAGAAACCTATTTAAGACAAGCCATGGAAAAATATTTGTATTAAAAAGGTTCTATCCATAAAATCAGTTCCATCCATATACAACCACTTGTTTTCAAGTCACATTTGTTGATCAACAACCACTTGTTTTCAAGTCACATTTGTTCCCTCGCTCATATTATCGGTTGCATATTTGTCAACCTTTTAACAATGACGTGGTGTATTGCCACCTCGTGGCTCATATTAAAGTATTAAAAATTTTGGTTTTATATTTTTCTAAATGTATTATTATTACATTTACTATTTATTTATTTTTTTACTTTTAAATAAAACAAACAAAAGTATTTTGTCATGGAGTTGGCTAATCTCTAGATTATTTGCATTTTTTCACGCAAGTTTGGCTGGAATCTGGCAACTCAATTTGTTGTTGAAAATAAGATTTTCATTGTTAAAATTGCAATTTTTATTGCAGAAATGGATTCAGGGCCCTCGATTACCCTTGGGGCACCCAGTTATGTAATTCCAATCATTGAAAACTACTCTTTAAACAATTTCCACCAAATTTTAGCCAAAAAACTCGCCGGATTTTAGGTGCAAATGGTCTAGAGTTTAGCTTACACCTTTTGTCACTATATGTGAAAATATTTTAAATGAAAATTATATTAGATTTTTAATCGATTTAATTTAGAATAAGTAATACAAAATTGTAAATTAAATATTAAACATGACCCTTGAGTGGTATTCTATTGATTAATTTTTACTTTTTTTTTCTCAACCTTCAGAAAATGTTTAAAAGAGTTTTGTGAAGAAAATGATTTATATTTTAAGAAACAAACATTTTGTCCAAGATTAATCTTAGGGGTTATGAAATGCTTGAACATGATGTTTAATGTCACATTTGAATATAAAATTAGCGAACCTTTCAAGATGATGATTAATCATGTTTTTAAACATGATGATTAGTGAATATTTCACCTTTTTTCATCCATTTCTTTGAATCATTGAATAAACAAGGGAGGCTCCTAAAGGCAACAAATCCCTGCCATAAGAAATTAAAAGTTGAAATATACAATCCTACATTCAATTTAAATAACAAATTGAACATAAGTATTCTGCAATTTTTGAATGTGCTTTGGCTGTTTTTCATGTCTCATAAGGTTGGAACTTATTATATAACATTATATGGTTTTATGCAGCATCTCAAATACATGAAATGGCAAAGAAAGTGAGGATATCGTGAAACAATCCCCCCCGTTTTCAGTATTGTTGTTGTTCCCTATTCAGACCAACTCAAATGTGCTTAGATAGCTTTGATTGTATTTCATTATGGAGTTATCGTTGCAGAAAATCTGTGATGTTGGATTGACCTCTTAGGTTGACTATCTGTTAGACCTGAATTCCACATTCTGTTGCTATGTCAGACTTGACTTTAATGGATGCTCATCCGAATATAGGCTAACCTGCCTTTCAAATATGCACTGGATAACTTATAGAAAAACATCATGAGATGACATGCAAACAGAAAAAGGTAAAACAATGCATAAAAGTGGACACTTCGATAATTATGATCTCGATTATGACATTTATGAATAAACACCTATAAAAATAATATACAAAATAAACTGTTTTAAATATATCAAAGTGTTTTACAATCAACCACTTGATCTATAGCCTACCACTCTATGAGCAATGCAGACAGGAGGCAAACAAGTGGCAGGGATGTTACAATGTTCAATGTGCCATGCATATTCTTAACGTGGAGATATATTTGAGGTGCCTTCAAACTCATTAAAGTCATCCACATGTTCAAGAGACCATTCTATTAAAAAAAATAGATGCCGTCACATGTTCTTGAAGGTTATACCTATTGCATAAGAAGGAAGCACATAGGGTAGGTTAGCCACAGAATCTAATGCAACCCATGGGAGAAGGAAAGGACTCATAGTTTTTAATGAACAGTTGTTGAGGAGTAATTATTATGCATTATGCATGCAATAAAGGTGTCAACCAAAATGAAGTGGGTATAAGGAAGTCTCTCAATATATAGTTCTAGTTTCATTAGTCTACACTAGTGTGTACATGCGGTTACTCCAACTTTGTCCAAGATCAAGCATAGATTTGATTGTGCAATTTTGTCCAAAATCAAGCATAGATTTGATTGGGCAACGCGAGAAGCAACAAATCTAAACTAGAGTTCCCAGGTTTGAAAAACTGGGTGCAACTTCTTGCAGTTCCCTGAGATTCACCATAGAGAAATATCTAGTACATAATATGGAGAGGTACTAGATAGATGATAAAATTGTGGAATGCATGATAATTTAGCACAATTCATTTGTTTTTTATACAATATAGTATATAGTAGGTTCCTCTTCGAGCGAGTTCAGGTTCTTTCTCTTAACCGAGAGCCACTTGTTTATATATGTAANATATATATGCTTTGATTTTTTCATTGATCCGGGACTGGGCAGGAAAAATGTTTCATTATATGGCATCATGCTTTCACATTTTAATTCATGAAATGATTTCAAATGACATCCACTAAACACACAAAACATCGTTTAGAGAAAGCATTATGCAAATCGTATAGTCATGAATTGGAATTGGTGCGATCAATATAAAATGGTTTGTAATCATCACTCCAAATTGGTGCAATTCATATAATTCTCTGTCGTTGCTCATGGTTGTGATGGAAATGGATACGTGGAATAAATTAAAATCGGAAAATTTTCGGTGGTGGTGGTATCAGAAACATAACCTTAGCACTATGTACAACAATAAAGAAATAATAAATGAATGTCAACATCTTTGGAAGTTTAGCTCAAAGTGGAATAATGTCAGTATAAACCTTGTGATCCACAACATGCATACAAGCTTTCATTCATGCATGCAATGTGGCAAGTGGTCATGCAACACAGACTAGAAGATAATAGTGTCAATTGATGATCCTGTTTTTGCTAGATTATGAAACTTGAAATTGACGAATTGATACTTTGCTGTAGGCCCAAAATTTGCGTGCATCCATGGAGCTCATTTCATTTGCTTCTTGTTATCCCATTCTTTGGGAGGAATCATATCTCCTTATTTGTAAAGCATAACCTTGAATGTACTAAGGATATTTTAATTGCCATCATGTCTTGCAACTATTCCATTGTCTTGAATTTTTTTATTTTGACAGTTCAGACTGGGAAGCAAAAATGGTGAGTCTAGCAGCCGACAAAGATCTCGACATGCTTGAAAATTTATAGAAGAAGCATAAAGAAAACTTCATTGGGAGTATTTTGTCTACAAAATTTGGTTTCATGCTCCTTGAGCCACTGGTAGAATTGCATATTTTTTGGTGTAACAACTTTTACATAAGTCCTTCCAGGCTCTCCTAGATATTTGAAGTGGAGCACAATTTATCTGTCCAAAAAAGACCGGGTGCTCATAGTTGTCTTGCAGTTTCTGAATAGGGAGAAGTACACCAAAACAACTCACATGTAAGTCGTTGAACCCTAGTTTATTTTGAATTATTCATTTTCAGTCCATATCAAAAACATGATGTGTGAATAATGGCCTAATGTTTTTTCTTATTCCATTTATTGTTGTAGTTTTCCTTTCTTGTCAAAGGGATAAATGTTAAAATATTTTATTGTAGGCTTATTTACTATTTCCAAGAGCTGGTAGTCACAACCTCTTCCCAAGTCTACTGAGGAGATCATATTCCAAAGCTTTCCCGATGGTATTCCACTTGATCAAAGCCACATCTTAAAGGGTGTCGAACTCTTCCAGTCTGTGCTAAAACATGGCCCTTGCTGTTAGCCAAAACTGAGTCGACTAAACTTGAGTTTACTGCTCAGTTATTAAAAATTTCACACCAACCTTTTTCCTTTTTCTTGTTAGGTGAAACTTGTCTAACTCCTGACTAGACAAGTTTATCAAATTTGGTCAGATTTTTAGACTCGACTAATTTACCTTGACAAGTTCTTACTTGTCGGTTCTACTGACAGGTTTTACTTCGACCACTTGTCGGTAACTTCTTCAACCACTAGTCGGATTGACCACTTAGACCACTAGTCGGTTTCACTTGACAACTTGTCAGTTTTACTTGACCATTTTACTTGGAATCACTTGCTCTAGTTTGGTTTTAGTAGGAATTTACAAAGTATGTTTCTTCGTCTAAAAGACTTAATAAATTACAAATTTTTTTCATCTGTGAGTGAGATGAGGTAAAAAATGACACATTAAGAATTCTACAGAACTTATAAAAACATATACCCAAATATTTAGGAATACTTAAGTCGACCACTTTGCTGTAAAACCTGGAACTTTCACAGAGTGAGAAATTTATGGGTTCTTGTTCTTTCACTCAAGCGTAATTGTAAAAACATTTACACAAGTAGATCTGGAAATATTGTGCAGCTAAATAAACATGCATTCAACCATAAACTATTTCTTATATATAACTTGTCCAGAAATAACAAAGGTATTACAAACTTGCTGGCTCTCCGACTGATCCAAACTTGTCGGCTCATCGACTGATCCTTTTACAGAGCTTCGGCTCTTCGACAGAATCATACACATAGAAGCTTGAGATTCAACTTCACTCTCTCCTTAGATTTCTATCTTTCTTGCTTTTTCTCAGCCAGAGTTCCTCTGTCTAACTAGATTTACAATCTTCTTCTACTATTTATAGGAAACCTGAAAATTGCTTCTATGTGAATCAACTGACTCACCATTAAAGACTGTAATAACTATCTACCTAACAACTTAGATTCAGAAATTAATTCAACTAGTTTAGATTTTCGAATCGTGGACTCTTCACTCTTATCAGATTGACCGACAAGATCTGGACTGATACTGACTCTAACAGAGTCGGCTGAGATCAGATACGAATCTACGAGTAATTACTTTTTCGAACACTCCCCCTTAATTCTAAGGAGATGGGGATTTTTTAAAACAAAATTTACAAAATGTTTCAGATATTAGACTTGCTCTGTGCATGACATAATTCACTATGTAGAACTTGTCATTCCAAGATAACTAAGAAAATACTGGAATGTGTCCTTTGCCAATGGTTTTGTAAAGATGTCTGCAAGTTGATCTTTAGACCTGCAAAATTCCAAACAAATTTCCTTGTTGTTCACCAACTCTCTGATAAAATGAAACCTTGTGCCGATGTGCTTGGTTCTCTTGTGAAACACATGATTCTTTGATAATGCTATGGCTGAATTGTTATCCTAGAAGATGGTTTTCAGTTCTTGATGGTTCTGAGACAAGTCTTTTAACACTCTCTTCATCCAGACAACTTGACATGTAGCACTTGTAGCTGCAACATACTTTGCTTTTGCTGAAGACAGAGTTACTATGGGTTGTTTCTTTAAATCCCATGAAACAACACCTGTACCAAAATGAAATGTGTACCAATATGTGCTCTTTCTATCATCTATGCTACTTCCATTGTCACTGTTAGTGTAGCCAGTGAGTTTAAAATTTTTTGAGGTTGAATACATTATGCCAAGGTATTTTATGCCACTTACTTACCTCAAAATTATTTTACCTACTTTCCAATGTGAGTCTTTTGGTGACTCCATGAGCCTTGAGATCAAACTTACTCCATACATAATGTATGGTGTTGTCGTTGTCAAATACATAAGGCTTCCAACAATCCTTTTGAATAGTGTAGGATCTACAGTTGATCCTTCACCATCCTTGATTAATTTTAAACCTGTTATTACCGGTGTTGGGGCTGTCTTTCAATTATACATGTTAAATCTTTTTAAAACTTCACTTGGATAGTTTGATTGTGATATAAAATACCACTTTCAGACTACTGAACTTCAATGCCCATAAAAAACTTCATAAGCCCTAGATCAGTCATTTCAAATTCACTTTCCATGACTACTTTAAAATCTGCTATGCCAAAATCACCAGTAAATATTAAATCATCTACATATAGGCATATAATTAACATCTTACCTTTCTCATTCACTTTGGTGTATAATTTCGGTTTACTTACACTTCTATGAAATCCATTTCAGTGAGATAGGAATAAATCCAACTGTACCAACCTCTATGAGCTTGCTTCAAACCATATAATGCCTTTTTCATCTTGTACACATTGTGTTCTTGTACTGGAACTTAATAGCCTTGTATTTGTTCCACATATACTTCCTCTTCTAGATATCCATTTAAGAATGCCAACTTGACATCCATTTGATAAACATGCCATTTGTTTGTGCAGTAATGGCCAAGACTATTCTAACTGTATCGGGAATGCAATAGGTGCAAATGTTTCATTGAAGTCTATGTCAGGTTTATGTGTGAACCCTCTTGCTACCATTCTTTCTTTGTGCTTCTACACATTCCCATCAGCATCTTGCTTTGTCTTGTGAATCCATTTGACATTGATTACATCTTTGTCTTTTGGTACATCAACCAACTCCCATGTCTGGTTCCTCTCAATGCATTCTATTTCTTCATCCATGGATTGTTCCCACACTTCTTCTTCAACAGCTTGTTCAAATGTTACTGGATCATATATAGGAGAAAATAATGCAAAGAGAGAATGAATTTGGTGTACCAACTTCATATGTCTCATACAGACTTCTTGTCTTCATTGGTTCTATCGATGTCGACCTTGACAAAATGCTTGATGGAGTCTGCTATCCTCTTGGTGTGATTTTTGGTGTAGCTTGAGCTGCCACTTGTGTCGATGTTCCTTGTGTTAAACCATGTCGTGGTTTCATGGGAGTCGATGGTGCTGCAACCGGTTGACTTAGATGTGCTGTTTGAACCACTTCCTCTACCATATGATCATTGTTGACATTCGACACAATCTTTACATTTATGTCGACAGTTCCATCCCATGATTCATTCTCGACAAATTGAACATCTCGAATGATTATCACTTTCCTTGTGACAAGATCATACAACTTGTATGCTTTTGTGTCTTCAGAATAGCCGACAAAAATACATTTATGTCCCTTCTTGTCTAGCTTCTTTCTCAGCTCATCTGGAACATGAGCATATGCAACACAACCAAAAAATTTAAAATGAGAAATACTATGATTCATACTTCTCCATGCTTCTTGGGAACTTTGTTATTCACACTCTTTGTCAGACACCGGTTCATAATGTATATAGCAGTTGCGACTGCTTCACCCCAATATTCATTTGGAAAATGCTTGGCTGCCAACATGCTACGCGCCATCTCCATGATGGTTCTATTCTTTCTTTTGGCAACGTCATTTTGTTGAGGTGTATACCATGTAGTGAATTGCTTTTGTATGCCATGGGTCTTGCAAAAATTTAAAAAAATCATTTGAGACATATTCATCACCTCTGTCAGTCCTTAAGATCTTGATGTGATTTCCACTATGGTTCTCCATGAGTTCCTTGAACTGCTGAAAATAACTAAATGCATCAGATTTATGTTTCAGAAAATATACCCATGTTTTTCTTGAGTAGTCATCAATAAAAGTTAGAAAATAATTGCAGCCACCAATGGATGATGTCTACATTGGACCACAAATATCAGATTGCACAATTTCAAATGGTGTGCGTGCTCTATATGACTTTTCGATTGGAAAAGTCTCTCTATGCTGCTTGCCAAAAATGAATCCTTCACAAACCCTTTCTAGTCTATCAATCAATGGAAATCCTTTTACAATATTCTTTGCGTGCAGTAGCTTCAACCCACCAAAATTAAGATGTCCAAATCTGAAATTCCACAACTAGGATTCATCTTGAACTTTTGTTTGAAATGCAACTTGCAAATTAGCGTTGCCATTTTCTTTCTTGTCGAGGGGCTCGACTGTTTCTTTACTTTCTTCCTTGAATGCAGCTCTTGTGTTTGTCTTCCCTTTCATGTTGGGAACTATCCTCAATGGAGACAAGCGATTTCTTATCATTGGCACTTTTTCTATCAGTTGGTCGCTTGGACGCTTGTCTTTGATCACACAGTGATAATCTTCTATGTATACTCGGTAGCCTTTTTATATCAGTTTTCCAATGCTTAAAAAATTATGTTTCATACCTTTGACATGATAGACATCAAGGATATACGTACTCTCTCCTTGTTTTGTTAGAAAATCAATAGTCTCTTTTCCTAAAACAATAACTTGGACATTGTTTCCAAGTGTAACATCAGTTTGAACTTAATTATCTAGACTGGAAAACAAATTTAAATTACCAATCATATGATTGCTGCACCTTGAATCTAAGTACCATATGTCATGGAATTTCTTGAACAACATTGCATTCAATTGGATATGTTGATGCCATTAACATTGCACTTGTTGAAGTGCTAATGTTGGTCGATTGATTTTGGATTTGCCGTCCTTGGTCATATTGTTTCTTCATGCATTCATATGCCTAATGACCAAATTTCTTACAATAATGACATTGGATATTTGATTTATCAAACCTCTAGCCACTTTGTTGACTTGGGTTCTGATACTCTCCTCTACCATCGAAATTTGCAGGACTTCTACCTCATCTTCCTCTTTAATAACTTCTTCCTCTACCTCTGAAGTTGTTTCTCCCCCTACCTCTACCACATCTTATGGATGACTATGTTGCGAGTACATCTTCAAATGATGTCTATGTTCTGCCGAGTCTATGTTCATGATTGACGAGTGAAGCTTGAAGGTCATCAATGGTAAATGTCGACATGTTTGTGTGTTCTTCCAAGGTCACAACCAAGTTTTTAAATATTGGGGGAATACTTATGAGATTTTTTTCAACAACTATTTGGTACTCTATGTCTTGTCCATGAGATTTCAGTTGGTTTATCAAACCAACCACTCTGGTGTATAATGAGTCTACAGTCTTTGAATTTTTCATGGACAAAGATTCAAAATCTCTTCTCAGAATATGCAACTTGGAAGTCTTTACCTTTCCAAAGCCTTGATAGGCTATCTCCAATCTATCCCATGCTTGCTTAGTGTTAATTGTTGCTGCTACTCTTTGGAGTATGCTTTGATGCATGGATTGATGTATGTAAAACAAAGCTTTTCCATCTTTCTTCCTTTGTTCCCTCAAGACATATTTGTCATCTTGTGTGAGATTGATATATTAAATTGAGCACATAGATATGTGGACAAACACACAACTCACAAGATAGATCACACAATTTACTCAGCAATTGAAGGATGAAACAATGCAAAAATGGATTACAACTATGAATGATTTTATTAATAAAAAAGTAATTAGATGATGAATTACAATGTAATACAATGGATAAATAGCCACATGCAATTTGAATCCACATGAGGAAATTCGAATCGATTAGACTCTACTTGATTGTATGTAACTAAGACCTTGTCTAAATCATTATCGGAGTCAATCGGAGTTCTAAAACACAACTCAAGTGTCGATTTGAGTGTTAAATAAGGTTAACTGACTATGGTAGGTGAGGAATGCACCTCTCATGCATGCAACCATGCAAACCTAGCGCTAGCTAAATGTAGAGGACTAGAACTGAATGTAACTCACTCCTAACTTAGCTTGACTAGTCACCAACTCAACTCAACTGACCTTGGTTGGTATCGACACTCCCAATGGCTCCTAAATTGTAGGGATTGATCTAGGAGGCTCCTAAACTGATGCATGCAAGTACAATCAATGGTAGTAGGCCTCAATTACTATTCCCCACACTTTAGTAACTAAAACATGTTCCCCAATTAGGCCAAGTGGACCCAATGGTGCTAGTGACTAAAAATAGATTGGATGGACTCCCGATTTAGACATGACTCTTGATTTAGACATATGAACAAATTGGACAAGGGAGGATTAATAATCCCAACACCCCCAGTGAATGCTAACTTGGACAATATGTGGGCCCTGGTAACTAAGACCATATGTCACCAATTACATCAAGTAAGGTAAAGTAACTGCTCAATACAAGGAGCTGGGGAAAAAACACATGGGAAAAAGCCCCCCCTCTATCTAAGCATATAGAACATGGATTCAATTTTGAAAAACTTGGAAATATGTTTCTGCAACCTTCATTTCTGTGATGTAGTGAAGCAGCATGAACGATGTTCTATGCATAGGTATTCTGGGGCCTGGCATGTAGACTTCTCCTTATTGTTCCAAAATGTTGATGGAAGGAAGGAGGAATCTAACCTTTGCCTCTTTCTAGCTGAAGAGGTGTATGATCCACTCTATTCTCTTGAAGGCAGTGTGACTGATAAAACCTTGCCATGTGACATATTACAGGAAATTTGTTTCATCTCTCTGAAGGAGGTAATATTGCAAGGCATATCATAAGCTTCTCTGTCTTCTAAATGTCAAATGGATTTCCAGTTATCTTCCTAGCTTCCTGCTTGGAATTAGGGACTGAATCTAAATATGAATGAATATTAATCTCATGAACTGATACAACTAGTTCTGCAATACCAGTGGAAAATGCAAGAGAAGGATATGGAATGTTTTTACCTTCCCTTTGAGAGTGCACTGGTTTTGAAAAAGGCATGAAGTGTGAGAAATCATATGCCTTGGAGGCATGATTTGCAACACCCTTTGCTATGATGTTCCCAGTAGAGATAGCTGTGATCTCCACTGAGTCAGGACCAAATATTACTCACTTTGGAGAGCCAGTATGAGTCATCTAGTATACAGAAAACAAGTTTGAAGCTAGGGAGGGAACATAGAGCACATCTTTGAACCTTCCATGTTCAAGCTTGATAGAGCCCTTCCTTTGGTTTGAAATTTACTGTTATTTCCCAGCTGAATACTAGAAACATCAAAAGACTGTAAAGAAGAGAATGATTCTTTGGATGCAACCATATGATTGGAAGCTCCAGAATCAATGAGGAAGACATGTGTTGTTGAGAAGCTGGCCTTCAGTGCATGACCTCTTTTGAAGCAATATTCTATGTCTTTTGTGTCTTCTATTTGGTCAGCCTTCCTTGCACTAGCTGGTGCATAAATGTTATGTTTCTTCTGAAGAAGAGTCATTTCATCAATTTGTCTTCTCATGCAGGAGCTATTTGGATGAAAGTCCCTTCCACAGTAGGAACAAAGAGTCTTCCCTTTTCCATTCTTCTTGCTTCTCTTCGAAATTGAATTCTCATTTGACTGCTCTTTCTTCAGAGGAGACTCATCTCTTTGCTTCCTTTTTTCATTCACTACCTTACCTCCTCTTGCAACCAGTGCTTGATCTTTGGGAGGTTGAATTATTCCCATTTGGATCAACTTGTCATTCTCATAAGTGAGATATTGGATGAAGGAATCAAGAGTGGGAATATTCGAATTTGGAGTGGTGAGCTTCACTGTTTGAAATGTTGATACAAAGACTAAGTAGTCTGCACTGATTTCTAATAGAATGGCAAGGATGACTTCATCATCCTCCTTCTCCACCTTGCATTGCTTCAACTGGTATATCAGGTTCTTGAATTTTGTGAAAAAATCATTCATTGTTTTGAAGTTGGATGGCTTAAGAGAGATCACCTCATTTTCTAGATGATGGACCCTTATCTCATCCTCCTTATCAAATAAGGAAGCAAGCTTGTCCCAAATCTCCTTGGGAGTCTTTAGTCCTTTGATGTGGAAGCGGAGATATTGAGAGATTGAGAGGGATAAGTATCCAAAAGCTTCATCAAGCCTGTTAAAGTACTTTTCTTTGTCATGATTAAGAATTGGATCTACCTCTATCCCTTCTGTGATTATAAAGAGATTCTTGGTGTGAAGCAGTCCCTCTATGTCCTCCTTCCACTGAGGGTAGTTGAAGGAAGTGAGCAACTCTACTGGCTGGGCCATCTTGAATGTAGAAAAGAGGACTTAGTTGCTATAGCGAATGCAATGAGGAGAAAGAGCTGCTTGTAGCGAATGCAGTGAGAAGAGATGATAACCTGTAAATCACACAATCAAACATACAAAATAAGGTCGACTACCTGCACATTTCAGGTTTTCATCGCACCCATCATAATTGGTCAAGAAAGCTTGATCAAGAATTCCTTAACTTGGGGTATTAAGTGGTAAACCTTCTACTTCTGGTACAGAGTAGGAATGGAGAAAATTGCTCCAAAAAAATGATCCAGCTGGAGATCTGAGGAGGATAAACACCTTGTCTACTGAGGCTCTGATACCATATCAAATTGAGCACATGAATTTGTGGACAAACACACAACTCAAAAGATAGCTCACACAATTTACTCAGCAATTGAAGAATGAAACAGTGCAAAAATGGATTGCAACTATGAATGCTTTCATTAATCAAAATGTAATTATATGATGAATTACAATGTAATACAATGGATAAATAACCACATGCAATTTGAATCCACGTGAGGAAATTCGAATTGATTAGACTCTACTTGACTGTAGGTAACTAAGACCTTGTCTAAATCATTATCGGAGTTCATCGAAGTTCTAAAACACAACTCAAGTGTCCAATTCAGTGTTAACTGAGTCTAACTAACTATGGTAAGTGAGGAGTGCGCCTCTCCTACATGCAGCCATGCAAACCTAGTGCTAGCTGAATGTAGAGGACTAGAACTGAATGTAACTCACTCCTAACTTAGCTTGTCTAGTCACCAACTCAACTCAACTGACCTTGGTTGGTATCGACACTACTAGTGGCTCCTAAATTGTAGGGATTGATCTAGGAGGCTCCTAAACTGATGCATGCAAGTGAAATCAATGGAAGTAGGCCTAAATTAGTGTTCCCCACACTTTAGTAATTGAAACATGTGCCCTAGTTAGGCCAAATGGACATAATGGTTCTAGTGACTAAAAACAGACTGGATGGACTCTCGATTTAGACATGACTCCTGATTTGGACATATAACAAAATTGGACAAGGTAGGATTAATAATAATAACATGTTATATGCTGTCATATCTACTGGTTCTGCATAACCATGCTGGACTATCTCCCATAAATCTTGTCCTCTGAACAAGGCCTTCATTGTTAGAGATTAATATTCATAATTCTTTCCTGTAAAAATTGGATTTTGCAATGAACCAGAAGTGGAAGCCATTTTTAATTTTTAATTAAATTTCCTTAGAAAAGTAATTTTCCACCTTTTAAGACAATATTTCTTTCCTAAAGCTTTCTCTCATGATACTAGTTAGCCAAAACCAAGTCGACTAAACTTGAGTTTACTGCTCAGTTATTAAAAATTCCACACCAACCTTTTTCCTTTTTCTTGTCGAGTGAACCTTGTCTAACTCCTGACTAGAAAAGTTTATAAAAATCGGTTGGGCTTTTAGACTTGACCAATTTACCTTGACAAGTTCTTAGTTGTCAATTCTACCGACAAGTTTTACTTTGACCACTTGTTGATAACTTCTTCAACCACTAGTCGGCTTGACCACTTTGACCACTAGTCGGTTTCACTCGACAACTTGTCTGTTTTACTCAATCGTTTTACTTGGACTCACTTGCCTTGGTTTGGTTTTAGTTGGAATTTACAAAGTATATTTCTTAGTCTAAAAGACTTAAGAAATTACAAATGTTTTTCACTTGTGAGTAAGATGAGGTAAAAAACCGACACATTAACAATTCTAGAGAACTTATAAAAACATATACCTAAATATTTAGGAAGACTTGAATCGACCACTTTGCGGTAAAACCTGGAAATTTCGTAGAGTGAGAAATTTATGGGTTCTTGTTCTTTTACTCAACCATAATTGTAAATAAATTTACACAAGTAAATCTGGAAATATTGTGCAGCTAAATAAACATGCATTCAACCATAAACTATTTCTTATATATAACTTGTGCAGAAACAATGAAGGTATTACAAACTTGTCGGCTCTCCAACTGATCCAAACTTGTCATCTCATCGACTGATTCTTTTACAAAGCTTCGAATCTTCGACAGAATCATACACATGGAAGCTTGAGATTCAAATTCACTCTCTACTCAGAGTTATATCTTTCTCTCTTCTTCTCATGCAGAGTTCCTTTATCTAACTAGATTTACAATCTTCTTCTACTATTTATAGGAAACCTGAAAATTGATTCTAAGTAAATCGACTGAATCAACATTAAAGACTGTAATAACTATCTACCTAACAACTTAGCTTCATAAATTAATTCAACTAGTTTAGATTTCCAAATTGTGGACTCTTCACTCTTTTCAAACTGACTGACAAGATCTGGATTGATACTGACTCTGACAAAGTTGGCTGAGATTAGATACGAATCTGTGAGTAATTACTTTTTCCAACACTTGCAACATGGAAAGAATTGTTGAAAATGTCCAGCATTCCACCATTAATGTTCCTCCATTTCTTTCATTGTTGGAGATGGTATCTTCT
This sequence comes from Pseudotsuga menziesii, assembly GCA_001517045.1. Taxonomy (NCBI): domain Eukaryota; kingdom Viridiplantae; phylum Streptophyta; class Pinopsida; order Pinales; family Pinaceae; genus Pseudotsuga; species Pseudotsuga menziesii. Next base: position 84,846 of record LPNX010965012.1, on the reverse strand, counting down.
CTTTTATGCAGCAGATAGCTGACTTCTATTTTTGACCACCAATACCTTCTCAACCACAAACTCAGTGAGCATGCCACATATCGTGATGCATATCCCGACTCTAAGAGCTATAGATGATAAGGTTAGTTCTTCATTGTGGAATTTTGATAATTTTGGATGTTGAGATTTATGCTGCGAAACTGTGTTTTTGTTATCGCAGACTTTAAGCACTTCAACAGAGGTGGAAGAATAATCTCTATGCTTGATCAATACAAAGAAGAGACTAGGAGATAATAAGATGAAATGTAATAAAGGTATGAAGTTTTAATATTTTTTCAATAGAAAACCCTATTCGCTCTTGAGTAGAATTTCAAAGCAGAAAGTAGCTGCAAATAGATATTGAATAGTAAAATTCCATTACCACCATAAGCCACAAATATTTCAAGCCTAAAGATTGCGAATATATATACGAAATTATTATAAGTCGAATCAGGTTATGCAATGGGAATTGAGCACACGACATTGCCTCTGCAAACTATATTATCAAATTTATTGTTGTTCATGTCAATGACACACATATTTTTATTAAGTGGGAATGGAACTCGTTACGTTCAATATGCAAAGAATAATATCAAATAAATGGCTATCTATATTTCTAGGTTTTTAGGGAGAGTTTAAAATTGAGAATTTGATGAATTTACCATCCAAATCTTGTTTGGTGATGAGGAATTGATATAATTTTCATGGGGTTTGGAGGCCAGCAATCAATCCTTCTTTGTGTGTTCCCATGATTTGCTGGCCCTTCTTTTCTGAGCAACAGACAAAGAGGAGATTTGCTAATGGTATCTTGAAGGTGGGATTCGATATGAAGAAGGAGCAAACACATAATCAAATAACTCTTTTAATGCAACATGCAAAGGCGGTTGCATGCATTATCAAGGTGGCATGAATAAATAAAACACTTGGATGCATACAAGATAGTGAGAATCAAAACATGTTATCCAAGCTCAAACTGAAGGGACTGAGGAGGTACAACATGTGTCATGGAAAAACAATAGTTGCCATGACGGGTGGTAGGTGCTTAGCCTACGGTGTGCTTTTGCTACATAGCAGTGTAACAGTAAATGTTAGAAGTAATGCTAGAAGTTATCTAGAATTACTTGGTTTTATAAAACTGAATGAAGAAAGCTCAACTATATCATAAGCTTTTGTAGGAAAAATTAATAGTATGCCTCGATATGAGGCCAAATAAGAAGAAGATTATGTTGATTGGTTGAACTAACAGTGCTTATAAAAACATTATTGGTATTTGCTTATCAAAATAATTGATATTAAATTCCAAGTTCGTATTTGCTTATCAAAAGCATTGTTCTTAAATAAAGTTTAACTTAGGCTAAAATTTTGAAAGTCTTTTTGATTTGCGTGCTAGTAAATTGAAACGGTGGCAAGGCCTTTCCTAGATTCCCTGCTAGCCCAGGAAGGGACCAATAAGAAGTATGTTACAAAATTTTGAGTGGACTTGATTAAAATGCTATAGCTATGACACAAACTTCTTACTGGACGATCAAAATGTTATAGCTCTTTGATTAACGAATCTCAGTTTTTTATTATAAATATTATTGTTATCTTGAAGAACATGTGCCCCTCAATGTTATCTAGTAATGGAATCCTATCCATTGATATGTTTTCCATTATTGAGAATTGTTGGGTACTCTCATGTAAAATTAATATTTAATAATAAATTTTTTATAGAAACCCAAAAAATTTAATTCAAAATATTAAAATGATATCATTCTACTCAAAACTTTACACAATTACAAGATTATGTAATAAAATACTTTACACATTTTCATGATTTTGAAAACGAAGAAGATTCCACAAAATTACATAAAGTTGGCACTATATCAAGATGGAAGTACAGACTGTTGGGTGAAATTAATATTGTTTAATTCTGTTGTAGTATTTTCCCAACCATTTAATTTGTCAATCTGAGGTTCGTAGGCTTATGAATCACATGCAAAGTATATGCAGGACTGGAGTGAAATTAAGCTAATCTTCCACCCCTTTCTAGTTGCTAATCCCCCTTAAGCTAAAACACACAATTGCTAATCTAATGCTGGAAGATGAAACACACGATTGAAAGTAAATTGCATCAAAGAAAGACGACATATGAATAGCAACGAGACAACACATGTGAGCTCACATTAAAAATAAAGAAATATTAATTTACACCAGCATAGATCCAAATCCTAGGCTCTATCAAGGACCGAGATGGATCAAATATCTCGAGGTGCAAACCTATTCTTAGGTGTCCATTGATTTGATTCAAACCAAAAGACACATCTTTTTATTTAAGGTCCACATATAATTTTATTATTATTAATATTTAATATTATTTATGGCCGACATATAATATTTTTTATTTTGTTAGGAACGAACATTGCATCATTTCCCCACACATGGTTTTAAAACCATATGCAAGGCCCTCCTACAATCATGGGTTGTTTAGGAGGCCTTGCACATGGTCTTAAAACCATTTGCAAGGCCCTCACAAACCATGTACAATAAAAACCATGGGTTGTTTAGGAGGCCTTGCACATGGTTTTAAAACCATGTGCAAAGCCTCCTAAACCACGTACAATAAAACTGTGGGTTGTTTAGAATGCCTTCCACATGGTTTTAAAACCATGTGCAAGGCCAACATTTTTTTGCCGATAATTCAATTTTGTGTTTTTTTCTTGACCCACATATTTTTTTTACAGATTTAAATTTTTACTTTTTTATTGTTTTGTTAGGTAGGAAGATTACAACATCTCCCCCATATTAGATTGTTTTCATGGCGGACATTTATTTTGGCCTATTAGAAAATTTAGTTTTTATTAATAAAAATAACGTTATGAAATTGATATTATTTTTTATTTTGTGTTACAAAGTATCTCCCACAATATTCACTATCACTATTATTTTTTGCTGACATGTTACAAATGTTACATAATGTTACAAGATCTCTCCCATAATATTCACTATCATTATTATTTTTTGCCGACATGTTAGTAACGTTACATCATGTTACAAGATCTCCCCCATACTGCGTTGTAGAGTGCATCTCGATGCAATCACAAGAATCAATGACAATTCATGAAAGCATCAAAACTAAGATTATGAACAAAAGCTACGAATTCTCTTCTCCATATTATAAATTCAAGACTAACTTCTACAATATACTATCTCTTCTCCTAATCTACCATACCCTAAGATACTCTAAGATAACCTAAGATAACAAATGAAGAGAGAGCACTCTCTTTAATACATGAATTTCTTTGAGAAGAAGATAACCATCTCATAATGACATATCCACTATTCTCTCAACCACTCTCAACTACTTTCCTATTATTACAAGATATGATCCCTTAAAATCCTCCACATGTCTCTCACAAATTATCCACATGTCTCTCATAAATCCTAGATAAGATATGTCAACCAAATCTCCATGATCTTCTCCTTGGAATATTCTTTGAATAACTATCTCCTTGAAATGGTGCAAGATATATTCGAGAAGTCTTTTCTTTGAATTAATCCTTCACATATTCCTACACATTACAAAGCTCATCCATATTTGAGATATTAGTGAAAAACATGTTACTTTCTAATATTTAATCATAAATTCACTTATAATACTAAAATGAATAAAGTGGAAAACAATAAGGTGAAACCCAAATATATGTATGGAAATGGTATGATTAAAGGTTGATGGGACGATGAAATGTGAGTAATATCGAAAGGTAAAGTGGATGAAAATATGACATTTCTGAGTCTCAACATACTCCCCAACTTAACTTGTTGCATGTCCTCATGCAACCTTGCATGGATCTTCTTGAGAACTTTTGGCATCTGAACTATGGATTTGATTGATAATGTCTTTTTAACAATGAGTGTTTCCAGGGTGTGAGATATATGAGTAACAACTAACATTTTCTTATGGTTGGTTCATGTGTGACAACCATAAATACAAAGAATGTTGGTTCTTGTGTTAACAAAATTCATTTCATTATCTGTTTTCTAGCTGCATAATAATTTAACCATACACTCACTGGAAATGATAAGCTATCAATGTGCATAGAAAACATCATTGTGCATAAGAAAGACTTTTCTTTATATTTATGAATCATGCCAATATGTATATCAATGTCTATAAAGCAAAGTGCAATGGAGGATTTGTCGGAAAAGAAATGTTGTTGAATGGTAAATGGGATGAAAAATGGGTGATGGTGGTGAACAAAAAAATGGAATGATAGTAGTGAATATGTATTGAGTATAGTCCCCCCTCCTCAATTGATCCGGTTGCATGTCCTCATGCAACCTGGCATGGGTTGTGAAAGAAATGGATCATGGTGATGGAATTTTCCAAATTATTCATTGCTATCATGTAAGGAATTGCATGATTAAAGTTTAGAAAACAACATACCTCCACTTACCCAAACATTAGATAAACGATGCAATAAGAATGTAGCTATTGCTGCTAAATCATGGAATATGTCACTACTGCTACGGTTGTAACTGTTGGATCATGGGAAGTGAAGGAATCGAAACTATTGGTGCTGAATCATGGTGAATATGTCACTACTATAGGATAAAAATGTAAATGTAAATGTTGATGTGGTTGTAACTACTAGAACTGTTGTAATGTGAAGTGGAGGAATCTAAACTTTTGTTGATAAATAATGGAAAATGTGGAAGGAAGAAAGTAGAACTGTGGTACTCTCATAGATTTGAAGTCATGCTTTTGCAACTACTGACAGAGTCATGAGAAAGAATGTATATTCTTCATCTGCTACAAAACGCAATGGTACAGTTCTAATCATGCGAATGTATGTGTCGAGGTCGAGCATGAAGAGAAATCATTGGATTATCGGCCATTGATGAATGAAATTAACCAATGCGAGGTAACTCACCAGTGATGTCAACGAATTCCAAGGTACCCAAGTACATCTTGCGAAGTGTGAATAGATGTGTTGATGTCAAGCCAGTTGCAATATCTAACGATCAAGGGAAATTGGTGTATTCCCATGACTGTCAGTGAGAGAACTTGCCATTAAGGTATCCAAGCCTCCAGGTACTCAAAATGAACTCTAGTCTATATTCTAGATAAGGTGTTAAGGTTGATGGGGCAAGACTTGTTGGAAGGTGGGCCTTAAGGAATCCCACATCAGTCAACACGAGTTGGTACAAAAAGATTGTTAGGACTATAAGTGAAAATATCTCACAGTAAAGCAATGGATATGGCAAGGCCATGTAGTCATGGAAAGGGAGCTGGTTTTATTCAGAAGGAAAACTGGAATGGAAAAAGAAGGCAAAAATGAACTGACTCAAGATAAAGGGATGTATGCAACTCAGAAAGATAGGTATGTGGAGTCATCATAGTTAAGGAAATGAAATAGTGGACTCCGGTATGGATGACTAATGTTCCTTGAAGGAGAAATGTGGGTAAACATTCATGATGTAAATGTGTTTATGAATGGTTTTTGTGTAAAAATAAATGCCATAATGTTTATGGTGAGTAACAGCTCCTTCAAGTTGTCTATCAAAGCATGTTTTTCAAAGGTTTTGTGATTCTTGAAAAATCACTTTAGTAACAAAATGCGATCACCTTTGAACCTGAAGCAAAACTTAGTACAAATTCTTGTATCAAACTTGTGAGAAGTTCGTAAAAGAAAACATATTACGCAGAAAGAAGTACACAAGCTGCAAAGAAAATGTTAGGAAGAAATAAAATGTGTTATGCATGTTTTTGTTGTGCTCCTAGTTTGTCATTGATGGTTGCTTAAAGTGACTCAAAGAAAACAATTTTAGCGT
>LPNX010965012.1:5374-78805 GCA_001517045.1 Pseudotsuga menziesii | reverse complement strand
TTTTGAAATATAAATATATATATATATATATATATTGATTTCTTTTTATAAAACAAAAGAAATAATTTTTAGAATATATAATTTTTTAATTTTTACTACACACAAATAAAAATGCAAAAAGGCAAAAACACTCAAAATTAAAATTATTCTATTTGTTGGGCATTCAAAAAAATTTAAGAATTTTAATAGCTATGACAACCAACTGCCACATCTAGCTGCAATAGCACCTAGCTGGGACAAGCCAGCTATGACAACTAACTACAACACTCGGCTGTAGCAGCCAGCTGTGACACCACATAACTATGACAACCAACTGCAACACCGGGGTGCAACAATCGATTGTAACAACTAGTTGCAACACCCGATTGCAATAGCCTGCAACACCCATTAGATCCTGCATAAATCGTCGTTAAGATAAAATGCATGCATACCTGCCCCATAAGTATCGATCTGTTCCTGCCCATGGTTTTGAGTTATCCTCTTTATTTTTCATCGAAGTGCATGCAGCCTTTCCTGCCACAAGAAACTCTCGGCGCTGTGAGAAAACATATAATTGGTTCATTGTGCACTTTTATGGATTTTAGAATCAAATATCCTGGAACATAGTCAACAAAGCATGTTTTTTTTTTTAAATTTGTCATTCATGAAAATTCACTTCAATAGCAAAATTAACGATCTTCGAACCTGAAAAATGTTAGTACTAAACCTGCAATCAAACTTGTGAGATTATTGTAAAATGCAGGAATTAATACGAAGGTGAGAAAATTGATATTAAAAAATAAAGTACGTTTTTATCTTTGGCTTATGTGTGCTATTTTTCTGGTTGATTTCTATGAAAGTGACTTGAAGAAAACAAATTATCATGAACCCTAAAAAAATCACGCGTTTGTATTGTTTTCAGGAACATAAGAAAGTTCATTTGCAATTTTTTTAGTTTTACAGTGTTTAAATTTTCTTGTTATGTGGAGATGTTGTGGCTTTATCAATTTTGTCCTTGGTACTGGCTGCCTCATTATTCAGCTTCTCTTTGAGACTTTCATCTTGTAATTCTCCATGTGTATGGGTCGGCATGTATCAACATGTATTGTTCCCCGAGTAACTAAGTAGAAGGCATCTGAAATCTTGACTGAAGAACATTGCAAATGAGACAAGATCCACCCAAAATTTCAATGAATATAATCAACTACCAGTGCGAGATTAAGATATCTTAGTTAACACTGCGTGCTCCATGCATTCCATGTTAAGAAACAATTATAACTCAAGGAGGCTTTAGCTCGTATTAAAAACATAGCCTGCATAGAGGGTCATTATAATAGTCTCATCATATGAGCACCATCCATCCCCTGAGAGCATGTTGAACAAGTCAAACACTCAAAGGAGCATATTCAGATAATACATATGCAATATTGTTGGGATTTGCATTTGACAAGCACCAAAACATTGTTTAGGTGTGCAGTGGAACAAAACCTCAGCTTTTCCTCCCAAGCTGATTTCTTATTTTCATGGTTCTATTATGATTTTCAGGTAAAGGAAGGAGATTTTGTGCTATCCCCATGACCTTCCCTACTAGCAACGCACAGAATTAAGCTTGGATTCCTTCATTATTGCTCAGAAATGTATTAAAAGAATGCTAATGACGGTGATGTGTTGCAGCTGCTAACGTTAGATTATCTAGGGATATGAATTAATAATAAAGAGTATCTGGCTAGGATTCTCTTGAGTCCCAACCCAAAAATTGAAATAGCAGTCCCCACTAAGCACCATTCATAAAGCAAGTTGGTTTCAAAGCCCAGTTCATAAAATGTTTTAAGTTCAAGTAAGTGAGACGAATATGGATGGTCGGGTCATACAACAAGAAATAAATTATGCAGGATTCTTTATTATCACAAATAGTTCCAACTCCCACGCATTCATTTCAAATGGTATATCTAATATGTTGTTGCATGAGGACCATTCGTTTGGTTGATTAAGGATGATTATAGAGAATTGCCACCAAATTCACTACCCATGGGTTTTATCGCTGGTATTTCCATGACCAATACACCCATGGATTATGTAAGGAGCCACCATCTAATATCTCATCAAGCCTGTAGCAGTTTATATGACCTGTGAGTTTGATCATATGTGGAACGATTGGTGAGAAACATAACTTTGTTTTATGGTTTTTCCTTCTACAAGTTCCAACAATGTTGTCATGCTCCAACAATGTTCTAACATGGAGGAACAAGACGCTCGTATTCCATGCCGCAGTGATCATATTCTCCTTCTTGACAATGGTATCTGGGCAATTGATAGCTCTCAACAATGGTTAGAACCATTTCCTGCTACAGCAAAATCCTTCATTCAAATGAGAGTAATGAATTGTGCATCAATGATATATCTAAACATCATTCTGTTGGTTGATGGTATCTCAATTTTTCGTAGCCGCATTATGTAAAAATTTTGTATACACAGAATAATTAAAATCTTATTCATGATATGTCAAGTAAAACCAAAATAAATGGCTCTTTTTATCACAGAGCTAGTCAATATTCTTTCTACTCCCGTCCTTCAATATATATGAAGAGTTCTTCTCTAATCAAAGAAAATCAGTTAGCCATTCATCAGAGATTTTATTATTTCGCTTTACCGTCCAGTGCACCAAAAGAGTTATCCAATTGCAAAATCACAATGAACGCTTTCAATAATTATTCAATGTACACACGACTACGGAAACTAAATGCATAGATCCAACACATATTCATAAAGAGAGGCATTCATCATTGAATTTTGGTTTTTATATGGAAGCTTGTTCTATGTGTTATAGACATTTTTAACAGTTTTGTCAGAGAAAGACATGCTCCAATAGTTTTTCAAATGTTGGTGATTTATATTCCCACTCCCACAAGAGACTCATATCTCCTATGTCATATTTGTGATAGATACGAGACTATTCCTTCAATTAAAAAAACAAATTCAACTCATCCTTTGCTAATGAGTTTGAATGTGTATCCGCCACATTGAAAATCAGCCATCCCGAAATCTTGCATTTTCATGTTCAGAAAAATGAGAACTGCTCCCAAAACAAATAGAAATTTCAAAATCTGCTCCCATGTCATCTAAATGAGACCGTTCTGCACAAAACCCATGTGTTGGATTTTTGAAATTCATCATGTTTTCCTCACAAATTTCAGCCAAAGTTGACAGTCCACAAATAGACGTCAATTGATGGAAAATTTCGGATTGAGAATTTCTCATTGCATTTGCGAGTTTGGTATGGTCTGAGACATGAAGAATCATGTTAAAATCATAACATTGGAAACTGTTGTTTCATAGCCTGAGTTATAATTCACTGCCGAGTGTGAGAAGGATACTAGATATGATTCGAACTTACTTAACTATCCATTTTTAGCTTGTGGGTTATATATAAATAGCTCACCAATCTGTTATCCAGCCACCTAGAGCTCATGAATCTATGATCCAATTGTTTAGTCGATTGAATTAAGAAAACCCTGAGCATCCGTTACCTTGATAAATAAATTTTGGTGCATATCCAACAATAAGGCTGGAAACATATCTCAACATCAATTAGAATTTAGATTTGATGACAGGCTTGCTGGGCAAATTTATTCCTAATAAAATTTAAATGTATCGTAACAATATTAAAAGACAATCAAGAATAGTTACCTAGTTAGGATGTGGCTCTTATTTCTTGGTCAAAAACCTAAAATTATCAATCTGAAGCCCAAATTGAACACTAGAATCATGGAAGCAAATCCTAGTTGTCGAATTCTGCAAAGATATAAGGATTGTCTTTTAAGTTGTCACGCTGGAATACTTATGTGTTAGAAATCTAGGATTAGTCATTGATTTGATTTATTACTGTAGGTTTTCTTTCAAAGCTGTAGGATGAAGAAAAAACATGGCATTGATGCGACTCAAAACCAGAAAGAAACTAGACCAAAATTTTAAAACAAGAAAACGAAGTTCAATAAATTACAAGCTAGACTCATAGGATGCAGGCGAAGAGTAGCATTGCTGCCACTAAGACCAAAAATGAACTGAAACCAAAAATTAAGAGATAAAGAGATGAACAAGCATGACACCATTAACCACTGTTGCAGCAAAAACGTCATTGTTTCAGCATGGAAAAATGTCACTGTATGAGCATGTAAAATTTCGTTGTATCAGCTTGTAAATTTTCATTGTCTAAGCATGCAAAAACTTCACTGTTTCAGCATGTTGGTATAGTTTTGGCAACTGTTTTAGCATGGAAAAAAAATTGGTTTTGTTTCATTCACCTAATGTTTTATTGGTTTTATTTACAGGTCAAAGGATAAAAATGAGGAGCTATAACAGACCGAAGGGTAAACACACCATTATGTTTAAATTGAGGTTTGAATGATAAAGGCAAGTCATGGTGAATCCAACCAAAAATAAACCAAACCGAAATAGAGCTCGAGTGGCTGAAACAATTAGACAAAGTTAACAGACATGAAATTCTGTGCACGCAAACTGAATCAAACTGAAAGTAAAAAAATGAGAATATCGCATGTGTGATATTATTTCAGGTGTTGTTTCAACGTTGTTTCATCTTGGAAAAACACAACTCTACCTTGCATTCATGGTATATTTTCACAATTTCCAGTGTGAAAAAACTCGATTCACTCTCAACCCGTATTAAACTGTAGACCATATGTATTCTATGTTTTTCAGGAAATCAAATAAAAGAATTTTGAAAATTCTTCTCGTAGACTTATTGAACTACACGATGAAGGATGAAGGCAAAGAGATGGATGTGACTCCAACCGAGGAGAAGCTTATAGGCGTGACATTGCTTCAGCTATTGTTTCAACTTGAAGTTGTGTTGTTTTAGATTGGAGTTGCAGCTATTATAATTTCAGCGACTTTTTTAGTTTAAAATGAGTTTGCCACATGAAATTGCAGGCCGATTTTATTTTACAAATTAAAAAAAAAAGAGTTTTAGAAAATGGAGAAAATGAATTACAAATTAAAGATGAAATAAATTAAGCATGTTGTAAAACATTAATTATTCATTCCTGAAAAATTTAGAAAACATCCTACTTTCTGATCCTTGCGTTCGCACTAATCCTAGAGGACAACATACTTATTCTCAGTGAAAGAAAAAACTGAAAATAAAATCCTACCTACTCTATGCTAATTGGGTTTTAGAAAACAGTTACGTGTAGTTAAATATCCAATGTAGCCATTCACGTAACATAAATAAAAATATGTTCAGTTTTAATTTTGCAAATAGAAGATGAGGATAAACAAAAATGTGTGAAATTAGTTGCTGTGACTGTGCATTAACTAGGAAAAAAGAAAAACTAAATTGTTCTAACCTTGTACTCGCTTGAAACCATCATTCGATAGGGTTTAAGTAGGCATAGTTTTCACTCCTTGAATCATGCTTCAACCCCTTGTGGTCCTCCTCGATCTCCTATTCGCATGATGTTCTCCATCAAATGTGCAGGATTCTTCATATGTTGATTCTTCATCTGTTTCCGGAGGAGTAATTAAGCTCTCGGCTGCTATCAGGATCTCCTTTTCGTGAGAAGAGGAGATCCCTACTTTGGCAAGGATTTGCTTGAGCTATTCCAAGTTTAAAATTATTGTTAAATCATTTTGAAAAATGGATTCTTACAACACCCAGATCTAAATGAAAAATTTAAATAAACACTCTTGCTGAAACAAATTAAAAAAAACATTCTGTACAGAAAACAATTACTCTTCATAGTTGCAAAAAACACACTTGCTGAAATTGAAATTCATACTTGCAAAATGGAAACACTCATTGCAGAAATTGAAATTCAATCTCTAGTGTACGCTTGTAGAAAGTTAATCAAACTAAACTTCAATCCATCGTGCTTTCCCGACAACTACTCCAATATTTTGGGTGAAATTAATGTTGTTTAATTCCATTGTAGTATTTTCCCAACCATTTAATTTGTCAATCTGAGGTTCATAGGATTACAAAGCACATGCAAAGTATATGTAGGACTGAAGCAAAATTAAGCTAATTTAACCACTCCTTGCTAGTTGCTAATTGCTAATCTAATCCCCCCTTAAGTTGAAACACACAACTGCTAATCTAATGTTGGAAGTTGAAACACACGACTGAAAGTAAATTGCATAAAATAAAGAAAAGATACGAAGATAAACAAGACAACACATGTGAGCTCACATTAACAATAAAGAAAACTTAATTTACATCACAAGAATCAATGACAATTCATGAAAGCATCAAAACTAAGATTATGAACAAAAGCTAAGAATTCTCTTCTCCATATTATAAAGTCAATACTAACTTCTACAATATACTATCTCTTCTCCTAATCTACGATACCCTAAGATACTCTAAGATAACCTAAGATAACAAATGAAGAGAGAGCACTCTCTTTTATACATGAATTTATTTGAGAAGAAGATAACCATCTCATAATGACAGATCCACTATTCTCTAAACCACTCTCAACTACTTTCCTATTATTACAAGATATGATCCCTTCAAATCCTCCACATGCCTCTCACAAATTCTCCACATGTCTCTCATAAATCCTAGATAATATATGCCAACCAAATCTCCAAGATATTCTCCTTGGAATATTCTCTGAATAGCTATCTCCTTGAAATGGTGGAGGATATATTCAAGAAGTCTTTTCTTTGAATTAATCCTTCACATATTCCTACACATTACAAAGCTCATCAATATTTGAGATATTAGTGAAAAACATGTTAATTTCTAATATTTAATCATAAATTCACTTTTAATACTAAAATGAATAAAGTGGAAAATAATAAGGTGAAACCCAAATATATGTATGGAAATGGTATGATGAAAGGTTAATGGGATGATGAAATGTGAGGAATATCGAAAGGTAAATTGGATGAAAATATGACATTTCTGAGTCTCAACATGATAGCATTCTAGTAATGGAATCCTATCCATTTATATGTTTTCCATTATTGAGAATTACTAGGTACTCTCATGTAAAATTAATATTTAACAATAATTTTTTTATAGAAACCTAAACATATTAACTCAAAATATTAAAATGATAGCATTCTACTCAAAACTTTACACAATTACAAGATTATGTAATAAAAGACTTTACGCATTTTCATGATTTTGAAAAAGAAGAATATTCCACAAAATTACATAAAGTTGGCACTATATCAAGATGGAAGTACAAACAAATAGACTTGGTTGTGAAGAAGTTAGGCTTTGTAAACCCATATCAAATGGAGACATTTTAAGGGTTTTGTGGGGGGGCATTCTGTTGATGTATTTGTAACTTATGAATGTATTCACTTGTATATCTTATGTATTGTACCCCGATGTTTATTCTGGGAAGTATATGTAATGTAATTGAGTCATGTCATGCCTTGATGTTTCAATCGAGAGAATCAATAATGTAAACAAGTCATGTAAAGTCATAGAGTTTAACCCTTCTTATTGATCAAGGGTTAAAGTCCTTGTAGTTGTGGGGCCCTAGGGTTATTAGAATCTCCTAGAGAAGTCGGCCCTAGTGAGTTATTGTCAAGTCGGGAATTAGTATAAATAGAGAGGGAGCCTCTATATTTAACACACATTCATAAACTTTCACTCACACTTAGTTTTAGTGCATAACTGAGAGAGAGAGAAGAAGCTGAGACAAGAGAGAGAGAGAGAGAGAGACTACTACTGTCGGGAGATCATCTTACTGTCTTTGGGTTTTACTTTTGGTTTTGATTCTATCTTTGAGGAAGTTTCGGGGTTTTCTCCTTTATGGTTTCCTCAAGGAAAATATTTGTGTTCATTGTCTCTTGTGATTGATTGTTGTGCTTTTTATTCTCTCAGATAAGATCCTAATATCATATAGCTTAAATGTTAAAAATCTAACAGGGTATCAGAGTTAACCTGAGAAGAAGACATTGTGCAGCTGCTTAAGCTAGTGCTTCCTACTTTTTGGATCTCTCTCCACAGATTTTCAGCAAAAGGAGCTTGGGCTTACTCTCCTCTCTAGGGCGCATCTTTCTATCGAAGCAGAATCTGATTCTAATCTTTTTCAGTTTTTGACCCGAAACTACTACCGGAAATAAGGATTTCCATATAAGTGGAATTTTGGAGTGATCCCAGGCTTGGATTGATCTCCTCCCCAAAATCGAAGTTTAGAGATTAATATCAAAGTTTTTGGTTGGGTAGAACTCCGGGAAAGTGAAACCGTAATCTGCTCCTAAACTAGAAAACCAGCTCTTCAGAAATTTAGCTCCAGATCCAGTTCCAACATCTTAACCTGGTAAGATCTAAATAATTTTCATTTCCATTTGAGGTTCTCTGTTAAGATGTCTCATCATACCAATCTTGATGAAAAGCTTGAGGGAGATGATAACTTTTGAGCTTGGAAGTATAGGATCTCCCTGGTCCTGGAAGAAAATGAGTTGGACTCTTACATCAATGAAAATGTTCCAGTTCCAGAGGGAGATGAGGCTAAGGCCCTACACAAGAAGAAATTGGTCATGGCTAACAGGATTATTGTTGAGTCAATCAAGGATCACCTCATACCATAGGTGTCCTCTCTAAAGACACCTAAGGAGATGTTTGATGCCCTGACCAAGTTATTTGAAGGGAAGAACATAAACCAAAATATGACTCTGAGAAACCAATTAAAGAATGTAAAGATCCAGAATGCGGAGACCATCCAGTCTTACTTTACAAGGGTCTCTCAGATCAAGGAATAGCTGGAAGCGGTAGATGAAGAAGTAGATAATGCAGAAATTGTGATGACCACCTTGAATGGTCTCCCTAGGGCATGGGACTCTTTCATTCAAGGGATCTATGCCAAAAAGAATATAGTCAAGTTTAGCAGACTGTGGGAGGAATGCTTTCAAGAAGAAGCTCGAATATTATCTCAAGAAGAAAAGATGGGAAGTGAAGATCAAGCTCTCACAGTACAATCCAAGAAAAGCAGAACAGACCATCATAAAGGTAAGAACTCTAACCAGAAAGTCTAACAATTATCTGTCTAAGTACATTTGCTATACATGTGATGAAAGAGGACACCTTGCAAGAGATTGTCCTAGAAACAAAGATAGATCTCACAAGAGGAAGGGAAACAAGAAAATACATCATGCTCATGCTGCAGAAGATGATGAGCCTTCCAAGAAGAGAACCAAACAAGACAGTGATGATTCTTCAAATGATGAAGAATATGTTTTGATTTCTGCTCTCATGGGAAACATCACACATGGAAGCAATGATTGGATTATAGACAATGGGGCTTCCAAACACATGATGGGATTCAAATAATCATTTGTGAAACTATCAGAACATGAATCACCCCACAAGGTGAAACTTGGGGATGACTACCAGTATCCAATAAAAGGTAGCGAAGAATCCTCCTACAAATTAGACTTTGGAAAGTCTATGAAAATGAAGGATGACTTATTTGTACCAAGACTAAAGAAGAACCTTCTTTCCATATCTGCATTAGATGCAAAAGTTATAAGAGTTGCATTTATAGATGGACAAGTCATCATGTGGCCAAAATGAAATACTATTGACGATGCAGTAGTAATTGGAGAACAAGAGAGAGGACTATACAGATTAAAGGGCCAACCAGAACCAGCTTTGGTTCATGACTCAGTAGAACCAAATGAACTTTGGCATAGAAGGCTTGCACATGTACACTATAGGGCACTACCACTTGCAAGAAAAGTTGTTGAAGTTCTTCTAGAAATACAAGAAAAACATGAAGGAGTATGCAAGGGATGTGCGAAAGGAAAGACACAAAGAAGACATTTCCAAGTAGCGAAAGAAAGGCTAAAGGAATATTGGAAATCATTCACTTTGATGTATGCGGTCCAATGTCATCCAGTTCATTAAGAAGGTATGTATACTATGTTTCTTTCATTGATGATTTTTCTAGGAAGACATGGATATACTTCATGAAGAACAAAGATGAAGTATTCCACAAGTTCAAGGAATTCAAATCCTTGATCGAAAACTACATAGAGAAGAAGATCAATATTTTTTGATCAAACAATGGCAGAGAATTCACATCAAATGAATTCAAGGAATTATGTAGAGATTCCAGGATTAAGAGGGAGTTGACCACTCCACATAATCCACAATAGAATGGGGTTACAGAAAGAAAGAATACAACGATCATGGAAGCTGCAAGGGCAATGCTTCATGATCAAGATCATCCCATGCATCTATGGGAAGAAGCATCTAGAACAACTGTGTATGTACAGAACTGTACTCCACATAGAGTACTCGAGAACAAGACACCTAAAGAAGTATTTTTTTGGCAAGAAACCAAAATTCAGTCATCTCAGAATATTTGGTTGTCCAGTGTACATACACATTCCAAAAGAAAAGAGGACAAAGTTAGATCCTTCAGGAAGGAAGTTTATATTTGTGGGATACTCTGAAAGCTCAAAGGCTTATAGAATATACTTCCTAGGATTTAAGAATATTGACATCATCAGGGATGTAACATTTGACAAAGAATAAGATTACAACAAATCTAGGAAGAGACCTGTTGAAGAACCTGTCGAAACAAAAGTACCCAGAATTCATTACATAACCATGAACGAAACAATTCTAGAAGAAGATAAAGAAATAGAACCTCAAGAACATGTAGATCCAGCTTAGGAGAAGAATCCTCACAAGAGGAAACTTGCTTGGGTATGAGAAGCTATCCAAGGTGCAAAAAGATATGGGGCTCCAAAAGAGATACACAGAGAAAGGAAAAGAACCAGGTCCTACTCTGGTTATGTATCCCTATTATGTGACTTCATTGATAAAGAACCTTCCAACTATGAAGAAGTGACATAAAATAAAGAATGGAAGGATGCTATGATCGAAGATTATCAATTGATCATGAAGAATGATGTTTGGGATGTTGTCCCAAGACTAGAGGGGAAGTCTGTTGTGACTTCCAAATGGATCTATAAGATCAAGCATGTTACAGATGGTAGCATAGAGAAATATAAAGGAAGATTTGTCGCTCGTGTTTTCTCCCAGAAAGAAGGAATAAATTATGAAGAAACCTTTTCTCCTGTAGCCAAATATACTCCCATCATATCAGTATTTTCTTTAACTGTAGTAATGAAGTGGAAAGTACACCAGATGGATGTCAAGACAATTTTCTTGAATGGTGTAGTAGAAGAGGAAGTATATGTGGAGCAGCCACTCGGTTTTGAGACGCATGACAAAGAGACTCATGTTTGTAAGTTAAAGAAAGCCCTATATGGTTTGAAACATGCACCCAGGACATGGTACATTAGAATTGACAGCTTCCTATCCAGTTTGGGATTTACCAAGAGTAACGCAGATTCCAACCTTTACTACAAGGTTGAAGATGGGAACCCAGTGATACTCATACTGTATGTAGATGATCTATTTGTAACAGGTGAGGATGGGTTGATTGCTGATACAATGAGGAAGCTTGCTGCTAAGTTCAAGATGAAGGACTTGGGTATGATGCACTATTTTCTAGGCATGGAGGTGTGGCAGAATGCAGATGGAATTTACCTAGGACAAGGGAAGTATGTAGTAGAGATCCTGAAGAGGTTCAGGATGATGGACTGCAAGGCCATGACCACACCTATGGAATCGAACCTGAAGCTATTGACTAATGCTTCATCAGAATCAGTTGATGCTATGATGTATTTTTAGATGATTGGGTCCTTGATGTACCTGACGAATACAAGACCAAATATTTGCTTTGATGTGAACACTTTGAGCAAATTCCTGATGGATCCAAGACATGTTCACTTGATTGCTGCAAAGCATATTTTGATGTACTTGAAGGGTACAGTTGATTATAGGCTCAAGTACGAGGAAAATCGAAAGATTAACCTGGAAGGTTATGTCGATTCGGATTGGGCAGGCAATGCCATTGATAGAAAGAGTACTTCAGGGTGTTGCTTCAGTATGGGATTAGGTGTGATCTCCTGGTTTAGAAGGAATCAATCCTGTGTGGCACTGAGTACAACCGAAGCAGAGTATGTTGCATCTTGTTTGGTTAATTGTGAGGAAGTGTGGCTGAGAAATTTATTGTATAATTTATTTGATCTCTAGATGGATGCTACTTGTATATATTGCGACAACCAGAGCTGTGTGAAGCTGTTGGAGAACCTAGTGTTCCATGACAAGTCAAAGCATATCAAGATCAAGTATCACTATATCAGGGATATGGTGCAGAGAGGAGCAGTGAAGCTCTAGTATGTTGCGATGGACGAGTAGATAGATGATGTACTGACCAAACCATTAGCTAAAGTAAAGCTTGAGTACTTCAGGGAGAAGTTTGGTCTTCTCTAGATCGAGGTTCCCTCCAAAGGGAATTGATATGTCTGTTGGCCTTTCTGACATGGTGGAGACATGGTGGAAGGTTGAGTTTCACATGGTCAGATATAAGTGCAGAGATGCTCTGATGTGATTGTGGGTTGTGTTACCACATGATCAGTGCAGAGATATTCTGATGTGATTGTGGGATGTGTTCTCACACGATTAGTGCAGAGCCATTCTGATGTGATTGAGGGATGTGTTCCCACATGATCGGATGCAAGTGTAACTCCTTTCTGACATGATGAGGTCAGATGTAAGTGAAAATACTTTCTGACATGATGAGGTCGGATGTAAGTGCAGAGAATTTCTGACATGATGAGGTCGGATGTAAGTGCAATGCCTTTATGACATGATGAGGTTAGATGTAAGTGCAGATCCTTTTTCACATGATGAGGTTGGATGTAAGTGTAGAGCCTTTCTGACATGATGATGTTGGATGTAAGTACAGATCCTTTTTTACAAGATGAGGTTAGACGTGAGTGCTGGGACTTTTTGACATGGGTTTTGGATTTAATCCTTCCATGGTCAGATGTGAGTGTTGAGCGTGCCTTTCTGACATGGTTCTTAGATGTGTTCCTCCCATGGTTAGATGTAAGTTCTGGGAGGGCCTTTTCGACATGGTTCATTCCATGGTCAGATATAATTGTTAAAGATGATGAAGACCGACATGAAGGCTAGGCCTACAACCAACATGACAAAGGGTTGGCTCTATAGAAATTCCTGTGATGAGTAGAATTTAGATAGCACCAATGATGATGACCTAGTGATGATCCAACAGTGGTGATCCATATCAAGTGATGATCCAGGCTTGATGATGATCCAGTGACGATCTAGATCAAGTGATGATCCATACTTGATGATGATCTAGTGACGATCTAGATCAAGTGATGATCCATACTTGATGATGATCCAGTGATGATCCAAATCAAGTGATGATCCAGTGATGCTCCAGATCAAGTGATGATCCAGACTTGATGATGATCCAGTGATGCTCTAGATCAAGTGATGATCCAGACTCGATGATGATCCAGTGATGATCCAGACTTGATGAAGATGACTTTACAATGAAATTGTGTCGATAGAATACCTTCCTAGTTAAGAGGGAGTGTTGATGTATTTGTAACTTTAGAACGTATTCACTTGTATATCTTATGTATTATACCCCGACGTTTATTCCAGGAAGTATCTGTAATGTAATTGAGTCATGTCATGCCCTGATGTTTTGATCGAGAGATTCAATAATGTAAATTCATAGAGTATAATCCTCCTTATTGATCAAGGGTTAAATTCCCCGCAATTGTGGGTCCCTAGGGTTATTAGACTCTCCTAGAGAAGTCGGCCCTAGTAAGTTATTGTCAAGTCAAGAATTAGTATAAATAGAGAGGGTGCCTCTATATTTAACACACATTCATACACATTCACTCACACTCAGTTGTACCACATAACTGGGAGAGAGAGAGAAGAAGCTGGGACAAGAGAGAGACAGACTACTGCTGTCGAGAGATCATCTTACTGTCTTTGCGTTTTACTTTTGGTGTTGATTCTATCTCTGAGGAAGTTGCGAGGTTTTATCCTTTATGGTTTCCTTGAGGAAAATCATTTTGTTCATTGTCTCTTGTGATTGATTGTTGTGCTTGTTATTCTCTCAGAGAAGATCCTAAGATCATATAGCTTAAATGTTAAAAATCTAACACATATATAGTTCTTGATGCTTTGAAATGGGGAATGAATTTCCTTAGGGGATTTTATATGTTTAGTTTTAGTTGGCTTCAATAACAAAGATGAAACATGGACATAATTAGAATTGACTTAACTTCAAAAGACAAAAGTATGTCCACCATCCATGGTTTGAATGGATGTGGATAAAATTATAATGCACACAACCGCAAAAGAAAAAATGTGTTGACCATCAATTGTTTGAATGGATGCTCAACCATGTTTTAGAGATCCTAATCATGTTTGGTATTATATTTAGCATAGACTCTACACCATATAAGGTTTCTTCCAAAAAAAATTACTAATAAAAATTTCCTTTTCAACATTATTTGGATAAAATATTTTGAAATTACACAAAATCTATGAAACATTTCATAGTTAAATGCACAAAAAAACTGGCTACATTCATAAAAGTATTTATCATTGTAATAGTTACAAAGTGAGTTGTGTCTGTTAACCCAAAAATCCCCCACTCAACTCTTAATGGCCTACACCACCCAAGGACACCATCTCACAACCCTCATATAACTCCATTAGACCCCCACACCCTCAAAATAGCCTAAGGATGAAGAAAAGGGCTTAAAAACCCCAAAAATGAGCCCAAAATACTCTCCTAGGAGCTAAAGCCCCCAAAAAGGGGATAAAACCCTAAAAGGAGCTAAAGCTATGGTGGAAGGGTCTAAAAGAGAAAAAAAGGGGCTAAAGTTATGACCAAGGGCTTAAAAAGCTATAAAAGGAGGGTGGGGGGTCACTCTCAAAACACTTCTCCCTTGCATATTGTTATGCTGCCCATGGATGCCTTGAGACCTTTGCCTCTCAAGACACCCACACTCCCTCTCCTCCATTTCCATTGATCCATTGCTCCCCCATCCAAGAGAGGTGCTTCCACAAGCTAAGGCATGGTGGCCCATTTCCACCCAAAGAGAAGGTATAACCATGTTCCATGTTTTGTTTCTTTCCTTCTTAGTTTTCTTTGCTTTCTAACCCATGTTTCATTTGTAGGTTTATGTTTAACATTGTTTTGCAGGTATTTCAGTTTATTGTAGCTCAATATTTGTTTGCAGGTCTTTGGAGGCGGAACCCTAACTTGTGTTTGCAGAGGGGTTCACCATTGTTTCCATCTTTGCTTTGTTTTCCTTACTGTCCTTTACATTCCATTTTTATTTTCAGCATTTACCACTAGTAGGAACCTACCCTTCTATCCTATAGATAGAAGGGATCCATTCTTTCCCCTGTAGCAAGGAGAAATCCCTGCTATAGAATTGGCGACCATACCAGGTTGATCCCATAGGATCCCTGGGCCAAATTTTTAAAATTTTAAGTTTTTCAAGTTTTTCCCCAGTTTTTCAAATTTCCTATTAAATTCAGTTTAAATTAAGTTTATTTTCTGTTATAAGTACTGCTGAAGCCTCTGCTAGGAAAAACTGAGTCAGTTTGGCCACAGTACAAGTTACTGTCGGCCAAATCTAACTCTAGATCATAAAAAACCCCAAAGCCGGGGCAGGTCACTCTTATCAAGCCTGAAAGTGAGGTGAGGGCACACTTAATGACCAAACATGCATGCCCAGGGTGCACTTAATCCCCCGATAAGTGTGACTTCACTCAGAAACATAGATCACGACTGTTTGTGAATTCTGTGCGACCCCCTCGCCTGTTTCTAAAAAAATATTGCTACCCCCTCACCAGATTTGATCAGAAATGTGTGGCTTGTCAAATAGAACTTTGTGGAAATTAAACCCAATGATAGATTAATTTTACTCACAACAATTATCAATTGATCATGCAAAATCACTCACAAAAGAGACTGAAAATGGAGTTGAACACTAAACTGTATTAAATCAGTGTACAATAGCCAACCCTGTAATAACATAGGATACTGAATAAATAGAATACATCAAGGATTTGAATGCATGAGGAGCAAATCAAATCTAGCATAAAGCAGGCTTACTAAAAATAAGCAAATCCCCCATAGGTGTAAAAAGCTGATCCCAAATCTGTCATGGAGCTCACGAATTAGCAAAAAGGCTTAGGCAAGATAAAGAGTGGTGGAATGGCAGCTCATACATGCTTTTCCAAGGAGAAAAGAGAGGAGTATGTGTAGGACAAAAAACTAGTCAACCTCACCTAGTCTAGCTTTTCCTTCTGCCTTAAAACACTAAAAAAGCAGGCAATAAAGCAGAAAAAGCAGAAGGGCGCCTAGGAGGCCAGGAATAAAGTAGAATTGATTCCTTTAGCTTTCCCAAGTGCTACATGGGTCAAATAAGGCAGGTTTGACCATTATGGATAGGCAAATGACAACTTGCACAAGGTGGGACACATGAACTAGGAAAATAAGACAAAAATAATGAAAATAATGTCTAAGGTAGTAAACTATGGGTTGATTATTCTAACACCCCCCTTAAGCCTGACTTATGAGTAATATATCTGAAAATTATAGGGCATAGCAATAAGGCTTAGTCACCCTTTTACATACTGCATGTCCATACAACCAAGGAAAGAGGCAAAAACCACATGCGAAAATCCTCCCTTAAACATGGACTGTAAAACAAAATTTGGAAATCTTGTCTTCACTCATGCTTCTCAGCATGATCAGCAATCCCCAGCAGTGATTTGAGATTGCTAAAGGTCTTCTCACAAAATGCTTTGGTGAAGATATCAGCTACTTGTTTTGAAGATGAACATAAGAGTAGGTGAATGGTGCCATCATGCACAAGCTCTCTGATGTAGTGCATATGGATCTCAATGTGTTTGGTTCTCTGCTTCTGAACTGGATCTTTGTAGATTTGAATGGTACTCTGGTTATCATAGTAGATGGTAGTTGAGTACTCAGGTTCGAAGCCACACTCTCCAAGTAATCCCTGCAACCATAAACATTGAGTTGTTGCATTAACAACTCCTCTGTACTCTGCTTCTGTAGATGAGAGTGCAATGGCACTCTGTTTCTTGCTTGACCAGCTGATTGGCCCTTCTGCAAGCATGAACACATATCCTGATGTGGACTTTCTATCTGTGCTATCACCTGCCCAATCACTGTCAGTAAACCCAATCAAATCAAGATCAGATTTTGCTTTGTAGAAGACCCCATGTGTCCTTGTTCCCTGAACAACGTTAAGGATCCTTTTGGCTGCTTTCCAATGGATCTCATGAGGCTGATCCATGTATCTAGAAGCCACACTTACTACATAACAAATATCAGGTCTAGTATGTGTAAGATACAACAAACATCCAATCAATTGCCTATACAGTGTTTTGTTTACCATAGGTGAAGAATCAGCTTCTTCCAACTTCTCTCCTGAAAGGAAAGGAGTTTTGCTTGCTTTGCAATCCTTCATTATAAATTTGTTCAGCAAGTCGAAGGCATATTTGGACTAGTGCACCTTGATTCCAGCTTTGGTTTGAGCAATCCCAAGCCCCAAAAATTGACTTAAGAACCCCAAATCTGTCATGGAGAAGGCTTGGTTCATAGCACCCTTCAAGGAAGCAATCTCATCCTTTGAGCTTCCTATAATGAGGAGGTCATCAACATATAACACAATGATCATTAATGAACCATTAACTAACTTCAAATAGACATTTGGATCTGATTTGCACCAAACAAAATTCAGTGATAGCAAGAAGCTATCGATCTTGGCATACCAAGCCCTGGGGGCTTACTTTAGCCCAAACAATGACTTTCTCAACCTGAACACAAGAGAAGGGTTAGTAGAAAAACCTTGAGGCTACTGCATATATATCTCTTCAGTGAGATCTCCATTTAGGAAGGCACACTTTACATCCATGTGATGTACCTCCCATTGCTTTGAAGCTGCAATGGCTAAGGCTAGCCTGATGGAGTCCATCTTTGCAACTGGTGCAAAGGTCTCATTGTAATCTATCCCATGAACCTGTGAGTAGCCCTTGGATACCAATATGGCCTTGTACTTCAGTGGTGAACCATCAGCAGCAAATTTGGTCTTGTAGACCCACTTACACTGAACTAACTTCCTCCCTGGGGGAAGATCCACTAGCTCCCATGTGTTGCTCTTCTGGAGCAAGCTGAACTCCTCCTTCATGGCTGCTTGCCATATTGGATCTCCTGCTGATTCTTCATATGTTTGAGGATCATACTCCACCATCAAATATCATTTTTCAGCAAACATAGGATCCTTCATGCACATACCACTCTCAAATTGAGATCTAGTCCTCCTTGGGTCATTGGGATCCCCAGCTAGCTCTCCTGCTACATGTAGTGTCTTGACTGCCCATTTTGGCCTTGTAGGGTTTTTAGGGTCTGCAATAAACTCATCTCCATCAGAAAAATCAGAATCAACATGTTCAACAAACTCTTTACTTACTTCTTGAGGTTCAGGTGGTGAAGAGGCTTCACCAACTTCCACTGCTGCAAGAGGTTCTTCTTCAAACTGAACACACCTTTCAATGAAGGCTTTGTTTGTGCTCAAATTTATCAACTTGTACCATTTTGAATATTCAGAGTATCCAACAAAAAGACACTCCTAGCTTTGGGGTTGCAAAGCCTTCCTCTTCTTTGTTGGAATCCTAGCCCAAGCCTTTGAGCCAAAAATCCTGAAATGGGTCACATCTAGCTTGTGCCCACTCCATGCTTCGAAAGGAGTCATGCCATCAAGCTATTTATGAGGCACCCTATTCTGGATATAGGATGCACAGTTGATAGCTTCGGCCCAGTACTTTGGTGGCAAATTTTTGACCTCCATCATGCATGTTGCCATCTCCTTCAGTGATCTGTTCTTCCTCTCAGCAACACCATTCTGCTGTGGTGTGTAAGGGATAGAATGCTGCATTTGAATACCCACATCTGCACAATAGTTAATAAACTTAGACTTGACATACTCACCACCATTATCAGATCTGAGGACCTTGAGTTTCCTCCCAGACTAGTTCTCAACCAAAGCCTTAAAGACTTTGAATAGGCCAAAAACTTCAGACTTGTGTTTCAGGAAGTAAACCCAGCAATACCTGGAAAAGTCATCAAAAAAAGTCAATGCATATTTGGCCTGACTCATGGAAATATGAGGGAATGGGCCAGCAACATCACTGTGGATCAGCTCGAGGGGTGTAGAGGTTCTCTCATGACTAGCTCTCTCAAATTTATGCTCTGGGTGTTTTCCTAGGATATAACCTTGGCAGACTCCTTTGGAAAATTTTATCTTGGGAAACCCTATGACCATCTCTTTTTCACTAAGATCAGAAAGATATTTGTATTTTAGGTGGCCAAATCTTTCATGCCAAATATTTCTTGCCTCATTAGCATGAATAAGAAGAGCAGAGGGGTTTGAGTAAGGTAGGAAATGTGAGAACATGTATACCTTTTCAGCATGATTTGCAACTCCTTTGGCTATGACTCTACCACTTGAGATCTCTGTGATCTCAAATTAATCAGGGGAGAATATGAATTTCTTAGGAGACCCAGAGTGAGTCATCTGATACACTGATAAGAGGTTGGAGGCTAGACCAAGAACATACAACACATTGTTGAACTGACCATGATCAAGATCAATCCTCCCTTTGCCCAAACTTTCAGTGAGAGAGTCATCTCCCAGTACAATTGATGGTCCTTTCGACTTGTCAAGTGAGGAGAAGGCCTCCTTAGTCAAAACCATGTGTCTAGAAGCTCCAGAATCGATGATGAAACTAGGTGAGCTTGATGTGCCAGCGACCAATGCATGAACTCTCTCTCTGTCTTCTGAACTTGATCCTCCTTCTCTCTTCTTTGAGCTTTCTGGAAGGGAGATGCCATTCTTCTCCAGGAGTTGGGTCAGCATATCAATTTGATTTTTCATATAAGAGCTTTCAGTGCGATTTCCCTTATTGCAGTATGCACACTTGCTCATTTCTCCTTTGTTTTTCTTCTTCTGGGTATTCTTCTTGGAACCTTGTGGCTCCTCCGGAGACTATTTCTTGTCTCTCTTTTGTTCAGGTGGCTTTTTAGCTTTCTTTTTGCTTTTTGAATCCACCTTTGAATCTCCAGCAACCAGTGCTTGGTCTTTGGATGGTTTGATGGTGCCCATCATCACCAGCTTGTCTTGTTCTTGTGTGAGAGATTCCATGAAATCTGCAAGGCTAGGCATCTTCCAGGTTCGAGCTGTCAGTTTTGTGGCATAGAAGGTCGAAAAAAACATTGAATAGTCAGGGCCTAGCTTCGAGAGGATGTCCAGGACGAGCTGATCATCTTTCTTTTCGATCCCACACTGTTTCAGTTGCAAAACTAGTGCTTTGAACTTGGAGAAATATAGTTGCAGGGATTCAAAGCTACTGGGACTTAGAGAAATCAGCTCATTTTCAATCTGATGTCCCCTCATCTCATCTGTCTTTCCAAAAAGATCAGAAAGCTTCTCCCATACTTCATTCGGTGATGTCAATCCATCAAGATGGAAAAGGAGGTCTCCGGAAATACTCAGACACAGGAGACCATAGGCCTCATCCCTCCTGTTGTGCCATTTTATCTTCTCTGCAGCTGCATTGGGCTATGCTTCTGTTTCCATAGTCACCCTATAGAGGCCTTTCACTCTCAATAGTATCTCCATCTCTGCTTTCCATTCAAATAAATTGAAGGGAGTCAAGATAGTTTTCTGTGATTGATCCATAGCTTAGAAAATCTGTCCCGGCTGTCAGTAGAAGGCTCCCAGTCACTGATGTCGAACCTGCAAAAAAATTTTGGAGGAGAGAAATCAATATATACCAGCTCCAATACCATGTGGAAATTAAACCCAGTGATAGATTAATTTTACTCATAACAATTATCAATTGATCATGCAAAATCACTCACAAAAGAGACTGAAAATGGAGCTGAACACTAAACTGTATTAACTCAGTGTACAATAGCCAACCCTGTAATAACATAGGCTACTGAATAAATAGAATACATCAAGGATTTGAATGCATGAGGAGCAAATCAAATCTAGCATAAAGCAGGCTTACTAAAAATAAGCAAATCCCCCATAGGTGTAAAAAGCTGATCCCAAATCTGTCATAGAGCTCACAAATTAGCAAAAAGGATTAGGAAAGCTAAAGAGTGGTGGAATGGCAGCTCATACATGCTTTTCCAAGGAGAAAAGAGAGGAGGATGTGTAGGACAAAAAACTAGTCAACCTCACCTAGTCTAGCTTTTCCTTTTGCCTTAAAACACTAAAAAAGCAGGCAATAAAGCAGAAAAAGCAGAAGGGAACCTAGGAGGCCAGGAATAAATCAGAATTGATTCCTTTAGCTTTCCCAAGTGCTACATGGGTCAAATAAGGCAAGTTTGACCATTATGGATAGGCAAATGACAACTTGCAGAAGGTGGGACACATGAACTAGGCAAATAAGACAAAAATAATGAAATTAATGTCTAAGGTAGTAAACTATGGGTTGATTATTCTAAAAAACTTCAATTTCAGTTTAATAGAGGTTAAATTTAAGTTTTATAGGGACTTTCAGTGTGGCTCAACCGCCTCTGTCTAGCACTACAATTCAATTTTAGTTTCTATTTCTGTTTTTTGAAATTTCTTTTACAAACAATGTGTAAATTCCAACTAAATATTAATGGCTTAATCAAATGAATGTAGCTTAACTAAAATAAACCTAAAACTAACTGTCTTTCTTACCCTTCCTCCTCTACCCAGTCATCACCCTCCGGGCTATTCTGGGATAAGACGAAGGGCAAACTCGTATAGATCTAGGCACTCCACTAATATTGTTCCAAACCATTAAAACCGGATGACCTGGAAGGTAGAGGGGGTAGAGAAGGAGGGCTTCTCATGGCGCTAAGTGTCCTACTTGTTGACCATCCTTGCATCTGGGAGGTGACTTGAGGATCTACAGATGGGCTTAGTCCCATTATGTTGAGAGCCCAACACCTTCTATTTGTTGAAGAGGAATATCAGTGTGAGGTAGTCATCTAGTTAGGTCATCCACATTCAGGGTTAAAAACTGTATTTGTTCACAATTTTTTATTATTCAATGCATGCATACACAATGACATGAACTCTACCATGATGAATTCATAAACCATTTGTAGCTACCAAATACCAGAAAGATAGACAAACAAATACACCATACCAACTAATTAACCCAACTCAGTTCATGACGCTGAGTGAGCCTTAAAATTTACTAATTTACACTAAGTACAAACAAATATACAGTCTTTGAGGACATAAGTCTATGACTGCTTCAACTATGGGAAGTACTTGGGCTCTTCCCAGAAACTCATTGTGAGGAGTACGATAGGAACCCCAAAGTAGCTGGCCGCTGAGAGGAATTGCCAAGCGAAACGAGCAACGACCTCTTTCGATTGAGTAGAAACACATGTGAGGAAAAATCCAAGCGCTATCTTCTAGCAGTATTGGTGGCCGAGTGACCACCTACAGCCAATAGGAAGCCACTCAAACTAGGGTCCAAACATCATTCCCACTAGTTTCAGACATAAAATCTAACACAATTGATCCTCCATGCTCTTCCTCACGCCTAAGAGGTGAACCACCACCATTTGTAACACTCAATTGACACCATCAAATCCATTCTCAGTGATCTCCCACACCATCAGAAGGTCACATAGCCTCTGATTCTGATTCAGACCCATATCAGTCTGAACTAGACTTCCATACTACACCATCAAGCCCCATGGCTGGTGCAAGTCTGGATCCATTTTTTGGCATAGCCATAGCAAGTTGACCCATGTCCACATCAAAATTTGTCACCCACAACCTACCAAGTGGCCCAAGCACAGTTATGCAGACTGTCATCAGTCAGCTGCCAGCACCTATAGTGACCAGCCAATCTAGCCCATTGGCAACACACGGGGGCAGTGGCCCTTCCACACACACTGCCCCTCCTGCCACACAGGGGGGTAGTGGACCATCCACTTACATTGCCCCTACTTTCATACATGGGGGAAATGTCACTGCCACTCATATCATCCCACCCACAACACTTGGGGGCATTGGCCCATCCGCAATGGCGCCACCGCAAGCACCCCCAGCTATCCAGATGCATTATGCACCTGTAAACCCCACGACCATCGCAGCCCCATCCCACATCAACCTAGGGTCAAATCTACCTTTCATGGCTCATCTTAACTTTCCTGATTTGGCTAGATTGACAAATCACCCCATTCACCATCAATGTTTTTGGCCTCCAATGCCAGCTAAGCTACCGTCAGACATCCCCAAGTTTAAAGGCAAAGCAGGGGAATGTCCCCAAAACCACATAATGACATTCCATCTATGGTGCTCATCCAACAACATTGTAGATGACTCCATCAAGCTGAGGCTATTCCAACGCACCCTTACAGGTGATGCGGCCAAATGGTACATTGAGCTACCGCAGGCCAAATATCCTGACTTCAACTCCCTAGCCTTCATGTTCCTACAATATTTCCAACTCCCTGTCAGATATGATGAAGGGGTGGAGATCCTATTATCCTGTCACCAAAACACTTCCACTCATATAACTAACCATATCCATGAGTGGGGGCAACATTGTAGTCTATGTAAAATCCAACTTGACGATAGGATATTCTTGGATTGGTTCCTTAAGACCTTGCTCCCACCCATAGCAAAGGACGTCGCATCTGAACATCCTCAATCCAAAGAAGAGGCCATACTGAAAGATCAACAGTTTGACCTTATCTATGTTCAGTCTGGATACTTGTACACCGTCATTCCAGATGCTCCCCATCTAATTACCTCATATCGTGATGCACCGAGGACATCCCATGCTGCGAACTGCATCATAGGATCGGTCTCCCAACAACCATAGCCTCGACCAACACCACCTGCAGTTCCATCACAACCAAGAAACACTGCTAATGTTACTTACCAAAACCAAGCTCCAGACTATGCAAGAATGATGTCCCAGTCCGGAGCAACAACTTCCTACACACAACCTGCATCACCGTAGCAGGCTCAAGACATGGCTTGGCCAACACAGTAGTATGTGGGGAAAATGCCCACATTTGTGGCACCACCACCCCCACAAATATACTATGCACCACTAGTGCAACCAGTTCAAGCCCTTGCCCCCACTCCACCTGCTCTGTTGGGACAAGTGTTCGCACAACAAAACTGTCCCAACCAGCTTGCCCCCAACAATCAACAAGGGCAAGCTCAAAATAACCGGCCCCAAAACCAAGGAAATAACAAACCGCAGGGAGGTGATCAACAACCGAACTCTCCCAATAATGCTGCGGTAAACAGGCCAGCCCAAAACCCCCCATGACAAAATGCACCAAGACGCAACACCTCGTTGTACACAAACCAATCATGCATACTCTGTGATGTTTATGGGCACTACACATTTGAGTGTCCCCTTATGGGTCGAGATAGGAAATCCATTCAAAACGAGGCCCAATAGGCCGCTAGCACTACCAATCAAGCCCAACCCAACTCGACACCACAAGGACCTCCTCCTATGGTGCTTCAAAACCCGCTACCAGTCCAAGGGTTGGTGGCAACTGCACCCCCTCCCCAAGATAATCCTAATGCTCCGGGGGCACCTCCCACAACCAAAACAGGTGTTCACCACCTGCTAGCCATGACGACTGAAGAGGTCAACTTACAAACTAGACGGAAACAGTATGGATCCAACACCGAACCTGCTGAATCATCGGCAACATCCATGTCTAATACAGTCAACCTACCTTTTCAGTTACACCCATTCCCGCGCCCCCCCATATGCAGAGTAGCCAATAATGCCATAGCTATAGCTACAGTCAGCTATATCATTGTGGATTATTTAGCCCAAAAGCCAACCGCCATGTTTTCTCTTGAGGTACTTAACATGTTCCCAACATAGTGGAAAGCCTTACTAGCCGCCCTAGGGGCAATAGACCCCTCCAACACCAAGTTGATCACATTCGACATGGAGAACAAGGAACTGTGCATCCCATCAACCATTGCCTTTCAAATCTGAGTGTTTATCTGAAACTTGGTTGTGCACAAATGCATAGTGGATGAGGGGGCATCCACGTGCGCTATGTCTACCTTGGTTTGGCAGAAACTTGGATCACCAATTCTGCAACTGTCCTCCACAACTCTGCAACCGTGTCATGAGCAAACCAGTAATGGCCACCTTAAGCCTACCCAACTTTACATTGGGAATTTTGGTGTGGTATCTTGATCCACCAGCTCAACCAGCTCAACCAACAATGCCCCAGGTTTTTTTAACCCCGGTGCAACCTATTGCGGTCGAGTCTCACCCTCCACCCGGTCCACACAAGCCAACTGCCGCACCCGCACTTGCACCACCCCAACCCAAAAGAGCTAGGGGAAAGAATACCAAATCCACCACAGAGCCATGACAAGTCACACCTTGCGCCATCTACGAGCAACAGGGCCATCCAACTCAGAATTGCCCTGAAATCCCAATGATCCATGCGCATTTAGATGCCATGGATACAACCGAAAAAATCCTTGTAGTTGAACTGCCAACTACGCCAGTAGTCAGGAACAAGGCATTGAGGAAAAATCATGCTTGCGCCCTTTGTGGCTTGTATGGACATTACTCCCACCATTTCCAAGACCTACCCAAATTTCGAATGGCTCTTGCTGACCTTCATCAACATTCCCTTGAGTCTGAGATCACCTTGATCAAAGAAGTTCATCCACCACCTCCTTCTTTAGACACCATGTCCATTTACATGATGTTTAGTTCCACTGACCCGCTCATCTCCATCTCCAATGATGGTCCATCAAGACCTATCACTTCATTGCTTCAACAATGATGAGGAGATACTTGAAGCTCTGACCACCGTGAAATACCCATGGGATGACATGCACCATCGCTTGTTCTTCCTTCCTGAAGAACTTGTGTCGCAATCTGACCAGTTTTCCATGGAGACCAAAGATTTCATCCATGGGAAGGTCGACTGGTTCAAGAATCCCATCCCAACACCTGATGCCTTCGAAGAAGGGAATATGGTGAACATTTCACCAACCATTAAAATTGACATCTCAACCAATTCTGAGATTGTTGAAGAAATCATGCTGGGGGAATCTTGCTCCTTGGAAGAGGTTGATGCCTACAAAGATCTCTTCTAAGAATTTTGTGACATCTTCACCTGGTATTACACTGAAATTCCTAGCCTAGATCCATCCATCATGGAGCACCACATTAACAAATGGCCTGATATGGAACCTGTACGTCAAAAGAAACGACCCATCCATCGATCCAAAGTGGTTGCGGTGAAAGCCGAGATAGGGAAGCTGCGCACAGCCGGCTTCGTTTATCCCGTTGCGTACACCATTTGAGTTTCTAATCATGTTCTCATGAATAAAAAATAGGGTACCATTCACATTTGCACAGACTTCTGTGAACTCAATGGGGCATGTCCCAAAGACAACTTCCCCACACCTTTCATCGACTAGATCATCGATGCATGCGCCAGACATGAGGCCTTTTCCTTCATGGATGGTTTTTCCAGATATAACCAAATCCAAATCCGGAGAGAAGACTGTTATAATACGGCATTCACAACTCCATGGGGCACATTCACATATCGAGTCATGCCCTTTGGCCTAAAAAACACTGGAGCCACCTTCTAACGTGCCATGACATATTGTTTCCACAACCTAATTCACATCATCTTGGTCTACCTAGACGACCTGACCGCATGGTCACCAAAACAAGCACAACATATAGACAACTTGTGGCAAGTATTTTTACGGTGCCATAAGTACAACATCCTCCTGAACCCACTCAAGTGCATTTTTTGTGTCCTAGCAGGCCGTCTACTCAGGTTCATTGTATCCACAAAGGGATAACGGTAGATCCCCTCAAAATCCAGGCTATACTTGATCTTCCTCCCCCAAGAACTTGGCACCAACTACAAATCCTACAAGTCAAGGCCAACTTCCTTTGTCGCTTTGTGCCAGAGTATGCAACAAAAGCTTACAGATTCATTCGCTTGCTCCGCACAAAAATCCCCTTTGTTTGGGATCAGCAAACACAAGAATCATTCGATGCACTCAAGCAAGCCTTGGCTTCTGCACCATTACTCTCAGCACCATACTTCACTCAAGATTTCATTCTCTATGTGTCAGCCTCGAAAAATGCCATCGCTGGAATCTTGGTCCAAGAAATGATGCTCGCCATGAGCATGTGATTTACTACATTAGCCAGAAGCTAACATGAGCCCCATGAGCATGTGATTTACTACATTAGCCAGATAGCTACACTATGATATTCACTCGAGGAGAAATTGGCCCATCATCGTCTTCTCAGCTCAGAAATTACACCATTACATTATTTCAAACCATATTCGTGTCATGGCTGATTCAAACCCAATGCGGTACCTCTTAATTCATCGCCTTCTATAAGGTTGAGCATCTAAGTGGATAGTCATCCTCCAAGAGTTCGAACTAGAGCTTGTTTCTCCAAAAAGTAAAAAGACACTCACACTAGCCACACTCATCATCGATCTACCCCCATTAACCGCATTAGTCCCCCTCAAGGATGATCTCCCTGATGGTTTCCTATTCATCATATCCACGAATGACCCATGGTACGGGGACATCCTTCTCTATTTACGAACATAGAAGTTTGTAGCACACTTAAACCGTGAGGATAGGCGACACATTAGACATCAAGCCATTTGCCACTTACTGATTGGAGATGTTATGTATCGTAGAGGCATTGATACCATCCTACGGCATTTCCTCACTCATGATGAGGCTAAAACTATCCTCAACGACTACCATAGTGGAGCCTATGGTGGCCACCTTTTAGGCCTAGAAACCACCCAGAAGATTCTACATGCCAGCTACTTCTAGCCCTCCATCTTTGCTGATTGCATTGAGGTAGTTAAGCATTGCCACAGCTGTCAGCTCTTTGCCCCAAAGGCAAGAACCCCCCCTGCACTGTTACACCCCGTAGTCATAGTCGGGCCCTTATGCAAATGGGAAATAGACTTCATGACAATCACCCCCGTCTCGACTAATCATCATAAATACATCATTATAGCAGTCGATTACTTCACTAAGTGGGTTGAGGCCATGCCCACATTTTATTGTAAAGCTGAAACCACAGCACGCTTCTTCTTTAACCATGTCATTTCACAATTTGGTGTTCCTAAGAAACTCGTCTCAGACCATGGAGCACACTTTCAAGACACCGTATGGGATGAACTATCAACCATGTTGAAGTTCAAACACCAGCACTCATCATCCTACTACCCCCAGGCAACGACCAAGTTGAAGAAGTCAACAAAATCATCAAAACAATGCTCAAATGGATGGTAGGAAATCACAAAACCAATTGGCATCACATGCTATTTTCTGCCCTATGGGCTTATCACACATCCACAAAAACCACAACCAGTTTTACCCCCTTCCACCTAGTACATGGTGTTGAATCAGTGCTCCCTATAGAGTGCCAAATCCCATCTCTCTGCCTTGCGGTGGAACTCCTTCCTGATACTTGACCTTTAGAAGAGCGACTCCTCCAACTTGAGAAAATCATAGAAGATTGTTGAGCTTCCCTCCAAGCCATTGAAGCAACAAAAACTTGGTCAAAGGTCCACTGTGACTCCCATGTCCACCCTCGCACCTTCAATGAAGGTGATATGGTTCTAGTCTACGACCAGCCCAACGATAATTTGGGCAAAGGAAAGTTTGATTCAATGTGGTATGGCCCATATGTCATCCATCATTGCCTCAAAAAAGGGGCATACACCCTTATCAACTCTGATGGACAACTCTTGGAGAACCCTCGACTATGACTACGGGGTGTAACATCACCAATGAGTCACTTCGTTTTCTTTTCTTATTTTTCAACATTTTTTAGCATAAGTCAGGGGTAGCACCATCAGCTACTAATCCAAATTCACCTAGAAGCGGTTCAAGACACCTCTCAAACCTACAGGCTCAAATTTTCATCTCTTTATGAGACCATTGTCTCATTTTTAATAAATCAATTTTGAGACCATTTCCCACTAGTCACCTCGATTTACGAGCCATGAAATGATGATGCAAGTGTCTACGGACCTGTACTTGTATCACACTTCCCGACTGCAACTCATACGAGTTTTCGGGCCACTGCCCATTAAGGAATGTAATTTTTAGTTTTGTTTTGTATTTTTAACACATAGTTATCTTTTCTATTCACCGCACCTTATGCAGACCTCTGGACCACTGTCCACAAAGCGATTTATTTTTCTTCCATGTATTTGGCATATATAAGTGCCCCTATACTTGCACTCACATCGCATATAGTCAAGTCCATCCACCGCAACACACACACACGCTCTCCTGACCTTTGTCCGAGATCCACCTCGGTTTGCGTGCCTTTACCGCACTGACTCACGAGCCACTGCCGCAATCTATCCCATGCATGTATTGGTATGTTTGAGAGCCTTCTACTCCATCCATACTGTTTAGATGACCTGTGGACCTCTGTCCACCATCCCAACTTGGGGCACTTCCTGTGCCACCGCAATCGGTTGACCATATTGGAGTTTCGTTTAAGCTCTTTTCTGACTCCTTAAAACAATGAAAATATTGCTGAGCACAGCTGCTTCCTTTCCCTCTTGCTAAAGTATAGGGAAGGGAATCCACATCGTCTCATTTACCTCCTTTTGCGGACCATGTAGACCATCGATTGAAAAGGACATCCGTGGAACACTCAAGCCAAGACCGTTCCCCTCTGCATACTTTTATGCTTTCTCGCGTAGAGGGGCCACACTTATCAAGAAATCTCACCACGGGTTATTGTTAAGCTCTTTCCAGCCTTCTCAACAATAAAATATTACTGAGCAAAGTTGGTTTCGTTAATGCTCATAAAAGTATTTGAATGACTGTCCAGTCAATATAGGTTTAACCTTTTTCGGCCTGATTGGACTACCAACGGTAAAGAAGTCTCTCATCCCCCAAAGGATGGGGGAGCTCTCCTATGTATACTTTTATCCTTTTTCGGGCACATGAGACTACCAACAAAAAAGATCCCCCACTGGAGTCTTCTTCATGCTTTCAGACTCTCTAAAATTGAAAGGACAATCGAGCATTTACCTTCTCGGGCTCACCAAAAATCCATGAGATCATACCATAACGGTGTCCCTAGACACCACCCCATAGAAAATAGTTTGGTAGTAGTCCCCCTTTGGGTTTCCTTTATTCAAAGTACTTTGTAATGTGTCTTCCTTGGATCCCATCAATATCAAAAGTGTCTACCTTTTCCAAGTATTTCCCATCTGCAGTGACATCCTCGGTATTACAACTATGATCCCATTCCCATGAGTCAGTTTCATTTGCTACCTAGTCCACCCTTCCTTCATACTCTGAACAAAGGAAGTTTGAGTCTACCACACTCCCCTAGCCCCTGTTCAAATCTTTCCCTCCCCCCACTCCCCATTCATTGAGTCAGTCCGTAGATTGCTTCACACCTTTCAATTATCTCCCTCGCACTCCTGGTCAAGGAAACATCATTTCCTTGACTAGGGGCAAGTCTCCCTCTGTCGAAGCCAACACTCATATTCGAGAGGATAGACCCAGAGGTCCTTGTACCTTGGTTTCATTAACATCATTTATGAGTTCCTTGGACCACTTAAGAGGAGTCCTTAGTGCCTCTTGGGATGGTTGTTTCTCATGTGCTCGACTCCAACTACATCATCACACCGTTGAGATTCGTACAGATTTTGGTCCATACAATATTTGGTTGAAGACATTGGATGTCACTTGACTCTATCACATTGATGAGTCTACTCGAGGGACCTAAACAGGTTACGTCCCTTGTGATTTTTGGGTTGTGTTGGAGACAGTGATCATAAGCCCCATTAGTGCTTCGATATACCTTTATGATTGATGTAGCATACTTGTACCATAGAGACACTGACTCTCAATCAGTGAGTCCACGCAACTGTGTACCATTCCAGATCCAGCAGACCATTAGTCATGAAGATATAGCATTCCATGAGAATTCCATGGGTCCAATGTACCAGATCAGCATTGTATTTAGCCTCACATGGAGGCAACCATTATTGTAACATCAGTTGTATATGATTCGCTCTTGTATTTTAGAGCATAGATCAAATTATTCTTTTGACATTGTCATGAGCATGGGGATTCCCACCTCATCCATATACATGTCACACATTATTTGCATCTCACCCATTGATGGGAACCATATTAATACAAAAACCAAAATCCACCATGCCCCAGCCCCGGGAGCACCACCTCTATGCAGCAAATCCTATGATGTCCGCTGGCCATATGTTGAGCTCCTACCCTCACACATCAAGGGGCAATCTGTTAACCCAAAAATCCCCCACTCAGCTCTCAATGGCCTACACCACCCAAGGACACCATCTCACGACCCGCATATCACCCCATTAGACCCCCACACCCTCAAAATAGCCTAAGGATGAAGAAAAGGGCTTAAAAACCCCAAAAAGGAGCCCAAAATACTCGCCTAGGAGCTAAAGTCCCCAAAAAGGGGCTGAAACCCTAAAAGGAGCTAAAGCTAGGGTGGAAGGGGCTAAAATCCAAAAAAAGCAGCTAAAGCCTTGACCAAGGGCTTAAAACCCTAAAACCCCTTGAAAAAGCTATAAAAGGAGGGTGGGGGGTCACTCTCAAAACACTTCTCCCTTGTATACTGTTATGCTGCCCGTGGATGGCTTGAGACCTTTGCCTCTCAAGCCACCGACACTCCCTCTCCTCCATTTCCATTGATCCATTGCTCCCCCATCCAAGAGAGGTGCTTCCACAAGCTAGGGCATGGTGGCCCATTTCCACCCAAACAGAAGGTATAACCACATTTCATGTTTTGTTTCTTTACTTCTTAGTTTTCTTTGCTTTCTAACCCATGTTTCATTTGTAGGTTTATGTTTAACATTGTTTTGCGGGTATTTTAGTTTATTGTAGCTTAATCTCTATTTGTAGGTCTTTGGAGGCGAAGCCCTAACTTGTGTTTGCAGAGGGGTTCACCATTGTTTCCATCTTTTCTCTATTTTCCTTATTGTCCTTTACATTCCGTTTTTATTTTCAACATTTATGACTAGTAGGAACCTACCCTTTTGTCATATAGACAGAAGGGAACCATTCTTGCCCCTGTAGCAAGGAGAAATCCCTGCTATAGTGTCCATAAGACCCTTCGAAGTAAAATGTTAAGATGAAAAGGAAAAACCACCTATGGTAAGATCGATTTCACTTAAGGTAGACAACCATCTACATAATTGTTACACATTTAGTTGTGTCCATAGGAGACTCAATGAAAAGGTTGAGATACAACAAGCAAAAACTACCTATGGTAAGATGAATTTCAATGAAGTTAGACAACCATCTAAAACTCCTTAAAAAATGCATAAGCAACAAAGATACCCCACATTCCCAACAAAAAGGATTAGAAATTCATTTTGGTCACCGAAAGAAAGCACAAATTCATTTTACCCACTAAACAAGAGGTTACAAGAAAAATGGAGGCCATACACCATTAATTGTCAACCATTGTTGTCAACTATTCCCATACCTAGTTAATCAACAATTTGATTAATTGATGGCCATACAAATGAGAAAACACTCTGCCAAGAAAATGGAGGTTGTATGCCATAAATTTTCAACCACTAATCTAAATTGGATCTCCATAAAATAAACCTCTCTTGTAAAAAAATTAAATTTATCAATATAATTATATGGAAAACGTGAAGACTGAGTTTCCCTTGGAAGGGGAAACAAACCATTGTGATGGTTCATCTTCCAAGAACAACCTATCGAAATTGAAGTTTGAGAGAGAGAACAACAAAGGGATTTTTTGGGGGCAAGAGAGGGGAAAGAAAGAACTGCAACAGAGTTTAGAAGCATAAATGAGATCTTGAACAAGGAACCTTTCCTAAATATTGATGGATGAAAGAGTCAAGAAGGTCTTGTCCACGAACAATGAAGGTGTCTTAGAGCCATGGTTATTGAAATTTTTGTTTGGTTAGTGAGTAACAATGCACAATATCGGTGCATAGCTCACCCCTATGTATTTGGATTTAAAGCAATAAAAAGCCCCAAATGAATGTTGGTTTTCCCATTTGGGTTTCCATGGTACATTAGAGAGAATTTGAGGTAAAAAATGGGCCTCAAAAGGACCAAAATGTACTATAAAAATCAACCAATTACATTCTAGTAGATGACATCATCCCCCATGGTTGAGGTGGCATTGCATGAGTTAAGAATGCTTATTTGTTACATTTTCTATGGTGGATGAAAATCCATAGTTGACCAAGGTAGTGGTACAAGTACTTTTAAGTCATAAAGTGAAGTACTCACAATAAAAGTCATTTCACACTTTCTCATTAAATAATATTATTGTTATTTTCAAGTAAAGTACTCACAATTCACTTTCTCTTAAAATAATATTATTGTCGTTTTCAAGTAAAGTACTCATAATTCATAAAAATGCATTTTCACATTTTTTTATAAAATAATATATTGTCATTTTCATGTTTTTTAATTTTAAATTATATATTCACTCAATTGTATTTAATATCATAATTTCAAAATTATATATATATATATATATATATATATATTAAATCTTGTACTTTTAAAATAAATTAAATTCATGAATGATATTTATATGAAAAAAATATGTTAGTTATGCATATAAATTAAATTCATTTTTGTTTAATTTTATTTACAAGTTCAATACAAATAAATGCTAAAGGACAATCATTTTTTGGGAATTTACAATGAATCTTAGTCACATCATTGTAGAGTTATTTTATTAATTTTATTTATAGTCAATTTAGAAAAGTAACTCAACCATGGTTATTTATATTGTGCATAAAAAGTAGTGTAGGAGATGAGTTGTCATATATACCTACCCCATAAAACCCCTAACTCATAATATTTTAATATATCTTATATTTTTGTAGTACATCTCTTAGGAGGCCCATTTTTTACCTCAAATTCTCTCTAATTTGAAAATTTCGTTGTCCATGGTGTTTTTTAAGGTACGATATTGCGTTCTATTGTTGCACATAGGTCACTATTGGTTTGTTCATGTATTGGTCTACTACTGAAATTTTTGAATGGTTACATGATTGTTGCAATCCTATAGCTTACAATTGTTCCCTCTTTTAGTGGATCCATGAATGAGCACCTGCAAAACTTGTTGATTTGATAACATCCAGTAGTTTGTATGCCATAAGGGAGATTATTTTTTAGTATTTTGTCTCTTGGGGAACGTTTTTCTATTCACACAATCTAATAATAATTTGCAGAGACATATTTATTTTATTATGCAAAGTATCTGATTTAAAGAAGCAATCTGGACATAGGCCTACAATTTATAGATCGACTACCACTACCACCACTATCACCTACGCTTAAAAATTATTATAACCAATAACATCTATAAAATTATTAATAAATAATCAACATATAAATAACTATATTGCTAATAAACAACCCTATATATCTATCTACTCCATTAATATTGAGTAATATTCACTAATTACGCCAAAAGGCGTATATATCTCAGAATTTTTGGGTGGACAACCATCTATGTACAAGAATGAGACAAGTGTACTATCCATATTGATTCTATGGGCGTCATTCAAAATTCGTAATTAACAATTATAAAAAAATCAAAACTAGGTCATGTGATAACTGCACTTTGTGGTAGTTGGAAAAAACTAAAACAATAAAAAATAGCTCATGTGATAATTGAATTTAATGGCATGGTGATGTGTAGTCCATGTGACAATGGAACTCCATCTAGTGGCTAGAAGTCGAGTTAATGTCACAAGGTTTAGCCAAAATACACTTTATAGCTGGGAGTTGAAGTAATTTGTATGTCGTGTCACAGTCGAACTCCTAATAAACTCCTTTGAACTCCTAATAAATTCCTTTGAACTCATGTGATAGCTACACTTAGTGACATGGTAATGTTAATTTCATGCAACAGTCGAACTCCATCCGAAGATTTAATCTGCATAAGGCTTACTCAGACTCCAATTGGAATCTAGGAGTCAAGATAACTTCTAGCTGTTATATTAACTGCAGTAGCTTTATTTAACTTTTAAGTTAACTATTAGATATAACTATCAACTTATCTCCAATGATGATACAACTATGAGCTTAAAAACCACAAATTAAGTGGTTGTTATATTAGGGGTCGGTGCAAGCTAATGCTGTTCAATTATGACGTGTTCGTTGCAATGGACTTCTGGAAAAACTGAAATCTGAACGCAAAAAATCAATATTAGAGGTACCTACACAACTTTTCAGAATATGGCGTAAGAATATGAAACGTAAACAATCGGATTACCTTCCAGAATATATAACTTTTATTTATGGAAACTAAATATAAATCCCAAGTTCAAGCGTTGGTACACGACATCTTGGTCTTAACATAGTCAATGAACGATATTTTTTTTTTAGGGTGTAGGTCTTTGTGTCTTCTTGTGCGGGTTCTTTTCTATTTTCTAAATAGGTGAGCCAATCAAAAGTTATAGCCGAAGAAAATAGCCTACATTTTGTGTTAGATTGATGTTAGTCCATTTAAAATTAAATAAACAATATAAAAAGATAATAGATTAAAATAAAATTTGCATACTCATAATCTATAGATAGAGTTACACAAGTGTGTGAATTTTCATTAGCAATGGACAAGAGTGGCATATGTAAAGTCATGCACGAAATAGGAGAAGTGGTACAAAACATTTTTCATGTCATAAGATAGTTTAAACCACTAGGTTTGGCAACCCGAACCTAAAACCAAAGCAACCAAGTCATCCACCACATAGGTTGGGAAAAAGGTGCCCACCAAAATTCAAAATTTAAAGTAGCACGTATGCACGACAAACACACATGTGTGTAGTTTAAAAAATTAATGCATACGCACTAAAAGCACAATCATCCTTCTGAGTG
Source organism: Pseudotsuga menziesii (assembly GCA_001517045.1). Lineage (NCBI taxonomy): Eukaryota > Viridiplantae > Streptophyta > Pinopsida > Pinales > Pinaceae > Pseudotsuga > Pseudotsuga menziesii. Next base: position 42,910 of record LPNX010965012.1, on the reverse strand, counting down.
TATACACGTTAAACACGCATGCACCCATCTGTTTAGTATTTGAAACTTTTCTTTGTTTTCATTTTCAAGCATCTCAACCCCCCCTCTCCCTAATTACAATCCTCCTCCTCCCCTATTTTCCTAACACTCTTCCCCTTTCTCCATGTCTCTCCCTAACCCTCCATCCCTATCTCTCACTCTCTCTCTCTCTCCCCATCTAACCTTGTAGTATCTCCGTCTATCACACACTGTCTCTCTCACTCACACACAATTTCTCTCTCTAATTATCTCTCTCTCTCTCTCTCTCTCTCTCCCCATCTAACCTTGTAGTATCTCCGTCTGTCACACACAGTCTCTCTCACTCACACACAATTTCTCTCTCTAATTCTGTGTGTGTGTGTGTGTGTGTGTGTGTGTGTGTCACACACACATACCACGTCACCTTACCTCTCTCTCTCTCTCTGTCACTCACACACACACATAACACATCACGCTACCTGAAATTAAGACAATGATGATGATGATGATGATGATGATGATGACGTTGATGATGAAAAATGATGTTGACGATGATGATAGCAATGGTGATGATGATGAGGATGAGGATGATTATGATGACCATGATGATGATGATGATGACCATGCTGCTGATGATGATGATGATGATGACCATGATGATAATGATGATGATGATGACGATGATGTTGATGATCATTAGGGTGATGATGATGACGTTGATGATGATCACAAGGATGATGATGATGATGATGACGACGATGATGATGGTCATGATGATGACGACGATGATGATGATGACGATGACAATGATGTTGATGATAAATGATGACGATGATGATGAACAATGATGATGATTATGACGATGACGATGATGACAATAGTGATGATGATGATGATGATGTTGATGATGATAATGATAATGATGATGATGATGAACAATGATGGTGATGATGATTATGACGACGATGATCATGATCATGAGGATGATGACACCGATGATGACGACGACGATGATGATGGTCATGATGATGACCACGATGATGATGATGATGATGATGATGACGATGACGATGACGATGATGATGATGATGATGATGACGACGACAATGATGATGAACAATGATGATGACGATGATGACAACAATGATGATATTCCTATTGATGATGATGATGATGATGATGACGACGACGATGATGACGATGACGACGATGATGATGATGGACATGATGATGAGGACGATGACGATGATGATGAGAAATGGTGACGAGGATGATGATGATGATGAGGATGAGGATGATGACGCTGATGATGATGAGGATGATGACTATGATGATGATGATGATGACGACGATGATGATGATGATGAACAATGATGATGATGATGATGACGACGATGATAATGATGACGATAATGAAGATGATGATGATGATGATGACCACGACAATGATGATGAATAATGATGATGATGATGAGAATGATGACATTGATGATGATGAAGATGATGACTACGATGATGATAATGATGAGAATGATGATGATGATGATGATGATGATGTTGATGTATATGTAACTTCGAAATGTATTCATCTATATATCTTATGTATTGTAACCCGATGCTTATTTCGTGATGTTTCTATTATGTATTTGAGTCATGTTGTCTTGCCCCGATGTTCCGATCGGGAGGATCAATAATGTAAACAAGTCATGTCAAATCATTGTTAAAGTCCCCATAGTTTCGGGGCACTAGAGTTATTATACACTCATTAAGGTGTAGGCTCTAGTAAGTAATTGTTAAGTTGGGCCGACATGATTGAGTGCACTTCAAGTGAATGGAAGAATATAAATAGAGAGTGAGACTCTCTATTTATGACACACATCATTCACTCACTCAATTATGGTGCACTAGTGAAGAAGGAAATACTGGGACTAGACAGAAGAAGAAGACTACTACTTTGGGGATTTTACTGTTTTGGTGCTGATTCTATCTCTGAGGAAGTTGCGGGGTTTTCTTCTTTATGGTTTCCCTGAGCAAAGCTCTTTGTGTCTCTTGTCTCTTGTGATGTGCTTGTGATTGATTGTTGTACTTGTTATTCTCTCAGTAAAGATCCTAATATAATGCTAGCTTAATGTTGAAAAACTAACATGGTATCAAAGCTAACCTAAGAAGAAGACACTGTGCAGCTACAGGAACTAGGGATTCCTAGTTTATGGACCTTCCTCCACATATTTTCAGCAATATTAAGGTGGAACAACTCTCCTCCTTAGGGCGCATCTTTCTGTTGAAGCACAATTCGATTCTGAGCATTTTCAGTTTTTGATGTGGAAATTAGGGATTTCTACAGAAGAGGAATGTTTTCGTGAGACCAGTATAGAATTTTTCTCCTCATAAAAACCGAATTTTAGAGACCTAGATCAAGAAATTTGGTTGAGTGAAACTTCGGGAAAGTCAAACCCTAGTTTGACCCCGAGCTAGGAAAAACCCTAAATACTAAAACTGATAATTTTTGGTACAACCGCTATATTTCGAGTTTGGCGAAGTCTCAGAAGCTAAACATTTCAGGGACCAAAGCTAAAATCCTGATGAAAATTGTATCCAAACATCCACCTCAGATACGCTATATTCTGGGAGATATGATCCCTCCAAGTTAGGGTTCTAGCCTCTTCCAGAATTCATCTATAAACAGGACATCTGGGGAGATCTGCAATATATTGGGATTAAAAGGTCCAAATGGAATTCCTGAAGATGTTCTAGAAATGGCACGGACTGTACTTTCATTATTCCTAATTTCAGACTCAGAAGATAAACTTGTGATACGTGGCATTCCGTACAACTTCGCTGTTCTGAACAGTCTTGTAACAGGTCACCTTGGGAAAAGGATCATAAATCCCAAATGGTGAAAACAATTCTGATTAAATCTATGGTTTTAGATCAGGGACATGTGCGGTTACCTCAGTGTGAAATTTCAGAAATAGAGGATCAATAATTTCGAAGATATCACAGAAACAGTAACAGAAATTTCTGCAGAAGAAATTGGAAATCTAAGGCTTCCTGTTCCGGGAGCTTCCCTCTACTGTTTTCAGAAAAGGAGTACATTGGACACATCCATTTGAAGATATCTATCTGTCTATCCAATCAGATCTGAAATATTCCAAGTTTTGAAAATTAGGGTTTATGTGGCAAACCCTAGATCAGCCAGCTCCGGAACCAAGACGGACACGTCAAATCGGTAAGATCTAATCCTTTGCTATTTTCATTTGAGGTTCTCATTTCAAAGTGATCTATCACAATAGCTTGATGATAAGCTTGGTGAATTTGACAACTTTCAAGCATAGAAGTATTTGATCTCTCTGAAGAAAATGGATTGGACACCTACATGAGTATAGAGGTTCCAGTTTCAGAGGGAGATGAGGTTAGAAGCCTTTCACAAGAAGAACTTGGTCAAGGCCAAAGAAGAAATCATGCTCATGCTGCAGAGGATGATGAACCATCCAGAAAGAGATCCAGATATGAAAGTGAAGATTCTTCAAGCGAGGATGAATATGTTCTGATATCAGCTCTCACAGCTAACATTACTCATGGAAGTGATGATTGGCTTATAGACAGTGGGGCTTCCAAACATATGACGGGATTCAAGGAATCCTTTGTAAGACTGTCAGAACATGAATCACCTCACAAGGTGAAATGACTGCCAATATCCAATAAAAGGTAGTGGGGAATCTTGATACAAGCTAGACTCTGGTAAGTCTCTAACAATGAAAGAAGTATTGTTTGTTCTAGAACTCAAGAAGAACCTTCTCTCCATTTCAACATTAATGCAAAAGGAATGCGGGGTGCATTCATAGATGGTCAAGTCATCATGTGGCCAAAAGGAAAGACTATCGATGATGCGGTAGTGATTGGGGAACAAGAAGGAGGCTTGTACAAATTGAAGGGCCATCCAGACCAAGCATTGATCCATGAAATAGTAGAGCCAAATGAGCTTTGGCATAGAAGGCTTGCACATGTGCATTACATAGCACTACCTATTGCAAGCAAAGCTGTTGAAGGTCTTCCAGAATTTCAAGATATTTGAAGGGAAGAACAAAAATCAGAATATGACCTAAAGAAACCAGTTGAAGAATGTGAAGATCTAGAATACAGAGACCATGAAGTCATAAGAGTCTCTCAAATCAAGAACAACTTGAAGCGGAAGTGAAGAATGCAGAAGTGGTGATGGCCACCTTGAATGGCCTCCCAGGATCATGGGATTCATTCATGCGAGGAAGTGTGCCAGAAGGAAGTGATTACTTTCAGCAGACTTTGGGAAGAAGAAGAAGCTTGAATCATAAAAAGAGAAGAGAAGGTGGGAGCAATTGAAGATAAAGATCACGCCATCCAAAGAAGATCCCTCAAGCAATGAGGAATATGAAGAACTCAACTCTTGAAGAACTTATTATCCTCCTTATCATTTGGATAAGAAACTATGCTACCATGAATGAAGAAGACGATAAAGCTGAAGGATCAAGAAGCAGTCTACCCACGAAACAAATAAATATAAGTATTCAATTGTCATTTCATGATATTGTTTTGTTATGCATTTGTTTATATTCAGTTGATGTATCATGCATGATAGGATGTTTGCATTAATGGCATTATACTACTAATATACATGCGATGGGTAAGTAGCTCATGGTGCTATGCAACTCTCCATTGCTACTTATCTAGAATGAAACCTCTTTGCTGACATATTGGATTAGTGCACAATCTCAATGTTTTCCTGGTAGAGATGGAAGGCATCTAGAAAGTTTCAATGAGATATGGATGAATGTTGTATTGGCTAAAGTAGTTGCATGATCATATATTTATGCATAAGAATTTGCCAGTATGAATATTCCTTATGAAATGTTTCTAACCATACAAATGCATTTGACTTGTAGGAAAGATCGCATACATAATCACCTACAAGAAAATAAGAATGAAGACTTGTTCCGAAGAACAAGTGACGACAGTTCAAAGACAAAGAATAATATGACGAGTGCAGTGACATCATTGATGGAGAACCTTCTAGCCACCAAGAAGAAAGGGAAGACTAGTTCAAGAAGAATGGTGTCTGGGTGCAGTATCAAGACCTGAAGAAAAGTTCATAGTTCCATCATGCAGTAGATGGAAACATCGTGGGCTACAAAGCAAGATTCGTAGCATGAGGCTTCTCATGAAAAGAAGGCCTAGACTACGAAGAGACATTTGCAGCCAGTAAGAGTTTAAACACATACATGATGAGCCCGATGAAGATGTTAACCTTTGCTACAAGGTTGAAGATATAAGTCTATACACTAGATGGTCACATAGAATATTAGTAGCATAGGAAGCTACTTGTCACTCTAGTACAGACTGCTTTCAGTGCATAGAGCATAGAAGACAGAGGGAGTATGATGCTTCGCTTCAGAGGTAGTGACTACAGAATATCCTAAGGTTCGACATGGTACGACAGGATGGGAAGATTACTGATGAATCTAGGCTTTACTAAGAGTAAAGTGGATTCCAACCTTTGCTTCAAGGTTGAAGACGGAAGACCAGTGATGCTCCTGTTATGTGTCGATGCACTATTTTCTAGGCATGGAGGTGTGGACAAGGGAAGTATGTAGTAGAGATCCTGAATAGGTTCAGGATGACGGATTGCATGACCACACCTATGGCATCGAACCTGAAGCTGTTAAGTGATGCTTCATCAGAGACGGTTGATGCTATCATGTATTGTTAGATGATTTATTTTTGATGTACATGACAAATACGAGACCAGATATTTGCTTTGTTGTGAACACATTGAGACATGTTCACTTGATGGTTGCAAAGCATGCATTGAGGTAGCTGAAGGGTACAGTTGAGTATGGGCTCAAGTATGTTACGAATCAGAAGATTAACCTAGAGGGCTATGTGGATGCATATTGGGTAGGCAGTGCCATTGATAGGAAGAGCACGTCGAGGTGCTACTTCAGTATGAGATCAGGTGTGATCTCTTGGTTTGATAGGATGGAGTCCTGCATGGCACTGAGTACAGTCGAGGCAAAAGATGTTTCCACTTGTGATTTGGGAGGTAGTATGTTTCTTTTGAAAAATACTATTTGATTTGATTGATCAAACTTGCATTTTGGTATGATGCAGAGAGGAGTAGTGAAGCTCCAGTTTGTGATGCAGATCAAGATCTCTCGAAAGAGGGAATTCTAGCATAGCTGGTGAGACAGGTTGTCCGAGCATAAATCCTGGCGAAGCTCGTAGGTTGCTCAGATGTAAATGGTCTTTTAGGTTGTCCTCGGATGTAATTGGTCCTGGTGAAGCTCGTGGGTTATCCTTGGACGTAATTATCCCTGATGTGATTCTATGCTAGAAATGGATAGACTGAAGTTCGATTACTTCAGAGAGAGACTTGGTGTTCTCTAGATCGAGGTTCCCTCCAAGAGGAAGTGATGAGAGCCATAGCCATTCTGACATGGTGAGAGGATTGGTTCCTTCCATGGTTAGATGTAAGGGCTGAGCCATTCTGTCATGGTGAGAGGATTTGGTTCCTTCCATGTCAGATATGAGTGCTGACTGCCATTCTGGGAATGGAGGCACCTGGTCAGTTACCTGGAAAAATCAGTTCGGGACTAAGACAACCATTCTGACATGGTGAGAGGATTGGTTCCTTCCATGGTCAGATGTAAGGGCTGAACCATTCTATCATAGCTAAAGGATTAGGTTCCTCCGATGTCAAATGTGAGTGTTGGCCATTCTGTCGAGTAGGACAGATGTAAGGGCAACTGTGACTCTCCGGGAGAGTGGAGGCACCTGGTCCATTACCAGGTAGCTTAGTCAGGGACTGGGGGCCATTCTGACGAGGGTGTAGGATTCAGTTCCTACCAGGTCAGATGTGAGTGCAGAAATATTTCATCATTGTGGTGGATGTGGTTCCATCCTGGATGAAAGTATTTCATCATTGTGGTGGATGTGGTTCCAGCCTGGGTGAAAAGAACATAGTTCTTTCATCATTGTGGCGGATGTGGTTCCAAGTTGGATGAAAGTGAGGAAATCTTCCATCATTGTGGAGGATGTGGTTCCAGCCTGGGTGAAAAGAACGGAGTTCTTTCATCATTGTGGTGGATGTGGTTCTAGCCTGGATGGAAGTCTTCCATCACTGTGATAGGATGTGTTCCTGTCTGGATGGATGTGCCCTTCTGACAAGTAGGTCAGATATAAGTGCAGAGCCATTTCACAGATGGTAGTGGATGTGCCTACCATGTGGGTGAATGTGAATGCTGGGCCTTTCTGATGTGATTGTAGTTTACTACATGATCAGATGTGAGTGTTGGGCATGCCTTTCTAACGAGAAGGTCAGATGTAAGTGTTGGGCGAAGACCTACATGATGGGTAGGCCTACAACCAGCATGAAAAAGGGCTGGCTCTATAGAACTTCCTGTGACGAGAAGAATCATGAGATAGCACCAGTGATGATCTAGATCCAGTGATGACAGCCAGTGATGATCCAGATCCAGCAGTGATGATACAAATCGAGTGGTGATCCAGATCCATCAGTGATGATCCAGATCGAGTGATGATCTAGGTCTAGTCTAGTGATGTTGATCTAGATCGAGAGATGATCGAGATCCAGTGATGATGATCCAGATCGAGAGATGATCCAGATCTAGTGATGATGTTCTATGATGATCCAAATCGAGAGATGATCCAGATCCGATAATGAAGATAACTTGAAGATGAAGATGACTTGAAGATGAGATGATCCAACTAATACAGAGAAGAAGACCAGTGCTGAAAATTGTGTTGAAAAAATACCTTCCTAGTTAAGAGGGAGTGTTGATGTATATGTAACTTCGGAATGTATTCATCTATGTATCTTATGTATTGTAACCCGATGTTTATTTCGGGATGTTTCTATTATGTATTTGAGTCATGTTGTCTTGCCCTGATGTTCCGATCGGGAGGATCAATAATGTAAACAAGTCATGTCAATTCATTGTTAAAGTCCCTACAGTTTCGGGGCACTAGAGTTATTATACACTCATTGAGGTGTAGGCTCTAGTAAGTAATTGTTAAGTTGGGCCGACATGATTGAGTGCACTTCAAGTGAACGGAAGAATATAAATAGAGAGTGAGACTCTCTATTTATGACACACATCATTCACTCACTCAAGTATGGTGCACTAGTGAAGAAGGAAATACTGGGACTAGACAAAAGAAGAAGACTACTGCTTTGGGGCTTTTACTATTTTGGTGTTGATTCTATCTCTGACGAAGTTGTGGGGTTTTCTCCTTTATGGTTTCCTCGAGGAAAACTCTTTGTGTCTCTTGTCTCTTGTGATGTGCTTGTGATTGATTGCTGTACTTGTTATTCTCTCAGTAAAGATCCTAATATAATGCTAGCTTAATGTTGAAAAACTAACAGATGATAATGATGATTATGATGATGACGATGACGATGCTGATGAACAATGATGATGATGATGATGGTGATGAGGATGATGAGGAGGAGGATGATGATGATGATGACGATGATGACGACGACGACGACAATGATGATGATGATGATGATCATGATGACTATGACTATGAGTATGACGACGATGATTATGATGATGACGATGATGATTACGATGACGAGGATGATGATGACTATAATGATGATGATGGTGATGATGATGATTGACGATGATGATGAACAATGATGATAATGATGATGATGATGAGGAGGAGGAGGAGGAGGAGGAGGATGACAATGATGACGATGAGGATGATGACTATGATGATGAGGATGAGGATGATGATAATGATGATGATGATGATGAAGATGACGATGATGATGAACAATGATGGTGAAGAAGATGCTGATGATGAGGATGATTCCAATGATGATGATGATGATGATGATCACAATGACTATGACTATGATGATGATGATTATGATGATGATGATGATTATGATGATGATGATGATGATGATTATGATGACGAGGATGATGATATTGATGATGATGATGACCATGAAGACGATGATGAACAATGATGATGATGATGATGAGGACGAGGATGATGATGACGATGATGATGATGATGATGACTATGATGACGATGATTATGTTGATGATTATGATGATGATTATGATGATGAGGACGATGATGACTATGATGATGCTTATGATGGTGATGATGATGATGATGATGACCATGACGATTATGATGAACAATGATGATGATGATGATGAGGATGATGATGATGACGACGATGATGATGATGATGACCACGACGACGACGATGATGATGATGACCACGATGATGGTGACCATCATGATGATGACGAACAATGATGATGATGATGATGATCATGATGCCGATGACAATGATGATGAGGATGCTGACTATGACTATGATGATGATGATGATGATGAGACGACGATGATGAACAATGATGATGATGATAAGGATGATGACGATGATGACGATGACGACAATGATGTTGATGATGAATAATGATGATAGACAATGATGATGATGATGATGATGATGATGATGATGATGATGACGATGACGATGACGATGATGATGGTGATGACGATGATGATGATGACGATGATAATGATGATGATGACGATGATGATGATGATGATGATGATGATGATGATGATGTTGATTATGATTTCCATGGAAATGATGACCATGATGATGATGATAATGATGATGCTATTGATGAGAATGATGATGACGAGGATAATGACTATGATGATGATGAGGATGATGATGATGACGACGACGACGATGATTATGTACAATGATGATGATGATGATGATGATGATCATGATGATTGACTATGATGACGATGATTATGATGATCATGATGATGATGATTACAATGATGAGGATGATGATGCGGAGGAGGATGAGGATGATGATTACGATGATGACGATGATGATGATGATGATGATGATGATGATGAACAATGATGATGATGATGATGAGAATGATGAGGATGATGAGGATGAGGATGATGACTATGATGATGATGATGATGATCACGTAATGATGATGATGATGATCACGATGACTATGACTATGATGATGATGATGATTAAAGTGATGAAGATGATGATGACTATGATGATGATGAGGATGATGATGATGATGATGATGATGATTATGGCGATGACGATGATGATGATGACAATGATGATGACGATGATGATGATGATGACGATGATGATGACAACGATGATGATGATGATGACCATGACGATGATGATGAACAATGATGACGATCATCATCATAATGATTATGAAAATGAGCTCTCTCTCTCTCTCTCTCACTCATTCAGACACACACAAAACATGTCACCCTACCTTTCCCACAACGTTAAAGCAACTTGTACCTCAAGCCACCATGGAGAGGGTGAGAGAATCCATTGTATGTATTTCATTAAGGATATGAATTCTGAGCATAGTCTCTCTCTCTCTCTCTCTCTCTCTCTCTCACCCTCTCTCTCTCCCTCTCTCTCTCTCGCTCTCTCTCTCCCTCTCTCTCTCTCGCTCTCTCTCTCCCTCTCTCTCTCTCGCTCTCTCTCTCCCTCTCTCTCTCTCGCTCTCTCTCTCCCTCTCTCTCTCTCGCTCTCTCTCTCCCTCTCTCTCTCTCGCTCTCTCTCTCCCTCTCTCTCTCTCGCTCTCTCTCTCCCTCTCTCTCTCTCGCTCTCTCTCTCCCTCTCTCTCTCTCGCTCTCTCTCTCCCTCTCTCTCTCTCGCTCTCTCTCTCCCTCTCTCTCTCTCGCTCTCTCTCTCCCTCTCTCTCTCTCGCTCTCTCTCTCCCTCTCTCTCTCTCGCTCTCTCTCTCCCTCTCTCTCTCTCGCTCTCTCTCTCCCTCTCTCTCTCTCGCTCTCTCTCTCCCTCTCTCTCTCTCGCTCTCTCTCTCCCTCTCTCTCTCTCGCTCTCTCTCTCCCTCTCTCTCTCTCGCTCTCTCTCTCCCTCTCTCTCTCTCGCTCTCTCTCTCCCTCTCTCTCTCTCGCTCTCTCTCTCCCTCTCTCTCTCTCGCTCTCTCTCTCCCTCTCTCTCTCTCGCTCTCTCTCTCCCTCTCTCTCTCTCGCTCTCTCTCTCCCTCTCTCTCTCTCGCTCTCTCTCTCCCTCTCTCTCTCTCGCTCTCTCTCTCCCTCTCTCTCTCTCGCTCTCTCTCTCCCTCTCTCTCTCTCGCTCTCTCTCTCCCTCTCTCTCTCTCGCTCTCTCTCTCCCTCTCTCTCTCTCGCTCTCTCTCTCCCTCTCTCTCTCTCGCTCTCTCTCTCCCTCTCTCTCTCTCGCTCTCTCTCTCCCTCTCTCTCTCTCGCTCTCTCTCTCCCTCTCTCTCTCTCGCTCTCTCTCTCCCTCTCTCTCTCTCGCTCTCTCTCTCCCTCTCTCTCTCTCGCTCTCTCTCTCCCTCTCTCTCTCTCGCTCTCTCTCTCCCTCTCTCTCTCTCGCTCTCTCTCTCCCTCTCTCTCTCTCGCTCTCTCTCTCCCTCTCTCTCTCTCGCTCTCTCTCTCCCTCTCTCTCTCTCGCTCTCTCTCTCCCTCTCTCTCTCTCGCTCTCTCTCTCCCTCTCTCTCTCTCGCTCTCTCTCTCCCTCTCTCTCTCTCGCTCTCTCTCTCCCTCTCTCTCTCTCGCTCTCTCTCTCCCTCTCTCTCTCTCGCTCTCTCTCTCCCTCTCTCTCTCTCGCTCTCTCTCTCCCTCTCTCTCTCTCGCTCTCTCTCTCCCTCTCTCTCTCTCGCTCTCTCTCTCCCTCTCTCTCTCTCGCTCTCTCTCTCCCTCTCTCTCTCTCGCTCTCTCTCTCCCTCTCTCTCTCTCGCTCTCTCTCTCCCTCTCTCTCTCTCGCTCTCTCTCTCCCTCTCTCTCTCTCGCTCTCTCTCTCCCTCTCTCTCTCTCGCTCTCTCTCTCCCTCTCTCTCTCTCGCTCTCTCTCTCCCTCTCTCTCTCTCGCTCTCTCTCTCCCTCTCTCTCTCTCGCTCTCTCTCTCCCTCTCTCTCTCTCGCTCTCTCTCTCCCTCTCTCTCTCTCGCTCTCTCTCTCCCTCTCTCTCTCTCGCTCTCTCTCTCCCTCTCTCTCTCTCGCTCTCTCTCTCCCTCTCTCTCTCTCGCTCTCTCTCTCCCTCTCTCTCTCTCGCTCTCTCTCTCCCTCTCTCTCTCTCGCTCTCTCTCTCCCTCTCTCTCTCTCGCTCTCTCTCTCCCTCTCTCTCTCTCGCTCTCTCTCTCCCTCTCTCTCTCTCGCTCTCTCTCTCCCTCTCTCTCTCTCGCTCTCTCTCTCCCTCTCTCTCTCTCGCTCTCTCTCTCCCTCTCTCTCTCTCGCTCTCTCTCTCCCTCTCTCTCTCTCGCTCTCTCTCTCCCTCTCTCTCTCTCGCTCTCTCTCTCCCTCTCTCTCTCTCGCTCTCTCTCTCCCTCTCTCTCTCTCGCTCTCTCTCTCTCTCTCTCCCCCCCCCCCTCCCTCTCCCTCTCCCCCATGACCTACCACCCCTTATCTCTTTAACCCTCCTTTTCCAACTCTCTCCTTAACCGTCACCTCTCTCTCTCTCACTCTATCACACAAAGAACATGTCAGCCTAACTCTCTTTCTCTCTCAAACTCTCTCTCTCTCTCTCTCTCTCACCTCCCCCCCTTTCTCTAACCATCCTCTACCATTTCAATCTCTATCATTATTTGTTAAACCTTTTGTCTCTATAGTTCATAAAAACCTACTTATCACACCCATATCCCATTTAAAGACCTATAAAGAACTCGTATAATGGACTCATGTTTTGGTTCAAGGACTTGTTGAAGGCTCATACACATTATAATTTTCAACAATATCATGATGTCTTACACATTACAGTGGTTACTCATGGTGATTTAGCACTAGAAGTGGTATTTGTCATCGAAGGCCCTAATGATATTTCTCTACCCCCCCCCCACCTACTCTCCATCTCTCTTTCTCTATCTCACACACACATAGAACATGTCATGCTACCTCCTTTATATCCTAAGGCCCAAATGATCTTGCTCTACATCCCCTCTTACTCTTTATATCTCTCATTAACCCTCCTCATCTCTCTCTTTCTCTCTCTCTCTCTCTTACACACACACAAACATAGAACACGTCACCCATCCTTTCCCATCATGATCGAACATGTTGTACCTCAAATGACCATGTACAAGGTGAATGAATCCATTGTATCCTTTTTAGTAATGATATAAATTTTAGAGGGATATTGGCGCACCATCTATCTGTTATTGACAAAGGGATTGAGGTTATGTGTTATTGACAATGGTGTTATTTACCATGTTTTCTTGACCATGGTCGCCACTATCGCTACTATCGTGACTATCATCACCACTATCTCTACTGCCATGACCATGGTCTCCACTATCTCTACTATTGCGCTAGGGCTTGAGGCCATGTGTTATTGACCATGGTCGCCACTAAACCTTTGTTAAACCTTGACAACCATCCTTTTTCACTTTTCGAGGCCTGCCTTACCCTCCACTAGCCATAGGTAAGGAGCATAAGACCTCATAATGGCACCCATGGTCCTAAGAAGAAAGTAGTGGTGAAGAATATATTGTAAAAATACTACTACATGTGTGAATACCAAGACATTGTTGAAGAAAATTAGTCATTAAATGGGATAAATGTTAGTGAGTTAATGTTCTAAATGTTAGGCATCAGCGTGCACGTGTGTTTATGCACGTACGCATAAACACGTGTGTGCACTCCTATGCATGTGTGCGTTCTCCTAGACATGCGTGTGCGCTCTTATTTCTAGTTAAAAAAACATAGATCTTCTTTCCTAGGTTTGCTACAAATTTTCACGGGTTTTCTATCATAGTTCATTCGTTTTGTGCTCCTGAACTTTACAATTTGGCTCACACTCAATCATTAATTAGACACTCTTTGATCTAATGGATAGAATATCACTCTTGGAATCTAACAAACATCTTCTGTGGTCTTGGAAGTTAGTGGATACATTGAAACTACAAGTTTTCATTGCAAGAAGAGATAATTTTGAATAGGTATTGTGAATTGTAAATAATTGTTTTAATTCACAATATTTGAGATCATTTCATTGATTTATGTTTTATCATATGACTACAACAATATCTCTCTCATAGACAACAATTAATTTCACAAGAAGAATTCCCAACTTCACATCTAAACAAGTCTCATATTCTCATACAAGATGAAGTATGTAATGTTAACTAATAATTATTTGCACATGAATACATTTTGATTTCACACAATGATGGCATAGATGAAGTTATCTCTTGAGACTCTTCAATTTGAAAAAAAACCTTTGAAGCAATCATGGTTGAGGGTCCATATTTAATAGTTCACCAAGTTTTCCATATTCTCTATACAAGATGAAGTATGCTATGTATACCAATAATGATTTGCACATGAATATATTTTAATTTCCCACAAGGATGGCATAGATGAAATTCTCTCTTGAGACTCTTCAATTTGTATAAAAACATTGGAAGCAATCATGGGAGAGGGTGCATATTGAATAGTTCACCAACTTTTCCATGCTCTCCTCTGCATGCAACATTTATCATAACATGCCTTTGAGCTTGACAAGGATGCCTCTACCTCAATGATTTCTCCTTCCTTTAGGGGATTTGCAACCTCCTCATTGTGTAATTAGTCAATTTTTTCTCTTTAGTTAGTGTAACTTAATGAGTGTAATTTATTCAATTTATTTCCAAGACATACAAACACCAACTTGTGTCTTCCCTCACAACTAATGTGGCATATTACGTGTAATGTAATATCATCTAAGGTGTTAGAAATGAAGAATATTTCACTCATATTCTTGTGACTTCCACTATTTTTTGAACACAAAGAAAGTCATAATCCTATAGCTATAATACTTGCAAACTTAACTCTCTTTACTTGACTCAAATAGAGTATAGAAATGAAACTTTAGCTCGAACATAAAGAGCAACCTTTAATCAATGTTTATGTATCAATGCCAATAATTACCATACTAACATATCTGTAATTTAGTTAATTATGTTGCAACACATCATGTTTCTTGTATAATGGAACTAATACCTTATTTCTTTCCTCTTATGCAGGGCTAGACCTCATAGTTTTGATCAAGAAACTTTTGGAGATGGGAAACTCACATAATAGAGTAAGAAAAACTAGAAGGAATATTCCTATTGAAAAGAAACATGAGGTAAGAGAAAAGGATAGGCTGGCAATGGATAGAGTGAGACATGGTGCAGACATTTACACTGATACTGTGACCGATCCTAACACAATTGATGATAGAAAAACCTCTAGTTTAGAACCACGGGTGAAGCGGTTGCGTCCAATGGAACCAACTCAAATTCCAACATCAACAGAGTCTCCAACCAATAATCCATATATGAGCCATGCTAAAGCTCTTGGAGACATAGTTATATTGAGAAACGCTGAGTGTCAAGCATTGGACATAGGAGTAATGATTATTTTCAATCTCTCCAAGAATAACACAACCATGTCAAGCACACTCTCAATATGGACCAACATGTGAATGAAGCACCACAACAAAGAACCTCTAGGATTTGTAGCTCATGTCCACCTTCCCTACCTCGACTGTCTAGTGCAAGAAAAAGGACTCCTAGACGTATCCATGTGAATGAAAGTTGTCTGCAGGACTTCAAGGTATGTTTCCCAAATGCAATATCAATTGGCAATGTAGCAAATTAATGAAGGAATATTTTGAATCCAAAGGCGATGCAGGTAAATTTCAATTATTACTATGTTTGTTAAAGTCAAATTTTTTAGTCATTGTTAGGATAATTATGGGCATAAAGATGGTTAGAAGTTGAGAGGCTAACAATCATATTGTTAGAAATCTCCAATATTCTTTTAATGTGATTGGGAAGACATCTCATACTAAAGATCTTTGTGTGACTCGTCGTGTGTTATCACAATCAGTTGTAAGAAAGTCCACATGGAAATGTTGCCTCCTGTGACACACTTCTCACATAATTAAATTAAATAGAAAAATTGTTAAGAAGTACTATGTTATAAGAGAAAATATTCAGACTCCAGGTGGAAGAGATTGTTGGGATTTTATCGGTAGGTTTCCTCATCGAGATATGAAGCTAATTGATGATGTTAAGGACTTAGTACAAAATTTCTGGCATGATCATACCATACCTTCATCTAACCAAAGAGATGTGCTAAAGCTGACAAAGGGTTATACTAAATGTGAAACCCACGTTAAACACTTCCTTGACACGACATAGACTGAACTCTATGAGAGATTTAGGAACAAGCACCCATAATTAAACTTGGGCCAAATGTCCTTTGAGAAATGTAAACCATGGTATGTTCATTTATGTAATGATTGGAACACATGCTATTGTAGATACCATGTATAATATGAATAGTTTTACGACACGTACAAACATATATTTTGCAATTCACATACTAACATTAAGAAGGGACGCAATCAATCTGTAATACCACCGAATGCATCGAGAGATTTTATCGACGGCGTCATGTCTCCAAGGCATGAAGGAAACAAATACTATGGAAAATCATGTCTATATGGAAATTGTTCCAGGTGTAGTGGGTTTTCTCTTTTGAATCATTTCATTCATGGAAGCAATGAACATCAATTTGTAAGTATGATCGTGGAGATGTAGAGATTCAAGTACGTAACCTATCAATCAGATAGTGCGAAGGAAAGTAAAAAGATTGCATTGATGAAGTCACGGGTGCAAATGATTATTGCATGATTTTCTTATTACATGCTCAGTTTCTGCATATACATTCTTTAAAGGTCACATTCTAATATGACCCTTGTTTTTGTGGAAATAGGTACGGGTATGTGATTTTTTGATGAAGTTCTACAAGAAAACTGAGCAGTATGTTCAACATGTGCATGTAGCGTGATCGTAGGATGAGTAGTAAAGAAAATGCACGGACAACTTTCCCATTGGGACCATATTGTCAATTGTGGATTTTTCATAAAATTACACCCTTCAGCGACAAAATGAAATTCATAGTCAATACTACCATTCTGACCAAGTCGGCATCATGGCACATATTACGTATAGGCATGGACCTAAGAGAAACATTAACAATAGGATAATACAAAAGGAGACAAACTTTTACATAAGTGAGGACATATGCCATGATATGCATTATGTGCAACAATTTTTACAAATTTTCTATGATCACCTAAAGGAGGGATATATACAAATGGATCAACATTAGATATGGTTAGATGGTTGTGCGGGCCAGTTCAAAAATGCCCGAGTCTTCCAATGGATGAGTATGTTGCATAAGACTTACAATGTGCCGCATATATGGAACTAATTTGATACCAGGAATGGAAAAGGTAAGAATGAAGGGGTTGGTGCATGCATCAAGACCACACTACAAATGGAGGAGATGAGGTTTACCAGAAACCCCCATATCAAAGATGCATAATCCATAGTTCAATGGTGCTCTGCAACAATTTTAGATCGAACTAAAGTGCAACATACATCAATAAGGGAAAGAAGGGTAGTCATGAATTTTTGGCAAGTGGTTGACATAGATCGATCTCATTCCTACAGTTGTGGCACAGTACAAGGAACACGTGGATTTCATTCTGTTTGAAGCTCAAACAATCCCCTATTTGAAATATGGACATGAAAACTTACTTTATTTTGCAACCCTTGTAGTAGTGGTGAATGGGATGAATGTGAATGCATGGATTGGGTTGATGATTAGGATCGTGTGTCACTTGCAGTAGACCCACGTGTAGTCATTGAAACTATTCGGGTACACAGGGTACTCCCAAAATAATGAACACCTAGAGAAACCACTTCACACAAACAAATCACATATCAATACACTGATGTTTGTCACATGGTTAAAACCCTTGAGAGGGAAACAGTCCATGACCCAAGACAAATAGCTACTTGGAGCAATTTATTATACAAAAGAAAGAAAGTTATATATGAGCTTCTCATAATTGATCAACTAGCCAAGGACCCTCCATTCTCTTTAAATAGAGATCATAGACCAATCGAGTGTTAAGACATGAATCAATGGTAGATATGATCTAAGAGAAGTTGAACAATTGGATCACTTTATGTCTACAGCATATCGTGACCATCAGATTAGAATATTTACAAATGCATACTAATGTATACTAAAGAAAAAGACTTTACCTAACGGATATATTACACAAGTTGATCTTAACTAACTCCAAGTGTCTCAATATCCTAACATCCCCCCTTAAGAACAAATTGTGATAGGATTGAAGGATTTACAAAAGTGACACTTTTAGGAGAAGGAAGGAGGCATTAGATCCTATCCCCCCTTAAGGACACATTCTTGAACTCCTAACATAGATCAAAGTTTACAAAACTTCACTTCTGTAAGAGACTTGGTGAAGATGTCTGCAACTTGATCATTTGTAGGGAAATAGAGCATTTCAAGAACACGATCATGAACAAGATTTCTGATGAAGTGCATGTGTAGTTCAACGTGTTTGTTGCATTGATGTAGAACTAGATCTTTGGAAAGATTGATGCCACTTTGATTGTCATACCAAAGTGGAGTAGGATGCTGCTGCTCGAATCCAAACTCTGATAGGATCAGACGAAGCCATAAAGCTTCTTGGCTGGCATTAACTGCAGCTCGATATTATACTTCTGTTGAAGAAAGAGAAAGATCTTGTTGCTTATTACAAGCCCAAGTGACAGGTCTAGATCCCATACTAAAAAAAAAACATGCAGTAGACTTTCGATCATTAGGATCATTGACCCAATCTGAATCAGTGAAACCAACCAACAAAGGTTTCCCTCTTGAATTGTACCTCGAATATATTGAAGTATTCTTTTTGCTGCTTTCCAGTGGCTTTCATGAGGTGTTTGCATGAAATGGGCAACACAACCAATGGAAAAGGAAAGGTCAAGATGGGAATGATTCAAGTATAAGAGACTACCAACAAGTTGATGATACAGGGTGGCATCTATTTCATGGGAAGTACAAGTGGTAGAAAGTTTGACTCCAGACTGGAAGGGAGAAGGGGCTGGTTTACAATCTTCCATGTGAAAGAGACGAAGAAGGTCACAAGCATACTTAGACTGGGAAAGCAAAATTCCTTCTTTGGTTTGCAAGACTTGGAGACCAAGAAAATAATGCAGATGTCCTAAGTCTGACATTTCAAAATTTTGCTTAAGACTGGTTTTCACATGGGTTAAAAGTTTAGGGTCACTACCAGTAAGGATAATATCATAAACATAAAGAACAAGTACGATGAGATGGTTTCCTACTTTCTTGGTATAGACATTGGGGTCAGAATGGCATCTAGAAAAACCAATGTCAAGGAGAAAGATATCCATTTTGGCATACAAAACTCTAAGAGCTTTCTTAAGGCCATATAAGGATTTCGTAAGGAGACAAACAAGGCTAGAGTTATCCTGAACATATCTAGGAGTTTGTTCCATGTAAATTTCCTCCTGTAAATCACCGTGTAAAAAGGTAGACTTGACATCCATTTGATGGAATCCCTAGTTATGTAAGGTTGCAAGGGAAAGAACAAGGCAGGTGGAATTGATTTTTGCGACAGGAGCAAAGGTTTCATTGTAGTCAATCCCTTCAAATTGAGAAAATACTTTGGGAACTAACCTTGCCTTAAGTCTTTCAACACTTCCATCTGATGCATACTTAGTTCTATAGACCCATTTACATTTGACAAGTTTTCTTCATTTTGGAAGAGAAATAAGATCTCAAGTATTGTTCACCATTAAGGAACGATATTCCTCATCCATGGCTACATCCCAATCTAGATTTTCTGAAGCTTCTGAAAAATTTTTAGGATCATGATTCTTGAAAACTTGAGCAAAAAGAGAAGAGGCTCACTGTAACTAAGAAGATGTTCAAGGTTGATCTCTAGGATCACCGGCAAGATCACCAGCTACTTCACATGTTGAATGGACCCATAGAGGAAGTATTGGTGCTGGTGCAATTGGAGGTACATGAGCAAGCATAGGTATATTTTCATACTCACTGTTATCATCAGAAACTAGAGTTGGAATCCTGTCAAGGAAGTTGGAATAAGAAAAAGAAGGCACAATCACCGAATCAGGCTCGCAGGCCAAAGATGGCACACCTTCCAATTTAGAATCGCATGCCAAAATATTTTCATCAAATTTAACATCTCTTCTAATGATTATATCATGAGAATGTGGCTGAAAAAATCTATAACCTTTTAAATATTCAGAATATCCAACAAATATGCACTTTTCACGTTTAGGCTGCAATGCTTTCTGTTTTTCATCCGAAATGTGAGCCCATGCTTCACAACCAAACACACAGAAGTGACTTACATCTGGTTTAATTTTACTCCATGCTTCTTCTGGTGTTATACCTTGTAAAAATTTAGTGGGTGTGCAATTAACTATGTAATTTGCAAAATTTATGGCCTCATCCCAATATTGAAGACTTAGTCCCTTAGATTGGATCATACAATTATCCATTTCTTTTAAAGTGGGGTTCTTCTATTCAGCTACACCATTTTGTTGTGGTGTATATGGAACAGTGTGTTGTTGTTGGATTCCTTGTTCAATGTACAAAGTAGTGAACTCGTTGTTAACATATTCTCCTCCATTGTTAGATCTTAACTTAATAGTTGATGACTAGATTTTTTTTCAACAGAGGCCTTGTAGGCCAAGAACATGTTAAATACTTCACTCTTGAGTTTTAGGAAGTAAACCCAAGTGCATCTAGAGTAGTCATCAATGAAATTTAAGAAATATTTGAAACCAGAAAAGGAAGCAGATGGAAGAGGGCCGCACAAGTCACTATGCACAAGATCCAAGGGAACCTAGGCGTGCTAGGTGGCATGTTTGTCAAAACTGTCCCGATGATGTTTTTCGAGTACACAACCGAAACAAACACCATCCTTGCAAGATACTATGGGAAAACCAATCTCCATATTTTCTTTACATAGTTGTTGCAATGAGCGATAATTTAAGTGACCAAATAGCTCATGCCAAAGTTTTCCCAAGTTATCACTATGAGCAACAAAAACTGAAGGAAAAGGTGATGACCCAAAGTTGTTAAATTTGTACAACCTGGTAATATCATCAACAGTTCCAATAGTAAGAAAATTTTGAGGATTTTTAAAATCCTTGATTACAACTTGTGAGGTGTAAATGTCACAGTTTTATCTTCAGCCAAATGAGTAATTTGATAGACTGATAACAAATTGCAGGAAATTTTTGGAACATATAGTACATCACTGAAATAACCATTTTCTACTGGAACTATTCCAGATCCTACAACACTTAGAGATCTATCATCACCAACAAATATTTGCTTGGTGTTACATTCATGCATAGTAGAAAAGATGGTTTGATCGTTAGCCATATGATAAGATGTTCCAGAATCAATGAGCCACTAATTTGAAGTAGAAGAAGAAGATGCCGTATAAGAGTAACCAGAAGCACAAAGTGCATGTCCATGAGAGGTAGATTCTGAAGACGAATCTAGGCTGATGTGGTGCTTCTTCATTGCTGCTTCCAAGGCTGTCATCTTCTTGAAACACTTAGATTCATCATGATTATCTTTCCCACAAAAATTGCAATGACGCTTAGTCTTCTTTCCTTTTGGCTTGGATCCTTTCTCATTTTTTAAAGAAGGAGCTGACTGAGAGGGTTTGGGACCCTTGTTGTTTGGCTTATTATTGCGAAAATTCTATTTCTTGGGAGGCTGAGACTTTTCTTTTTGTTGGGACAATAAGGATTTCCCAAATGTATTTGCATTGTTAATTATTCCAAGATGAATGAGCTTATATTTCTCTCTAATTAAGGAATCACAAAAGGATTCAAGACTAGGCTCTTGATAGCTAGCTGCATTCAAGGATTCTTTCATGGAGTAGAATATATATACAAAAATAGAATATGCAGGTCCAAGTTTGGAAAGAATATGATAAATACATTGTTTGTCTTCTTTCTTAATCTTGCATTCTTCACATGAGAGTCTAAGAGTTTTATACTTAGATAAATAATCTTGAATGTATGCAAAATCACTTGGATTGAAATAAATCAACTCATTCTCATGTTGATGACCTCGAATTTCATTCTGTTTACCAAACATAGATTCCAACTTTTCCCAAGCTTTATCAGGTTCATCAATTCCAGATATGTGGAATCGCGAATCAGTAGAGATTGACATCCCAATCAATCGACGAGCTTCATCACATCTATTTGCCCATTTAATTTTCTTATCATCATTAGACTTGGGTTCTGTTTCTTTCCTTGAGGTAATTCTAAAAAGTACCCTACTTCGTAGAACATCCTCCATACAAAATTTCCATGAGAAATAGTTGGAACTTGTAAGTATCATATCACAAGGGGCAGCCATACTATAAAATAATGGCTGAAAGAACATAAACTAACTGTCTCGATGCAAAGAGGTCAAAAAATTAGGCTATTTTAAAAAAAATGGCTCTGAAAACTATTTATGTATGATGAAGTTATGCTTGATCAAATAAAATGTTGAAGATGTCCCCAATAGTGATGTGGAAGATATTAACTTGACCAACTAAAAAAGGAACCCCCTTCTTCCCAAGATGAACCTTTTGACAATCACTTACTATAAATTTGTTTTTTAATTGAATCACTTTTGTAAAATAAGTCATGTTCACTTTTACAATAATGTTACTTTTAAATAGTGCGGCAATAAATGAAAAGACTTAAGTGACTCACTTTTTATTTTATTTTGTTTAAGTGAGATGCGCTTTTACAATAAGTAACTTGAAAATAGAAATTGCATGTATTAAAAAGTAACTTAATAAGACTTGAACTCAAGACCTATTAAGGAATAAAGTAACTTTGAACCAAGTGAGCTAAGTTTAAATGGTGCATAAAAGAAGGGAAAGAGGAAGGGTTTTTTTGTTTTTTGTTTTTAACTCTTCTCTCTCGGTCTTCGTGCTTGCCTTTTTTTCCTGCAAATCACAAAAAAACAAAAAAAAAACAAAAAAATTCCACATAATGGGGTTAGATCTTGGTTAGCTTACCTGGAAAGTCTATGTTTTCAAGTTTTCTCGTTGTTTTTGATTTGCCACAATCGTACAAGGTGCATGGCAAAGAGCATACGTAGCCAAGAAGATAAGGAAAAAAAAACTTTCCCTTACTATTTCTAATTCACCGCGATCGTGTAAGGTGCACAGAAAAGAGCATACGTAGCCAGGGAAGACAATAGCGCAAGACTAAAATAGTAAATATCTAGTAATAAAACTGATAAAATATGAGATATTTAGAAAAAAAATCCGTCACTGTAACATTATACCTTCAGATTTGCCGAAATGGGTGTTTATGGCTCAAACGAAAATGGTTTTCAATGAAACAAAAACTATTTCCCAATGGAAACAATGCTCTCGACGTAATGGAATAGCTCCCACATCCCACAATTGCACAAAAATTCTAGAACTAGAAACCATTTTAAATTTTTGGCAACATCGGTTTCAAATCTCGATCAAAACCAAAAGTGGCTCTTCATAAACACTCTAATACCATGTTCGGGTACACATGGTACTCCTAAAATACAGAACACCTAGAGCAACCACTTCACACAAATAGATCAAAGATCAATACACCAATATTTGTCACGTGGTTAGAACCCTCGAGAGGGAAACAGTCCATGGCCCAAGCCAAATAGCTACTTGGAGAAATTTATTATGCAAAAGAAAGAAAGTTGCATATAACCTTCTCATAATCGATCAACTAGCCAATGACCCTGCATGCTCTTTAAATAGATATCATAGACTAATCAGGTGTTAAGCCATAGATCAATGGTAGGTATGATCTAAGAGAAGTTGAACCATCGGATCACTTTATGTCTAGAGCATATCATGACCGTCGGATTAGAATATTTACAAATGCATACTAATGCATACTAAAGAAACACACTTTACCTAACGGATATATTACACAAGTTGATCTTAACTAACTCCTAAGTGTCTAAATATCCTAACAGAAATAACCCACTTAGAGGAGGGTCAGTCAGTGATTTCGACAGACTACGACCATATCTTAGATCTTGTATAGCTAGGACACATATATGCAGTTGTTTCCCCGAAAGACAATGAATGGGGCATGGATTATTGGTTGGCACGTTGCATTCGAGGTAAGCAAATACTAAAAAAAACATTTATTGAGGATGAAGGCAATGAATTTCCTATTGGATCGATGGTTGTTGAGGGTGAATATCTTACACTAGATGGGAAATCAAGAAGAACTAGTTGGCATGTATTCATGTATTACAAACCAGGTTCTATGGTCTATCACTTCACAAACTTGATTAATGGAACGAACATCCATCTACAGAAAATGTCAAATAAGAACTCAACCAAGGTACATTAATTCTTTCCTCCTTCAAAGAATGAGAGATTGATGAAGACAATTAGCAACAGAGAGGATCCAGATGGCTATATTGAATGAGATTGGGTAATTGCGCTTACACTCCTCTTACACTACCACACTAGCCTAAAATTTGACCAATCCTACCCTAAATGTTAGAAAAGTTCTATGAGATGACTATTTAAATCTATTAACCACTCCTCCTTCAACTTTCATAACGTAGTTCACACACACAATGAGGCATGGGCAAGGCCGGTGCACCGTTGTTAGGGTTGCATGGACCCCATTGGGGTGAAACCCTAGTTTTCATAATCTATCCTAGAGGCATGCTTGGGTCATGTGAAGTCAAGGGGGAGGCCACCTTGGCTATAATCCTATGCCATGATCCCAATGAAAATGACTATTTGTCGATAGGACCCTTGGTCAGCGTTCCATGGTGAGTTGTAGTAAGCTTCAAAATCCATTCAAGGACACGTAAGCCAATTCAAGGACATGGTCCAAAAAACAAATCGGGTGATGTTTTCTGGTTCCATTAGCTCCTACAAGTGTGTTTGGGCATGGCCTCCAATGGCAGGCCACCCCCAACCACCCAAAATAGGGTTTTGTAGGGCTGGTGCATCATTTCCAGGGTTGCATGGACCCCACTAGGACAAAACCCTAGTTTGAAAAATCTATCCTGAAGGCATGTTGAGGCCGTGTGGAGTCGGGGGGATGCCACACTGGCCATAATCTCATGTCATGATCCTAGTGAAACTGAAGTTTCATCGATCGAAGCCTCAATCAACGTTCTATGGAAAGTTGCAGTAGGCCTGCAAAAGTCATTTAGGGATTCCTGGGCCAATTCAAAGTTGGGGTCCAAAAACCAAACCGAGCGGTGATTTTTGAATCCGTCAGGTTCATCAAGTGTGTTTTGGCATGGCCACCTTGCATAAGGTTTTGCATGGCCGATGCACTGTTACCAGGGTTGCATGGACCCCACTGGGGCAAAAACCTAGTTTGAAAAATATGGCCTTGAGGCTTTCCCAGGCCATGCAGGGTCAGGGGGGAGGCCACCCTGGCCATAGTCCCATGCCACAATCCCAATGGAATCGAGGGTTTGTCAATAAAAGCCTCGGTCAACACTATATGGTGAGTTGCAGTAGGCATGCAAAAGTTATTTAGGGACGCTTGGGCCAATTCAAGTCCAAGGTCCAAAAACCAAACCGGGTGGCGATTTTCAATTCTGTCAGCTACTGCAGGTGTATTTGGGCATGGCCACCATTGGAAAGCCACCCCCTTCCTCCTAGAATAGGTTTTTGTAGGGCCGATGCACCATTTCCAGGGTTGCATGGACCCCATTTTCATGTGACTTTCAACTTGACATAACTCGACAATAAAAGGTTAGATCGACAAACAGTCGATTGCGTTGGTATCTTGGCATGCCATTACCTATAGGGGGTTCTCTCCACTATGTTTTCATGGAACAATTACTTCATTATGCATCAGTTTCATAGCCTAGGGTTTTTCTCAATTTCCTTCAATGCAACTCTCGTATTGGTTGGTGAACTCTGCAAACCCTCCACCATGCCAGTATTGGTAGTGTTCCCATATTGGAATTTCCCATACACACTTTCTAGATCCAACGACATGCAATCTTTCTGCTCTGTTTTTTTTTCTCTCCCAGACCGAGAGTCACCAAGTGTCCTTGAATGACATTTTCATGTGACTTTCAACTCAACATAACTTGGAAACCGAAGGTTGGATCTACGAACCATCGACTCCTTTGGTAGTGTTCCCATATTGTCATTTCCCATACACGCTTTCCTGAGCTAACGGAATGCAATCTTGCTACTCCGTTTTGTTTTTCGCTCTCAGACCAAGAGTCACCAAGTGTCCTTGAACGACATTTTCATACGACTTTCAACTCGACACTCGGAGGTCGGATCGATGAACCATTTACTCCATTGGCCTCCTGGCATGCCATTATCTAGAAACCAATATACCATATACCTAGAAGCTATGTACCTATAGTACAACAAAGAAACTAGATTCTCGTGAATTACAAGTAGAAACACATAATTGTATGAATTAGAAGTAAAAACTCATACATGAATTACAAGTATATAATCAATTAGGGTTTCATGGATTGAAAGAAATTCCCATAAATAGAGATGATGTATTATTTTAGTCTCTCTTATGTAGAACCACTTAGACCATATACCTAAGCTACACGAGAAAATAGCAAAAAAACTAGAGTTTCACGAATTACAAACCATAAACCAAAAATCTAGGGTTTATAAATTTACACATAACTACAAACTAGGGCTTTATGAAGTAGAAATTCACATACATAGATATCATGTTCTATGTTAGTCTCACTTATGTAGAAATACTTAAACCATATACCTAAGCTACATGCAAAAATACAAAAAAAACCTAGGGTTTCATGAACTACAAACCACAAACCTAAAAAATAAGGATTACAAATTTACACATACATCTACAAAATGGGACCATATACTTACGTAAATAAAATTATACCATTTACTTAATCTATAATAACAAATGTCAAGAAAGCTAGGGTTTCTTGAACTACAAACCACAATCTTAAAATCTAGGGTTCACAAATTTAGACATAGAACTACAAACTAGGTTGTATGAACTCATTAGGTTTATATAATTATATTTGTTAGTCTCACTGAACTATAAAATAGTAGACCATATAACTAGAAGATATGCACCTACACTACAACATAGCTAGGGTTTCATGAACTACAAACCACAAACCTAAAAACTATGGTTCACACATTTTAGACATAAACTAAAAAACAAGGTTTATGAACTAATTAGGTTCAGATAATGAGATTTGTTAGTGTCACTCAACTAGAAACCAATATACCATATACCTAGAAGATATGTACCTTCCCTACAACAAAGAAACTAAGGCTTTATGAATTACATGTATAAACAAATAATTTTATGAAATAGAAGTAGAGACACATACATGGATTACAAGTATCAAGCCAACCAGGGTTTCATTAATTGAAAGAAATTTAAATACATAAAGATCAAATTCTATGTTAGTCTCACTTGTTTATATACACTTAGGCCATATACCTAATCTACAAGAACAAATAGCAAAAAGTATAGTGTTTCATGAACTACAAGCCACAAACCTAAAAAATAGTGTTTACAGATTTACAGATACAACTACAAACTAGAGTTTTATGAACGCATTAGGTTTAGATAATTATATTTGTTGGTCTTATTTAACTAGAAACCAATAGACCATATACCTAGAATATATTCTTTCAAGCCAATGACCATAATGCAAGTGAATTTTATAGATGCATCCTCAAGGATAAGGAGATCACACCTTCTCTCTTTGTTATGTATGAATATTTATTGTGAAAGAGGGGGGTCAAACACTATAGGATGATTCAATATTTTATTTAATGGTTGGTTGGGTGATTGCAAATAACATTGGATGTAATTTTCCTTTCAATTATGCATGTGGTTGAAGCATGTTAGTGGTGTTGATGGGACCTTATCACCATATCATACAATTTCAACCTCTTTTGCACCCAACATACATTGACATAGACCCCAATCAATCCACTTTTCATGAATATAGGACTATCAAACTAAAAATGATTTCCAACCAAGTCAAAATGGTTTCCACGTTAGGGTTAAATTTCACCATTGATTAACATCAACTTGTGCAATTTGTGCATGATAAACCGTAAAGAGTATTTCATTTGATTAGTCTATAAAGAATATGTGAAATATGACTACAATCCTAGGCATGCTCATATACAAACAAAAAGTTACTTTATAAGAGGCCACAAGAGATGGTTAGGTAGGGTTGGTGTTAGGGTTTCCCTCTTGCGTTTAGGGTTTCCTCATTGATTCTAAACCCTAGGTTATGCATCCTAACCCCAAAACACCATTTGGGTTAGGGTTTCCTCATTTATTATAAATCCTAGGTTATGCATGTTAACCTTTAAGCTTCAGTTAGGGTTAGGGTTTTCTCGTTGATTCTAAACCCTAGGTTATGCATGCTAACACTTAAACTTTAGTTAGCCTATGCTAAAGCAACAAGTACATGAGATCGTTAAAATTTCAATTTCTCAACAATAGAATAACAAATATGTATGTATTCAATGAGAGTAAGCAATGTTAACTTCATCTTCAAATGATATTAATTTCCAAATTTATCAAAATCAATGTTTTCCAAGTAGATGTAACAAATGCAAGCCAATAATAGTCATGTTCAATTAATGATTCTTAGCCCATCAATACTATGAAATATCCAGTCAATCAAATGGTAAGAGAAGATCATTCCAATATCAATTTCTAGCTTGCAAAATGAGACAATAATTACTATGTAAATACCAAAGACAAAAAAGTGCTTTCTATTCCAATTTGGACAATGAATAAGACTACCAAACCAATGATAAATTTCAGCCAAGTATGATTGTCCCAAAAAGTTACTTCTAGTCAATGTAAATATGCAATAGCTATGTCAGATTCAAGTTTGCAATTAGGAAGACAAATGTTAGGTAAATGCAAGTGGAATACAAGTATTGTCAATTCCAACTTGGTCAATGAATGGGGCTGTCAAACTAAATGTATTTTCCAACCAAGAGAAAATTTTACTATGACTGTCCCAAATAGTAGTTTCTAGTCAAGCCAAGAGTGACAACAAGTACCTATATGATAGTCCTCAACAAATATGGTATCTTGTACATGTTTTTTAGAGGTCTTTTTGGTATTTTAGAAGTGCAAATTTACTTGTAGATCACTGTCAAAACTTCTTATGTATGGCTGGAAATGTCAACGATATACACAATCCTCTAGGACTATGTATCTATCACAAAGGAAGGTAACATTGAAGAGGGAGAGGGTAGGTGTTAGTATGTTGGCTCAATAGGATTTAGGTTTAATACTCCAAAAATTCATAAAAATTTAAAATTTTTCATGTAACATAAAATGTTTGTAGTAGTCACTGTTTAGGAATAATTAACTACTAATGGTTACTTAAACAGTTTAAAACTAGAACTGAATCTTTTGATAATCTCTAGTTCTGCATAATTAACAGTTGTTTTCATGATTCATTATTAAGGTTTTGATTTAGTAGGTTATGATTTGGAAAACGGGATATGAAACATCTATTAAATACTAGTGCTAAATTTGTTTTACTGTCTTATGACAAGTAGTAAAGAACTTCAGTTCAGATCGAGGCTTACTTAGCTTATAGCTAATGCAGTGAAGTGATGCTTCTTTTACAGGTAAGAAGTTTGTTATTAGTTTCCATATTGAGATTATTATCTCAACTAGCATAGGATAAAATGCTAGTTAATTGATTTGTTTTACAGCTTTGAGCAGTAAAAGAGGTATTGTTGATCTGATTGTTTATGTTCTTCATACTTAATAGTAATATAAATATTTTTAGTAAATTGAACTTAGCTCATTTATTCTTCTAAATCACTATAACTAGATCTTGTTTGTTTAATTTTTATCATTCTATTTTCAGTTTAAAGCTTGTATGCAACTTTAGTGAAAGGCATCTCGTCTAGCAGTTACCTTTGTTTAAATACTTGATGCTAAAATAACCTCCAAGGTTTTTGTTTCTACAAATATTGAGTTAACCTAGACAACCAATAATATGAGTATAGAAATTAAGCACATTAACTGAAGGACATACATAGAACTAGTACTTAGTGCATAAGATATTTTTAAACTACACTAGTACTTATTAATTAGAGGTGTACTAATACCACTTGTATTTCTTTAGACTATACTGTTATTACTTTTTATATAAGGAAGGATAAATTATTTTCTATAAGAAAACTATCCCTTTTATCCTTTGTATAATTCCTCATCTCATAAGGTATTACAAAAAAAACCAACACCCTAGTACCTTTAATTATGATATCAACTTATTATCTAAGTTAACATGCTAGTTATGCATATTTCTATAGTTGCAAGTGAAAATATATAGTTGATTTTAATTGTTATATTTTATCAACTTGCTACAAGGTATTTTATTATGCAATTATCCTTGAATAGTTACTTGCATTATGTTTTTCTTACACTAATGCAAATATTATAAACTATACTAAAACCCTAGTATATTTGCTATCTACCTTCATTTTAATTAAGGATACAACTATGCATACAACCTATGATGAAATATAAGAAAGGTTATAATAAGGTTATAACTTAGTTTTTAATTATAAAAAATTATTGCTTGCAGGATGCTCCAGTAGTTTTCAAACTATAATCTTAAACCCACAATTTTCAAACAAATTTGAGGCCACGTGGTTGCAAACTGGAGGATAGGGTTTTTGACCTTTTATATTTTACCATATATATTCTATAAACCCTAAAATTACACCTTAACATATCTTTATGTTTATTTGGAAGAAGAGGTCCGCGGGCTCATGACCGCTAGGCCTGAATGTCACTTCACTGTATAAAGTTCCTCACCATTATCCTTCTTCTTCTATGTGTAGAGGAGCACTTGGATATTGTCTTTGTTTCTGTGGACAAGCCCTCTGTAGTCATTTCCTAGCTCTACAAGTGCTATTCCGTTCATTATCTTAACTCTGTAAAAAAGAATTCTTACATCCCAACACAGAAGAGTTTGATAGTGTGAGCACGGCTGTAATTTTTATTGTAGTGTGGTCTTGATGTGTGAATAGATTCCTGTTTTTCATTGCCCAAATTCTGGTGTGGCATTTGACTCTGCCCCATCGTGGATTTGGATCTCAAAGTTGAACTCAGTGAGCCGTGTTTCCTTTTGTCAATGCTTTCTTGAAGCTCGATGTTCCCTAAAATGGTGGCTAGGGTTTCCCAATGGTGATTCCTTCAAGGTTTAGTATTAAATCTTTGGTGATTTTGGGTCTGTACTCACTACCCAGATCGAAGCCAAGGTTATTATCTTCAGGTGAGGAAATTTCTTTTAAGTTTACGTTTATTCTTTCATTAATTTATAAATTATTTTTTTTGTATTTTATAATTTTCTTAGTAAGGCTTCAATATACTCCTATAGGTTTATATCAAGTGAAGAGCCTGTGATAGAGTTACGCCATGAAGTCTCCACGCTGGGATTTTTGGCTTCATAATCAAACCGGTAAGCCTCATACTCGCCTGAGGTTCTCCTGCATTGGTTGTTTTTTATGATATTGCTCATGAGGTTGTTGGGTTACTGTTCGGCCATTAGAAAAAGATGTTCTATCAGTTTTTGAAGCCAAGAGGCCGATACTTTGATATGTTGTTTAAGTTAAATGAAACCTTTATTGTTGTTTCGTTATGGAATAAATTTAGGGCTTTTTATGGTCAAGACTAAGAAAAAAATTATGGGTCTAATTTTGTTTACAATTTTGTTATTTGATACTGACTTTTAAGCTGTGAGTCTATTTGTAAAGGCCATGGGGCCGTAACTACTATACTTCAGTATTACTGGGTTTTAGATGCTATTTAAAATTTTTGTTTAATAAGCTCGAAGCTTATTATATTGTATCTTAAATTTTTGGATATATATATATATATATTCGGTGATTTTTAAAATGAAGAAACTTGTAATGTTTCGTTAATTTTGGTTTATTAACCTAACAAAGGTTATTGTTAAGTAAATTGGTATTTATTTTGTTTATGTGTAAAATTATGACAAGGGTTCAGACATTGAGTTTTTAGTTCATATCTTGATTATTAATGTCAGTTAAGATAAAAGAATAAGGAGTAAATAACACCTCCTAAATCTTTATTGTTTCCTATTTTAAAATATATTGGAAGGTTTATATTTATTTTTTGTTTATAATTATGCAAATAGTTTTAATATTGTTCCTTGTGGAGGATGTATTAACCTTCCTATATTCATTTAATAGATTCTATGGTTATATAAACACAGTATGTAAGCTTTAATTTGTTTTAAGGATTTAAGATTAACCCCCTTGTTAGTAAAAGAGGTAATAATATTATTTTAAATTTACAGTTTCTTTTAATTAGGTTTTATTCATAAAACTCTAATTTCTCTTAGTTTAAATGCATTGTTAATATTTGAATATAATGTTATTCTAATTTTTATGTTACTTAGATAAGATATCATAGTAAATATCTAGCCTTATTTACTGTTTCTTAAAATTAACCCTACCTATTCAACTATTTTTATAATGTCAACCTGTCTACTGTGTAAGTAAGTACACAGATTAAGTATATTTATATTTTTAAATCTTTCATAAATACAAATTTATCTATATTATTACACAATTCCTTATCTAAGTAAAATTTCTAAATAGAAAGGAAAAGCATACAATTGTACTAGAGTAATACCTTTATAAGAGGTCGGGAAAAATATAGTTTAGGTATTTTCTTTCTATCTATTAGTTAAACTAGAATTTCTAATAATTTACCCAAATCTATCTAATCCAGTATTTCACAATCCTTTTACAGTGAAAGTATTTCTTTTAACTAGCCCTAGCAGCAACAGATCATAAACATAACATTTCATTGCTTAACTCAAACTTTCCAGATAACAATAAACAATTAGATAGCTAGATAAAACAAGTAGAACCTGGAAATGTAGATGAGGTGACAGCAGCTTAAGGAAGTTGTTCCTCCCAACCAACTCCTGGAGAAAAGATGGAGTGCAAATCTCAGGACCCCTGAGCTTGTCTCCTGGTCTACTAGAAGTACTGGGTGAGAGATTTAGTTTAGTATTCCTCTGCAACTCTACTGAGTGTTTAGTAGTAATTCAGTTCTGCATGCAGCACTATGAACTCAGCTTAGATTAGCTGTACTAGTTCGGGTCTTCAGCACTTTTCCACTCAAAACATACTTCAGTTAGTCCCCTCCATTGAATTTTCTTGTGCACTTCATTCACTCAGAATGTTCACAATTCTAGAATGAGTAGCCTCTGCTATCTTCATGGGAATTTTTTTTAACATGCCTAGGTATTTTGGGTCAGTTTTCACTTAATGAGCCACCTGCTCTTGTTCCACTTTCTTGGGGAACATGACCACAGAAATAGGGAAGTTGCCTCTTGCAACAACTAGAATTAGTTTGAGGATGCTTCCAAGAGTCAATCTACTCTCAACCCAGCCTTCTCCACCAAGTGACTAGTAAAACACTCATTTAACAGCTTCCCTAAGCTGTTGTCTCATCTTTCATTTATTTATTGCGCCGAGAGGCACTCTACAGCCCAGTATGGGGGAGATCTTGTAACATTACGTAATGTTATGTAACGTTACGTAACATTACTTTTATTAATAAAAAATAATTTTTTAATTATAGGCCAAAATAAATGTCGGCCAGAAAAACAATCTAGTATGGGGGAGATGTTGTAATCTTCCTACCTAACAAAACAATAAAAAGTAAAAATTTAATTATCCGTAAAAAAATGAGGGTTAGGAAAAAAACACATATGGGGGAGATGTTGTAATGTTCCTACTTAACAAAATAATAAAAAATAACAAATTGAATTATCCGCAAAAAAATGTTGGCCTTGCACATGATTTTAAAACCATGTGCAAGGCCTTCTAAACAACCCATGGTTTTATTATACATGGTTTAGGAGGGCCTTTCACATGGTTTTAAAACCATGTGCATGGCCTCTAAACAACCCATGGTTTTATTGTACATGGTTTAGGAGGGCCTTGCGAATGGTTTTAAGACCATGTGCAAGGCCTCCTAAACAACCCATCGTTGTAGGAGGGCCTTACATATGGTTTTAAAAAAATGTATGAGGAAATGTTGTAATGTTTGTTCGTAACAAAATAAAAAATATTATATGTCAGCATAAATAATATTATATATTAATAATAAAAATATTATATGTGGAACTTAAATAAAAAATACGTCTTTTGGTTTAAATCAAATCAATGGATACCTAAGAAGAGGTTTGAACATCGAGAGATTTTATCCCTCTCGGCGCTTAATAGAACCTAGGATTTGGATCTACCCTGGTTAATAAAAGATTCATCAATTACGTTCAATTATCCTTGACCCCACTTGGTCATTATTTACAAACTTTATAATAAAATATAACATAATGTTTCTTAAACTATAAAATGTTTTGCAAATTGGGGCATGTGACATTAGGGATCAATAGGAGTTAGGGTTCAACAAAGGGCTAGATGACATTCTTCATGAAATTCACCTTGAGGAGGAAATAAAGTATTTAACTTTGTATATTTTATGAGAGAAGAAAGATAGGGATTGTGGCATTTGAGAAACCATAAGGTTACTTGGTGTGCTTTTTGTGGAGGAGAGAGAAGGAAACAATCTTACACACTTATAGAATGAGTGACCAACTTTAGTTAGAATTGATTCTTATCTAGTAGTTGTTGGTAGCGAGGGTTTTAGAGAGCTTGACTTGTAGATTCCTAGGAGGGATGCTAAGGATAGAGAAGGGGTTTTGAAAGGGGGCCAAGGTATGATCCTATAGGTCAAGGATAGGAGTATGAGATTCCAATATTAGGGTTAGGAAATGAGAGAGGAGAGGTGGAAAGGTAAGTGAGTAGGTTAGGAGATGGAGAAGGGAGGAAGGGTAGAAAGCTAAGGTTTTAGGTTAGGTGCCTAGTTAGGTCTAGGTAATTAGGGTTTAGGTCTGCAATAACAAGGCCAAAGCTAGGTATGGAAAGTTGAGACAACAAATGGAAGGGATGAGGGGTGAAGGGAGGTTGGGTAAACTAGAAAAATATCTCGATACATTATTTGGTAGCAAGAGGAATACTTCATGGGAAAATTTGGTAGATTGAAAAAATATTTGCACTATGATTTACAAGATCAATTATTTGGTATTAAAATTATAATTTTTATTGTACATGTTTATGCAATTGTGTATATTTTTTTTAACTAACCTACAATGTTAAAAAATTTATGCATTTTATCATGAACATACAGACTTTATTGTTTCATCAACAATAAGTATTGAAAGTGAAAGCGCATCAACTACAATCTACTACTGCATTCGACATAATGTATGCAAATATGTAATCAAAGGAAAAGTAATATAAAGAAGTGCAAAATGATATATTCATATACACAAATTTCTAACCATATACAGTAGTAATGAAAAATGAAACATCATTCCCAATGTCTATACAATGGCAACTCGCGCCCTATACAAAATATGGCAGCTCGTGCCAAAATGCCACATCATTGCTAGTGTACATAGGAGGGTCTCTCAATCCTCCTTCCCACCCTTAGAGCTCTAAGGTGCAACTCCAAAATCATTCTTCCTCTTCTTTGAGCTAGAGGAAGCTCGGTCCTTTTGGCTGTTTTGACCACCTCCCCTTGGGCTCTGAAACGACAACAATCAAATGTCAAATCCTACAGGCAATTATACAAGTATAAAACACAATTTAAAAATCAAAATTAAGTTTTCAAATCTTAAATAGCTCACATCAGATGAGACTGTAAGTGGTGAGAGGGTTACCCTCCTCCATGATCCAAGTCTCTCGACAATGCCACCCTGCAACATTTAAATAGTAAGATAACTCATAAAATTTACTTCCTATGTTAATTTTTGTTTATATTGCATGATATTTTCATAAACTAATCATTATCACTATGAACACAACAGGCTGGTCCTCGGGGCTAGTAGGTGGATCAGTCGACTGATCCAAGGGGCTGGTAGGTGGAGCAGTGGGATAGACAACCTACTTCGATGCTAGGGTGGATGGAATAGTAGAGGATGTAGCCACATCGATGTTGGCTACAATACTAGGGGGATTGATGAGAGAGGGTGTGGACTGGAGTGGGAGAAGTGGTGATGTATGACGATAAATCCCAACTGGCTGTAGAATGGAATAGGTCACCCTAGAAGGAGAAACAAGGGTGGTGGGGAATATGGGGGAGGGGGTTGAGGTCTGGGATGGAGTGGAGGGATGGGTGAATGTGGATGGATGGTGTATCATGGTTGGAGAGTGTAACAACTTAAATTATAACAAGAAACAATACATATATAATTAAATATAAATATTAATTATTAATATTAATATATTTTAATATTAATAATTTATAAATAATAAATGGTTATTAGTAAACTATTCTAAAATGACGCATATTTTCATGGATGGTATCCAAGTGCCTTTACAATTAATATATATAGGGCACTCACCTTGTTATCTTTTATAATCATTCATCTTTAATATTTTTAATATTTCCAATATGGAATTATTTTCCATTGGTTGATTATTGAACTGAGTAATCATTGTGGGTTAAAATGTGAATCATGTGGGTTTAGAAGTCTTTGTTTGCTTCAAGTGGTATCAGAGTAAGAACGAGAGGGAAAAAAAAAAGTTTAAAAAAAAAGATAAAAGGAAAAGGAAAAAAAAAAAGAGAGGGTAAAAGTGAAACCACACCTAGTTTCTTAAAGTGGGTTTGAGTTTGAATATAAAAAGTGCATAATAATAACTACAAAGAAGCAAGTGGGATTTGAACCTAGGTGGGGAAGGTAACACTTATTCTTCCCAACCACCCAATCTACTTACATTTTACAAAAGTATTGGAAAAAAATAAAAGTCAATGACTAGAATTTGGAAGGTTATATATTATTTTATATAACTTAAGTTTTAAAATAATAATTATTATTTTATTATTTTATTAAAAAATTAATTATTTTTGGAAAAAAGAAAGGTTATTTGACCTAACAAGAAATAGTCGAAGAAAGTTTTTTCAAAAGAGACATATTGAGAATTATTAAAGCTTTTGTATCTACCCTTCTAGAAGAAACGAAGACAAAAGTGAAGTAGAAACATAGTCACAAACAATGGCTACTACATAGTCGGAAATGAAGGCACAGCTACAAGGATGAGTTAGAACAATACAATGTCATCAATAAAAGTCTACAAGCTGTGGTTGAGACGAAAAAGTGGTTGAAAGAGTGGAAATATGATGAGAATCACCGCTTATGGAATCAAAATCGACAACTAGAATGAACAATAAGAGATAACAAGAAAATGTTATCTAATCAGGATAAAGAAATATCATGTTTAAAAATTCATAATCAAAACCTAGAAGACCATATCAAAAAGTCAAAAAATGACACTAGTACATATGGGCGGATTTTTCCACGTTAGTTTTCCACGTTTGTTTACTTTCATGGAAAAATCAAGGTAAATTATGCATTTTTACAATTTTTTTTTAAGGAAGCCCCGACTTCCGTCGCTATATCCACACGA
>LPNX010964955.1:74029-93111 GCA_001517045.1 Pseudotsuga menziesii | reverse complement strand
AAATTGGGCGCAAATAAAGGCGTAACATTAGATGCAAAAAATTGGGTGCAAAAATGGACACAAAAATGGATGTTAAAAAGGACGAAAAAAAAGATGCAATATATGGCATTTTACGAAAATGTACAATAGCACCTGGTTTAGTGCCGGATTGTTCACCACAATTATGAAAAAATTACACTAAAATCCAGCGCTAAATTCGACGCTAAATCCAGTTTTTGTTGTAGTGCTTATACATTCGAAGGAAAGGCTTCCACATGGTATTTTTCACTTACAGCTGGTTCCATTACTAGCTGGAATGAATTTGATCTTGCATTTACAAGCAAGTTTGGAGATGACAAGACGCCTGCCATTTTAGTCTCGGAATTGTCTAGAATTCGCATGGAACCCAAAGAAAAGGTTAAAGATTTTAACCAGCGTTTTCTAACTTTAAGAAACAGGATTCCTGTTACCTCGAGGCCCACTGAGGACGTTACGGTTGAATTTTACACTTCAGCCTTACCGAGAAAAATATCCATGTTTTTCAGGCAAAAGGCCAAACTTACCCTTACTGAAAACTTTGAAGAAGCAATTAAAGTTGAAAAGGATGCGAATGCCACAAAAGCAAATCCCGGATTAGATAACGATTCAACATCTTCTTCTCAGAAGAAGACTGACAGTCCTGCCAAAAGCTCTGACAAAAGGGGCCAAGATGCCTTAGATCTTGACAGTTTACAAAGAGTCATTAAAAAACTATCTAATGAAATTATGTATTTAAAGAAGGGTACTTCTGAAAATACCACAAACAGAGAACCACCTAAACAGTTTTTCAGAAAACCTTTTCAAAATTCAGCTGCAAAACAAACTTCACCCTCTGAAGCCAACAGCGTTGAGGAACTCAATAGCTTCCTCAAATCAATATTTTCAGATCTAGAAACATCTACTGAAAATGAAACTCAGTCATCCGGACAGAGTTCTCAAGATAACCAAAAAACAGATGATGGCAATGACAATAAACCACCCCATGTCATCAGTCATTTCTGGGACACCTCAGAATTAACTGATGACGAAGATGTGGCTATTGTCAATGTAAATCAGCATCAGTACAACACCAGAAGTAAAAAAGACCAGCCTTCAACCAAACCTGCTACAACTGTTACAGATAATAGGTCAGCTGTTCAAAATAAAGATCAGCCTGCAAACAATAAATCTACACACTCCCTTGAGTTAGAATATGACTTGATTGAAGACTTAAAGAAGAGTAGAGATAATATTTCTCTGTATGAGCTCTTAAAGATACCTGTGATTCGAGATAAAATGGTGCTAGGGGTTTGCCCAAGTAAACCTGGTAAGACTCCTTCCAATCAAAATAACTCTGACATTAATAAGGATAACTCGAAAAAGGCTTCAGTTAATGCATCATCTATAGGCAAGAAATCTAATTCTTCGACTCCACCTTTTTTACTTTCGTTCGAAATATTTAATCGCAAAGTACATAACTGTATGATAGACTCAGGGGCATCCAAAAATGTAATGCCTTACTCTGTGTGTAAAAGGCTTAATACGGTCCCTGAGCCTTGTGATACTAGTATTGTACAGCTTGATCGTTCAAACGTAAAATTAATAGGTAAACTCAAAGAGGTGTTGATAAGGTTAGCTTCCAATCCACAAGTTCACTTTATCATCGATATTATTGTTGCTGACATCCCTGAAGCATATGGTTTGTTTCTTAGCAGGGATTGGTCACAGAAACGTGATGGGTATTTTGCCACAGATTGGTCACACCTGTGGATACCTCATAAGGGTCATCCCAATAAAATCAGGATCGATCGAGAACGGTATATGAAGCATACCGTCACTGAAATTAATGACTCAAATGAACCAGTCTTGTTCATTGATACCATAATGGGTAACTACATGGCTGACTCATTTTTTGGGAACTTGGAAGCTGAAATTTCAGAAATTCCATATTCAAATCAGCAGTCTGAAATTTGTCATTTTTCACAAGTCTCGGTTGAAATCCCAATACCAGATACACCACAGTTAGATCTCAATGACGGTTGTTGGTCTCTTTACTTTGACGGTTCCAAGTCAAAAGAAGGAGCTGGTGCAGGATGCTTACTGATTGATCCTTATGGTAAAAGATACTACATTGCCTGCATATTAGAATTCGATTGCACCAATAACAGCGCTGAATACGAAGCCCTCATTCAAGGGCTGAAGAAAGCGATTGACTTGGGAGCCAAAGCCTTGGTAGTCTTAGGAGATTCTGAGATTATTGTTCGTCAGGTACATAATACAATACACTGCATAGCTGGACACTTGAGAAATTATCAAGCTGAGGTATGGAATTTACTATTAGCATTTGAAGCATTTAACATCAGTTCCATCCCTCGTTATCTAAATCAGGAAGATGATCTTTTAGCTAATGTTGCTTCAAGATTGATTCCATCTGAAGGAATTCTTACTGATGCTTTCTCGGTTGAATTGTTGTTCAGGCCTTCTATACCTGACAACGTAGCAAATTGGAGAGTCTTCAATGACGACCAGCAATTAATTGATTTTCTGACTTTTAAAGATACCTTCAAGGATGCAATTTTGGACAAGATGACGCACGATGAAGATCTACACAATTTTGCGGTAATCCATAAGCCTTGCTCAATTCAGGAATCTCTCGATCAGGTTAGTGCTCTTCCCAGGTCAGTAATCAAACTCGAGAAATTATATGACTTAAAGGATAAATTTAAGGCTGCTAGGAATTGTAAAACTAATAGCTCCATCATGCAATCTGACATTGTGAATCTAGGAACTGAGCAAAATCCCCAATGTGTGAATTTGGGCAGCACATGTACTGGCCAGGAAAAAACATCCTTCGTTAAACTCTTCAAAGAATTTAAAGACATATTTGCATGGATGTATGATGACCTGAAAACGTTCGACCCCAATATCATGCAACATGTCATTCCTATGAAACCCGAGGCTAAGCCTTTTCAACAAAAATTGAGGAAAATGCACCCCATCCTAGAACCAGCTGTAAAGAAGGAGCTAAATAAACTCCTTTCCGCCAGAATAATTTTCCCTGTTCGGCATGCACAGTGGGTAGCAAATCTTGTACCCGTGAGGAAGAAAAATGGCGACATCAGGTTGTGTGTCGACTTCCGAAATCTGAATAAGGTTTCGGACAAAGACAATTACCATGTTCCTACAATGGAGAAAATCTTGCAACAGGTCTCCGGATCTGAAATGTTTTCGCTACTGGATGGTTTTTCAGGATACAACCAGGTGTTAGTATCCAAAGCTGACCAGTTGAAAACAACTTTTAGAACGCCTTGGGGAACCTACGCATACAGGAAAATGCCATTTGGTCTCATAAATGCCAGAGCCACATTTCAGAGGGCAATGGACATCGCCTTCAGAGGTCTGATTGGTAAGTTCGTCGTTATTTATCTTGATGATGTTACCATCTTTTCAAAAAATAGGACTGATCATTTAATTCATCTCAGGAGGGTCTTTGAGCGCTGCAGGAAGTATGGGATTTCTTTAAATCCTAAGAAATCTATCTTTTCAATAACAGAAGGTAAGTTGCTAGGTTTTGTTGTTTCTAAACAGGGCATTAATATTGACCCAGAACGTACTCGTGCTATTTCACAGATTTCGATGCCCCACTCAAAGAAGTCCATGCAGTCATTTCTTGGAAAGATAAATTTTGTTTCTAGATTTATTCCTGGGTTTACAGAAATTGTTCGGCCGCTTCAGAAAATGATAAGAAAGGATGCTGAGTTTAAATGGAACACTGACGAGAAGAAATATTTTCATGACATCTTAAAAGCAATCGCTGAAGCTCCCACTCTAACTAGCCCAGATTTTTCCAAACCTTTCATTTTGTATACATTCGCTTCTGATTCTTCTTATGCTACTGTTCTGACACAGAAAAACCAGGAAAATAACGAAGCTCCTATCGCTTTTACGAGTTCTGGTCTCAACAGTGCAGAATTAAATTATCCAGAGGTGGACAAGCAAGCTTTCACTGTTTTCAAATCTGTTAAACATTTCAGGCCTTACTTACTGAAGTCCCACACCAAGGTCATTGTACCATATTCTGCAGTTAGAAATCTCTTGGTACAGAAGGATCTTGGTGAAAAAAGAGCACATTGGGTCACAACACTTCAGGAATATGACCTGGAAATAAAACCTTTAAAGATTATCAGGGGGCAAGGACTTTGCAAACTAGCAGCTAGGACTGTGGACAATTCTGATCCTGATCTGCACTTCTTTAGCGAACCTTCTTTATTTGAAAGGGAAGTTTTTCCGGTCTCCACTCCTCCTGATTCTTGGTATGATGATATTAAGTTCTTCTTATTGCATGGGACTGCCCCTGAACACTTAGACCCACGTCATAAGAGAGCTTTAAGATTAATAGCTACACCTTACCAGCTTATTGATAATATTTTGTTTAGAAAGAATTTCGAAGGGGTTCTCCTTCGTTGTCTAGAAAAACATGAAGCTGATGATGTGTTATCTCAACTACATGCAGGACCAGCTGGAGGACATTCCAGTGAAGAAACTACTGCTCATAAGATACTTAAAGCTGGGTACTACTGGCCCACATTGTTCAAAGACGCATATTCTTTCGCCAGGAAGTGCCAAGAGTGTCAAAGAGCAGGAGGCAGACTGAAAAAGGCAGCATTACCCCTCCAGCCGGTTATCATTGAAGTCCCATTTCAGCAATGGGGTCTTGATATTGTTGGCCCAATCACACCAGCCTCTTCACTACAACATAAATACATTTTGATAGCCACAGACTACTTCACTAGATGGGTTGAAGCCATCCCGTTGAGGGTAGTCAATTCCGAACAGGTGATATCTTTCCTTGATTCTTTTATTATTACCAGATTCGGTGTTCCAGAGTCTTTAATATTTGATAATGCGACTTATTTTTCCTCTGCAAAATTAACTGAGTATGCATTAGATAGAGGTATAAAGCTGAAATATTCAGCTAATTATTACCCTCAGGGTAATGGGTTAGCAGAATCCTCTAATAAAAATCTGATTAAGATTCTGAAACGTACTGTGGCTAAACATCATAGGAATTGGCATACTACTCTGTCGAACGCTTTATGGGCTGACAGGGTAACCCCTAAAGCTGCTATAGGGAACTCTCCCTTTTTCCTGGTGTATGGTAAAGAAGCCATCTTACCCCCTAATTTGTTCTTGCCCTCCTTACAGCTTGCCCAGTCAGTGCAGGAGATACCTTGTTCTGCCATGGAGCACCGAATTAACACCTTGCAAAAACTGGAAGAAGACAGGGAGGTGGCTAGTGAAAAATTTGAAAAACACCAGCAAACTGTTAAGCGTTGGTTTGACCTTAGGAATTCGGTCAGTCGAGATTTGGAAGTAGGTGACTTAGTCTTGAAGTGGGATAAGGAACACGAAGATAAAGGAAAACACACAAATTTCCAATGCCTGTGGCTAGGGCCATTTATTATTACAGAAAAACTTGGTCCCAGTACTTTCAGGTTACAAACACTGGAAGGTGACATTGATAATCTTCCAGTAAATGGTCACCTAAGCAAGCGATACTTTTGTTGATCCTCCTCAAGGGATCATCCTGTATATATCACTGGTGTGGTGTGCTTGTTTTTTTGATTTTATTGCCTTTGCTTTTGGTCTGTGTGTATTTTTCCTTTTTTTGTTTGTTATGTTGCTTGTGTGTGTTGAACATGACAGATTCATTGAACCCCAAACTGATGACTAAATTCATTTTCTGTAATTTTTTCTGGAAGTCATGCACAAAGACATTATTTTCCTGAAAGCTGTCATTCGATTTTACTTCTTGAACAGAGAATGGTATCTTCATTGTTCAGAATATTACCAGCAACTTATAAAATATGTTAATATTAATTAATTATATCAGTTTCTGCAAAAAAATTTCCAAAGGGATTAGGGCAGTGTTTGGTAAAGTCATCTATTTTAATCTCTTACGCCATCCCTTTTTCGTAAAGAAAACCAGACTTGCCTCCCTATCTGCTAAGACAATCTCATTTGGGATTAACAATAATTACATTCTGGACGAGATGGACTGAAACATCTGAAAAAACCGTCTGAAGGACAGAAGGTCTCGTGATGAGCCGGTCTGTTTAGGATCATAAGTTTACATCCAGTAGCATTGTCGTCTCCGGTCACCAAGCCTGGGCAATGACCTTTGGATATAAAACTCTGAGGGGTGAAAGGTCTCATCACGAGCCGGTTCATTTTACTGTTGTGTAGGCTGGTGACTGACATGATTACTACCGGGTTATCAAGCCTGAATCATGACCTTCATGACTAATAAAAAAGAAAAAATGAAAACAGAAGATAATGGTAATAGTTCATCTTGCCCAGAATTGTAGACTTTTTACTAGCAGATGGGATACTGGCAGTTTGTGGGTTTTAAAGTAACCATGTCGAGGCTATGGACGCTTGCTGGCAGCAGGGATATGCTTGTGGTATTGAGGTTTTATCTTTTAAGACTGAACCATTTACTGTTTTATTCTTTACAGACTG
Source organism: Pseudotsuga menziesii (assembly GCA_001517045.1). Classification (NCBI taxonomy): domain Eukaryota; kingdom Viridiplantae; phylum Streptophyta; class Pinopsida; order Pinales; family Pinaceae; genus Pseudotsuga; species Pseudotsuga menziesii. Next base: position 86,592 of record LPNX010964955.1, on the reverse strand, counting down.
ATGTTTGCTAGAAATCTGATTTGTATTGAATAAATGAATCTGCAATCTTCTGGTAATATTTAGAACCGTGATATATTTGAATCTGTTTCAGTTGTTAAAATGGTGCTCTCTATGCAATGGCTTACATTAAGGATTTAATTTCTTTGCTTGCATGATTTCAGGGAAATGAATAGAGATAATTGTTTCGTCCAGCAAGTCACCATCTGTTGTGCCCCTGCTCAACAGCCTTCTAAAATCATTATTTCATCAAACAAAATTCCATTTTGTTTGATGGAATGTTTAAATTTTAAAAGGACAGGTTTAATGAGTTTTTAGCTACTGATATGGCAGTTTCCATTAAGCTACTGATTTGTTGAAATTTAATTTTTTCTAATAACCTTTGCAAATTCAATTGGATTAATGAGACTATCATATTGAAGTTATTGTTTTGGATGATTTATACTAGGGAAGTTAAGACGTGACTCTTAATGATTTTTATTCCTGCTTTGTAACCCTAGTCATGTATATTATCCCAACATATCAGAGATATATTTTATTTGTTTCTTTATCATGATGATTTGCAAGGTTTCATTATTATGGTTTTCATGCATTGTCTAAACTATAATTGTCAAAGGTTTGATGTTTGTAACTCTGTCGAAGCCTAGACTTATGTCTCATGGTCCTTATCCTAAGTTTCCGAGCCATTGTCGATCTTGATTGAATTCCATATGGTCTTATTCCAAGGTTCATGTGCATAATTTGTGATTATAGTATGACCTCCGCCACCTTTACGAGATATGTCGAATCTATGATATGAGTGCATATATTAGGGTTACCACCGGATTGATTTTTGGCACAGTCTGTGTCTTAAATCATATATCGCGAAGCCATCTTGTCATCATCACCCTGGTACTTGAACTGCATGTCATATTTAAGTTCTGGTACGTGTCTGATATCGTGGCTGCTTGGAAATAGACCACCTATTTTACGTACAATGTAAAGTTTCCTATCATTTAAGTCGGGGTTGAATCATGATATTATCAGCGTTCTAGAGTTTTCAACCGTCATTTGGGTTATCAATCCATTACCACTTCGAGCGCCGATGCTTTCGTTCATGCTAGACTTGCGAGGGTTTAACCTGCGGCTATGTATGGCCGATTCTGTTCATCACCCGGTGTTGCTCAGCCTTCGTCCTAAATGCTCACAACCTGGTCTTCTGTCTCTCGCTGAGTGGTGGTATGTATTTTGTGTATGGTTACGCATTCGTAATCAACCATTCATGGCTCCTGTTGTCAGGGTTGAACCCTACGAGATGACCTTATTAAACTCAAACCCTGAACTCTCAGAAAAGGTCAGGAATGTGGGGTGGATGCAGTTCTTCGAGAAGTTTTCCGACTCGAACCCTAAGGTTACCAGAGTCTTTGCTCTGTCCCTGGTTAACTACCAAGCAGAGGTTGGTGATCTCTGCTTCCGGGTTGATGAAAGATCCATGGCGGCCGCAACCGGTTTGTCCCTCGCTAGGCAAAGGTGGTTCAAATATCAGAAAATGGACATAGCCGAATGGAGGCAATTGTTGAAGAACCCGAATCAGGAGGTTTCGTTTCGGATTGGGGTGGCAAGTAAGTATTTTCTCAAAGAATGGCACCCAGTGCTTGAGTTAATTCATAGATATTTGACCTGTGAGGGCCGGTTATCTTCGGCATACGTATATCATCTTCGTCTGATGGCTGTCTTTATAGGGTTTCCTATTAATTTGCCTTACTACCTTCTGCACAGTTTATTTAAGATGTCAAATGCCATAAAAAAGGGGCCTAAACGTGTCATCCGCAGTCTTTTCCATCACGATCTGGTGCGTATGTTGATTGAAAATGAATTGAGTAAGTCGTGTCGCTCATGGGAGCAGTTTATAGAGTCAAATGGTTTTTCATCCTTTTTCCATTGCATGTTTGACAGTCCTGATGACTGTAGCAAACATAGAAATACGGTTTCGTTCGATTCCTGTCTCCGCGTAAATCTCTGTTAAACCCTAGTCTTAAGAGTTCAAAGCCCTACGAAGCACCCACGGAGAATCCAGTGAATACTCCTCATACCCCTCCAGAGTCTAGGCGTGTGAAGAAGATTTCAACTCTGTCGCCTGTTACTCCGCCAAATCGTAGTGATAAAATTGGGAATCTACCCAAATCCAAGCTAGTTAGAAGGCTAACCAGGAGTATGGCGAAAGCTAAGATGGTCAAAACCCCCGTGAGTAATAAGGTTCCAGTGGAAATGGTTGTGATTGATGATGAAGAAATCATTGCTCCTTCGCCTGTTATCGACAATCTGGTTTATCCTAAATCCGTTGCTGATTTAACTGGTGAAAGTCACCCTGTGACTGATAAAGATATGCCTGAAAATCCGTCTTTGCCTGTGGATGTTCAGTCGGTCGAGCTGCAAATTGATGATGCCCTTGATCATGTCAATCCTCCAGCAGTGGATAAAGAAGTACAGGAAGTTTTAGTGGATCATATGAATGATTCTATATTACATGAAAAACCTGTTAAATTATCCCCAGCGATTGCTTGTGCAACTGGCGAAACCATTCATCCTCTGTTCATTAGTTGTCTTTTAGACAAGGTTCGTAGGATGGAAGACAGGATAAATGAAATAGTAGCAAGTCGGGATTTAATGAAAGCTGATAATGTGGAGTTAAAGGCAAAAGTTGATGAAAGTGGTTAGCAGCTTTTACGATTGAGGAAGCATAAGAACAAGCTCATTAGGAGGGTTCTAAAATTGCAAGACGTAAACGAAAAAAGTGAAGAAAAGGTGCGTGAGCTCAACGCTCAGATCGCGCTCATGCAATTTAGGGCTCCTTCACCGAATCATTCTAATGGGGTCAATATTCAAGTCTTTAATGCACCAGTTAACTTATGATTATGCTGGATCTACTTGTTTTTGAATTTTGATGATCTTGTACAGGTATTTGTTTATTGTATTTCATTTGTTATTTATGATTTATTATTTTGATTATTTCTGTTCATGTTTTAATTTTATTACTTGATTTTCTGCAGGTATTATGGGTACTATTTACGTCCAGGTTGGATCGTTGTTTTTGGATTATACTCCTCATCGATTGGAACAGACCGCATAACAAGATTGCCAGGTGTTGTTTATTGCTGGAATCTTTGATTCCCATGGACCGTCTTGATGATTATGTTTATATTGAAAAATGACACGTTGCACTTGTCATTTTTAATTAGAAATCAGTTGGATAATTCGATCTTGTTCATCTCAAACTTTTAAGGATCTTTGTTTTTGTAAACATGTATTTAAGGGGTAAAAGTTTATGGGATAAGGGTCGGTAGTATATAGAAGGGGAAAAGGGACAAGACTGGGTTTGATTTTTGGGACTCTGGACAGCTATCCGTCTGCAGCCTCTATCTTGAGAACTGGTGATACTGATATATATGTTTACTGTTTGAACATTTTGCATATGTTTTTGGTATATGTCAGTCTTGTTATTTCCTTTTTATACTTTATTATGTTTGTTAATATTCTCTGCAGAAGTATGCAAACATACATTTATTGTGTAATTATCGATTTTCATGCTGTCAATTGTGCTAATATATCATGTTATGTAATTGGCAATCGACATTGTTGCTTATATGATTTGTAACTGATTACTGTATGGGCCTGGTTAATGTTTAACTTATTTAAATATTCTCTATGTGTTACCATGTGGTAATTCTATTAGCATTAATTTATATCATGGTTTATTTCTCTTACTGCTCCTGATCAGGATATTAGAATTATATATCGTTTATTTTCTGCTGATTATATCATCTAAAATCCTTTTGAATTAAATCTTTTTTATGAATAACATACAGATCATTCCTTTTGTAATTACTGTACATGTGTGTATAGAACATAACATATCTCTGTAGGATACTAACTCTGTCCAGTTTTATGTTCTTTTCATGTATTTAGGGCTAATTGTTCTGAGTAATTCAAACTTGACAGTTTGTCATTCTTGTACTATATAACTTGAACCAATCTTTGTAGTTATATATATAGGTTTAATACTTACAATCAGTAGCATTAATTTTAATCATTAGTCTTTTAGAATCTCAGGCCAACAGAGCCTTTAAACCTGTTGGGAACGACTATCCCAAACAGCTTGGAGCCTGTTCTAAGGATCCTGGTCTGGGTCGTTTTCCCCCGTTGCGGGCTTCGTCAAATACGCCCGTCAACACTGCTTTAGAAACTTTTTCTTAAAAAAAAATCTTTATTAAATGGGCTTATACCAAAACAAAGAAAGAACAACCTTATAATGGGTTTCTATCAAAATGAGGATGCAACCAAGATCATGCTTGATGAGATACTTAAATTGGCTAAGAACAATCTATGAGATTTCAATATTAAGGGGACAGAGCTCATACTTCAACATGGTTATCGATGGACTTGATCAGAGGACAAGTCCTTTTTTCACCATTGTAACTATAATGTAGCTAGTTTACATGGATTTTAGCGGAACAAAAGCTAGTGGTAGGAAATGGGCATGAAGAGTTTGTCACATGAGATCCATAAGAATTCCTACTTCAAAAATTCAATCTTTGATATTGTATTGATATTTGGATCCCTACAATATGTAGTGTTTTATTCTTGTTCTTTAAATATGGGTTTTCTTTTTATCCTTTGGAGGTGACTTTTTCACTCCCATATTGCTCATTTTGGCTGGTTGTATTTTCCAATACCATTGACCTATTTTTTGTCATATGTGGGCATTATTAATATAACCATTTCACTCTGAACTTATAATGCATGTGTTAATTATAACCAATCTACTTGTCCAAGATGAAAATATAATACTGCTCTAGGACAAAGATTTTGTACTGATAAAACCCTCCTAGAAGAGAGCTACAAATCATCATTGATTTCGTGACGCATGATGATGATGTTAATGCTAAGAGTATTGTACAAAAGGTTCGAATTTGATTACATTCCAAAACACTAGTACAAACCTATCTATCCCAACATATTTTTGAATGTTAAATGGAAATTACACAAACAAAATGTGTGTAAGAATGGAATTTTGGTTTATATTTGGTGATTGAATCCAGGCAGTTTAATACAGGATTGCCTATGATAACGACACAAACTAAGAAAATAAATAGCTATTGACAAAAGAAACTAATAATAAAAACAACAACATTAAGCATATAAAACATTCAAGGAGACAATAATACAAGATCAACACTATGTTGTAACAAATTCATATGGATTGCGGAAGCAAAAAACAATGGAGACTCCATTTTTAAGTGTTTATTTCCCTTATCAAGAGCTAGTGCGGAGTGCACCAGTTCTTTATAAATGAAAATCAAGGAATGAGGACACTACTAGTTTGTCAAATATTTAATTTCACTTTTAGAGTCTAGACTGAATTACCACAAACCATAAAATTCAGATTCACCAGTATAGACTAGTACATCAAACAATGAACACGGTAAAACAGGACTTGATATGATATAAATGAGTTAAACACTTTAAACAAGATGTAATGATAGACTCCAGAAAGAGACATTATTAGGGGAAATAACCAACGAGATAGACAAAAGATACAAGTAGAATCAGTGTAGTCAAACTCGGACTGGACAAATACTCGAATGGCTTGGGACTTGGAAAACATATTTTGAATGTATGTATGTATATGTGTGTGTGTGTGTGTGTGTGTGTGTGTGTATACCCCTGTATTATTCTTCCAAGGCAAAAAATGTAATTTATATATGTATATGTATATATATATCTATATATGTGTAGATATATATATATATGTATATATATATATATATATGTATATATATATATATGCATATATATATACATACATATATATATATATGCATATATATATATATACATATATATATATATATATACATATATATATATATATATACATATATATATATATATATACATATATATATATATATATACATATATATATATATATATACATATATATATATATATATACATATATATATATATATATACATATATATATATATATATACATATATATATATATATATACATATATATATATATATATACATATATATATATATATATACATATATATATATATATATACATATATATATATATATATACATATATATATATATATATACATATATATATATATATATACATATATATATATATATATACATATATATATATATATATACATATATATATATATATATACATATATATATATATATATACATATATATATATATATATACATATATATATATATATATACATATATATATATATATATACATATATATATATATATATACATATATATATATATATATACATATATATATATATATATACATATATATATATATATATACATATATATATATATATATACATATATATATATATATATACATATATATATATATATATACATATATATATATATATATACATATATATATATATATATACATATATATATATATATATACATATATATATATATATATACATATATATATATATATATACATATATATATATATATATACATATATATATATATATATACATATATATATATATATATACATATATATATATATATATACATATATATATATATATATACATATATATATATATATATACATATATATATATATATATACATATATATATATATATATACATATATATATATATATATACATATATATATATATATATACATATATATATATATATATACATATATATATATATATATACATATATATATATATATATACATATATATATATATATATACATATATATATATATATATACATATATATATATATATATACATATATATATATATATATACATATATATATATATATATACATATATATATATATATATACATATATATATATATATATACATATATATATATATATATACATATATATATATATATATACATATATATATATATATATACATATATATATATATATATACATATATATATATATATATACATATATATATATATATATACATATATATATATATATATACATATATATATATATCTACACATATATAGATATATATATATATATATATATATATATATATGCATATATATATATATGCATGTATATATATATGCATGTATATATATATACATGTATATATATATATATATACATGTATATATATATACATGTATATATATATAATACAGGGGCAGTAAGTAATGAAAAAAATTGTAATTTAGTTCAATTTTATTTTATTTTATCAATATATTAGAAATCATTTTCTATTGGGTGCAGATTCGTGCATCAAAATATGATCAAGATTTGGCACAGAAAACACCAATGGTTCCATCGAAACTGCAAATTGACAAAATGAAAACACCAATTCAGGTAAGATTGTAATTATTTAATCTAGGATCATCAATGTTTAACTTCTTATTTCAATGCATCTTACTTTGTCTCATTTATTTGCAGGTTCAATATAATGCTAATGAGTTGACACCAACTTCCCAATTGGGGCTGGAAGGAATGAAATGCTTTCTCCTTGCATTAAACTCAAGGGTTAAAGTTGCAAGGGCAACAATACATAAGACTGGACCAAATGCAATGGTACACTGTGTCCCTGTTGGAAAAGGCTATTATATAACAGAAATTTTAGATCCTCTATTTGGAAAGATAGCTCTACCACGTCCCACTAGCACATTATGTAATCTACAAGATGATTTGTGGAGCTTCATTCCTTGGAATAAGGATGACAATGAACTATGTAAGTAGTGGCTATAATGTGTGACTAATGATTTCAATGATGTTGTATCAACTGAGAATAGTTGATTTATTGAATATTTATACTTAGATCATGAAATAGTTTATAAAAAATTTGTAGTTCGGGATTAATGTTTACAATTACTTAAAAATTTGGGCACAATTTCTGATTTTGTAATACATCAATATAATATAATATTTGTTGCATGTGAAATGAGATGTTGTGTTGTGAATATGTGGAATGAGCAATCTGTCTATCATATTTTCATTAAGTTCAAAACCTTGGTTGAGCTTAGAGGTCTAAAGCTTTTGGGCATGCTGGGTATTTTTTATTTTGTGCCTTTGGCGTCTACTTAGCATTAAAATTAGACTATTGTTTTGGGAATTCGAAATTATATCTCAAATTCCTAATCTAATATATAAATGGTACTTCCAATAGACATGGATAATGACTGAGAATTATTGTATAACTCATTTTTCATACATATGTATATACTTATTTATGACACACATGCACATGACAAAGATAGAGTGAGTACTTGATGTTGTTTACTTCTATAGTTCCTTTGAGTTATATTTGTATATTTCATAGGAGTCATGATGCAATTCAATCATATTTATACTTTGGAGCTCGGGTCCTCATCCTATAAGTGGTGAATTCGGTTTTCTATGGGTTGTCTAAGGTATGTCAGTTCCTTCCATTCACCCTTGTTAGCATGGCCTATAAGAAGTTTCTTGTGAAAGAAGTGGCCTATATTGTGGAACAAACTAGTGATTTGTAAATTTGTCGAAGATGGCAATATTTCCCGAAATGGTTAAACTTTACATTTGTCTTTTTTCCCTTGGAAAAAGACAGCTTTGTAGCTGTGTAATTACCTTAAAGAAAGTGGGAGTTGTGTTTTTTCACAATTTACTTTAGGGTTTTCTTTTTGGTTTCAAAGGGATATATAATTGTGTGACTTGACAGTTTTTTGGTCCATGGAATTATAGCATTTTCATTTACATCCAATTGGAAATCAGTGTCATATCATGTATGCAACAAAGTTTACAAAAATTCTTTACAATTGACAGATGTTCCTGCCCTATTTCATGATGATGATATTGAAGTATATCCCGAGTTTTTAAAATCAAACTGGGCCAAGGACAATGAATCATCAGTTCATTGAATGTGTTAGATTGGTTAAATGCTTTTAGTCCATTCTTGCCCCATCACAACACTGATGTATATTAGTCTTCCTTAAATACAAATCTGTTAAATTTTCATCTGGAGATCAGAGCTTTCCTTACAAAGGTCTATCTACTTGTGTTGCTACCATTTTCAATTTTCAACAATGTATATTGAGGTCCTCTGTTCCCACTAGTATAATTGTCAGTTTCAAAGGTTGAGGCTGCTGATGAAATGCTTTGCTATTGAATCTAAATAGAAGGGGTTTAATAATGTCTAGTTCTACTAGGTGAGCTTATGGTGTTGGACATATTGTAAATTAGGTAGCTATGTTCTCGACAATCTTCAGATGTTATGTTGTTTCTTCATTAAATTTGGGAGATGCCTCTTTTAGTTGGGATGGATTTTATCAATGTTGTTTGGGGTTTTGGGATTTTCTATGTTCTCTGGTTGTGTTTTTATGGGAGCTAAGTTACCTGAAACGTCCTACTAGCTCCAGTGAAATACCATTGCTCGTTTCAGATATGGAAACACAGGGGATACGGCTATGAAATGCCAAAAATCTGTATCATACTGGTACGGATACGTTTGAGGATGACATGATACATTTCAGTGCTAAGGTAATGTGTTTCAGCTTAATTTTGATAAGTTTCAGTAAAATAGTGATATGTATCTCAAGGAGGCGGCATGTTTTAGGCGAATTTTAATTCTTAAAATGGATTAGTAATTGTTTTAAATGTGTAATTTGAACCCTCTACCTTACTAAATCTCCCACATTCCATCTCAAAAGGATACAATAAATCACTGAAACGAATTTATCACCTACAGTTTCATGTTTTCAATCTGCAGCGGCCATGTTTTCAATACGCAGTGACCAAGTTTGAACATTAAGGTTCCAGTAGATAACTTAGAGAAAATCATTGGTTCACCTAAGAATTAAGGTGCTTCGTGCAATGTTCTATTAGACAGAGCATGACATATTGTAATGATATTAGGCAGGAAATATAACCACTCATATTCGAGCAACAACTTGGAATTTTATTTTTTTCATTCTCAATAAAATATAGTTTGGACTTAGATTTGTATAGTACAACATTTTATATGTTTTATAATGTGAATGAACTGGAAACTATGACATTGATTGTTGATAAATATTCTCGATCTCAATGGATAATTTTTTTCTCTAAGTTACAAGGTTATACAATTTTAAACATTTAATTATTTTTTTAAATTGATGTTTGGTGATTGTCTGAAAATGCACAATTTGTAAGCCCTTTATGGTTTGTCATCTGTCATTTTGTTCAGGATTACAAACAATGACATATAGCATGTTATATTAGATAAGATCATTCACATAAAGAAGGTGTTTATTAATTGAGGAAAAAAATAGGTATGAAGTGATATAGGATATATGATTTGTTTTTAATAGGATAATTTTGACCTAATCTCATCCTTACAAGAAATTTCTAGTTATTTTTTCAACTAAGCGAATAATTGATCAAATGAAACAAATATATATTATCAAATGTCAATATGAATCTCATTTTACTTCATGAATTTAACAATGATTAGGATTGAATGTTAAGGATGTACAAGCCGATCACTGCACCAAAAACTACAAGTCACTCATTAGTGTCACACTCTTTTTTCATATTTTCTAAACATGGTCTAAATTTAATATACTTGTCCTTTTTTTTTGGATTTTGCAAATACAATTTACTAAATAATCTTATCTTACAATAATGATATTGAAATAGGATTACTTTTTGCAAGTGTCTTGAATAATGTATTTTCTTTTCAATGATAAATGGTAATATAAAAATTGAAATTTTTATGTCTCGTGGCTTTCAAATTTTCACACACAAACACAGATATGATGTTTCCCCGATGTATAGTATCCAACATTTTTGAAAATTTGTCATATATATTTCCACTTATATCTGTATCCATTTATGTATATGCTTCAGTGCAACTAAGTATGGCAGTGTTATTGGGTGTTGTGGCTTGAGAATCCAAGAGGAATAGGAGATATCAATTCCAAGTAATGAAAATGTGTAGGATTCAAATTTATCATTTCATTTTTAATCTAAAGTGGCCAAGAACTTTTAAAAGGTTCATCTTATGTTGATATGCAAGTCAGACATGCTCTTTATTTGTTCTTGAACAATATCCACTTTGGCAATGGTCGCGAGATTAAATTAGTTTATCCCATGTATTATGAAAGTGGCCAAGAACTTTAAAAGGTTCATCTTGTGTCGGTATGCAAGTCATATGTTCTCTTTGTTGGAAATGGATGTAATATTAAATTTGGTTTATCCCTTGGATTCCTCCTAGATAATTCCCACGACATTGACTTATTAATGGTTTCATCCTAGATAATTATTGCACTTGATTCCCTATTTACTTGCAGATAGAAGGATAGGGTTCCAATGTTATTCATGGGGATCACTTATGGGAAAGTATGTTTATCCTAAAAGATTCAATTATCTCTAGCAATCCAAATACCCCAATCTATGATAAGAGGAATATCTTTTATTGAACTATTGGTTGGATTTGTGAGCCAACTTTAAAGATCCAATTCCACCATTACCAACCTACAAAATTTTAAACTATTTATTAGGAAATAGACCATTTAATTATTGAATGAAATAGGTTATTTGTCAACTATTAACATGAACAAGAGTTATGTTTGCAAAATAGGCAGATTGCAGAAGATCTAAAATGATAATTTTATTAGGATGAGAGAAAGGCCCAAAACATGAAATTGAGATAAACTCCATGACATATAAATTAGGGGAAAACATGAAACAATTATTCTAATTTCTATCTACTTTTCATTCATATTTCCACCACCATGATTTCCCCATAAAATTCCATGTGATAACGAAGCTAGAGGTAAAGTTGGAGTTGATTATGTAGATGTAATTGATCATGAAGCCCATAATTTTGGATTATTGGTCAGGGAAACTAGATAGGGTGGCATCACACCACAATAATCATCATCAAAAGGAGCATTCATCAGTTGTTCCAAAACCAATGCTCCATCTCCAAATTTCCCTCCTCTCAATTGCTACCCAAATTTGTACATGAGTTATATATATTTGACTTGCCATAATAATGGGACAACAATTGCAAGCTATAATGGACATAAACAAGATATTTAACCGGTTTATATTCACCTTTTTTTTTCTTAAACTATGGAAGAACTTGTGGTTGCTAAAACACCTTTATGCTGAAGAAGTGTTCACCACTTGTGAAAGAACATGTGTCATCAAAACATTATAGCTATGGGTTAGAGTTTCCATGCATGTTCCACTACTTGAGAAAAAATAAATTCGCTCAATATTCAATAGCATGGATGATCCCAAAGAAATGGTTCTCATAGGTAAAGTGGTTCAAATTATTTCCAACCCCCCGCCAAAAAACGTCATGTTGGACTTTTGGGGGCGTCTTTCCAAAACCCTGCCAAAGGTGTTTTTTTATAGAAACCCCCCTAAAATTCATGAGAATTAGACTTTTGGGGGCGGTTGTTCCAAAATCTCCCCCATAAGTTCAACTCTCATGACTTTTGGAGGGGGTTTTTT
>LPNX010964955.1:6031-73843 GCA_001517045.1 Pseudotsuga menziesii | reverse complement strand
GGGGGGGGGGGGGGGGGGGGGGTGGTTAGAAAAACCGACACAAGTTAATTCCACATCAACTCTCATTTATCACACATGTGGAGCTATTTATGTGTGGAATTTCAAGATATTATAGAAGGTCCGAAACCCTAACCTTATTTGGGAGTTGAGACATGCAATAACATTATAATTAACCATGTATGACTATCAAGCTATGTTAAATACCAAGAAATTAAATAAAGAAGGGATTCCATTCTTATTGATGTTATTGTATTGTTCCATAGTTGAGAAAAAACATGAGAGTGGATATAGAGCATCATAGAGGAAGTAGGAGATCCTACAGTAGTTATTCTAACTGTAGAGTCATAGGTAACTCCATAGAGAATACCATTGTATTTGTATTTGCACTGCATATTGGAGAATAATAGAGAAATACATAGTCCTCGCTTTTGGATGGGTTTGTCACGTCCCCTCCCATCAATACTACCCACGAAGGGAGACATGAATGATACAAGGGGGTGTTAATTTTCACTCCCAAGGTCGTATTACGAAATTCAAAACTATTTTAATGCGTGCAATGCATAATTAAAATACACATCATAATTAAACTCTACCAATGAACACACAACATGTGCACACCAACATTTCAATCTTAGGAATAATAATAAACCAATTACTCATAGAACTAATATCATTCTCATGCTATGTATAGGCCTCCTACTGAATAATTCAAGTTTTCAATTTCATTCAAATTGACATGAATAAATAAACATTCATATAATAGAAATTGGGCGTAATTAAAAACATAGTAAGCACTTATCATTTAATTGAATTTGTTCATGCAACTGGCTATGGAAGAGCAATGTTCCATGCAACTGTAGGTCTCTATTTATCCTATATTCTTTAAGCTGAGAGACCACTCCCAAGCTGGACTATGTATCCACTGAGGAGGAACTACTTAGGCTCGCTCACAACCATATGCACAAGCACTCATGCTTCATCAGAATGCAGCTGGATCTGTCAAATAAGTAGAGAGGAAGGGAAGAATATATCTAATCTAAACACAAAACCACAAGCATCTCAATTTGGATTCAGTTATCCTTGGCACCCACAATACCTACCACACCCAACATAAGGAAGGTTCCCTTCTTTTCTACATAGTCCATCAAGCACCCCTTCCCTCTATTGCTATTAAAGGTGGGCATAGAAAGGTCCAAGATTCCAAACCTTGAGAGATTATTTCCTTAACTGGGTTTATCAATTAATTCCAACCTCTTAATTCTCTCCCACTTCAATCCGCTCTTGGCTCTTTCCAAATTTAGGCCACGTGACTATCAATCACGAAATTCCACTTTCGGGATTCTAAATCTAGGTCTTTATATGGATTTTTTGGGTCCTTGGCACTCTCAATTTTCCCCATGGTTTATCTTTATGGTTTCCCCATTGGATTTCACTCATCACATGAATTTTTGGGAATTTTTAACACTTCAAAATTTTCCAAGTTGTGATTTCTAGGTTTTCTACAGTTGAGAATGCATAACATGCTCATAATTATAGTGTGGTTGTTCAACAACAGAATGGGGAGGATGGAAAATGAATTCCCAAGAGGGAGAATGAATTATGGGTCAAGTAAACCATGCCCATACTCAGCCATATGAAAATCTGATTTTTCCCATTCTCCATTAATGCATGAGCTAATTTCCCTGCTACCATCTTACAACAAGAATAAATGTACGAAAACAAAGTCTTGTTGGGTTCTCAAGGTGACATTTGGAAACATATGGTTCAATCCCACAACCCACTCACCTCTCCCTAGTGGATACACATGGCCCCCTCATTTTAGTTGCTTACATAGCCATTTCTTGGTATTTTTATTGTACTATAAATATTTACATGATTTTACAATTTTCCATGGCTTACTAGCACGTGGCTAGCAAAATATAAAATACTTGCCTTTAAAACCTAGGCATTCACTAGTGGGGCCTTGGCCTTGAGCTCCATGCTAGGATTCATACAAAACATATACACAATATTTACATATAAATCCAATGCATTCTAAGGGTCAAAATGGGGGTATTATAGGGTTTTTTCCCTTAGTGGGTTGTTAGGAACCCATATCAACCCTTCCCTTTACTTTGTTAAGTATATTGTTGTTGGACGCATATGCTTTGTAAGTAATCCCATGAGTATATTGTATTATACCACATTCATGGGGAGTAATAGTTGTTTCGATTAGACTTAGTATATAAATAAGTGTTGAGGCCAATGAAGGTATGCATGAGTTGATTGTATTGAGTTTGCTCAAAGGAGGTTTCCCCCTTAAAGTGGCCAGCGATCAATCGAATTCCTTGTCTTCTATTATTTTTTTTATATCATGCATTTTAATTTTTTATTGCAGAAGTTTTATCTCATCTGGTATCAAAACACTTTCCTTGGAACAAGTGGGAAATTTTTTCTTCTTTTTGGCAAAAAAATGGGCAAAATTGGGCGGCGAATTTTAGATCAATTTATGAAATTTTTTGTGCATATTTAGAAGAAACAAGTTGCATATCTGAATTCTTCTTGAAAAAGTATCTTGTTTAAAAAAAATATCATCTCATTTGGAGTTCAGAAATTGGAGATATCGTTGATGTAAAATCAATTATTTTCATAATTTTGGTGACGACCACAAAAATTGCAGAGCGGAAATCTTTTGACAAGGTGCCCATATTTATGTTTCGATGGCATTAGTAGATGTATAGTGGTTGTTCCAACTCCAAAAATAGGTTATACTAGAGATTCTAAGCAATATTGATCGGTTTATGATCAGTTTAGGATTTTCGTCTCAAAACCCTAGCTTTATTTATGGATTTTTTGGGCTTATTGGGGATGAATTTTCTGTAATTTTTTTTCTTTTCATAGTAGATTTTCAATGTTGTGATTATTGCAGTAGTTCTTCTTCTTTACATTTGTATTATTCATTTCAATTACAAGTTTGTATTGGGGAATAACCCCTATCCGCTTAATAGTGGGAAGTACATGGGCATAGCCCTAAAACTCATTATGAGGAGTACCAAAGGAACCCCGAAGTAGTTGGCCATTGAGAGGACCTACCCATGAAAAGAGAAATGGCCCATACCTGATTGACTAGTTCCCACCCGCAAGGTAAACCAATAGCTATCGTTTGTGGCTAAGAGGTTATCAGCGTTACCTGAGTGAGGGGTATTACCCCAATACACAAGTCGATAAATAGCATTGGTGGTCGAGTGAATCTCCTTAACCTTTAAGAAGTTGAACATACCTAGGTTCTATATCTACTTCCAGTTGATAAATAACACATTGCATCTGTCCAGAGCCATCACGGATCAATTTCACCTAAAAATTTTAAAAAAACAACAACAACAAACTCCTGGTTATCACTCGCATGGGAGTAAACAAACAAATAGAAGACAAACTTTCCACCCTCAAGACCAAACCCCAAGATCTGGATGAAAAAAAATCCTGGTCTCCATCTTTAGTATCCAGTCATGAAAAATAGACCACAACCATATCCTTCTGCAGACACGAGGTTCTCTTCTTGCAACAATTTTCATGGGTTGAAGCTTAATTTTCCTCACTTCAATTGTGATGATCCGAATAGATGGATATATAGGGTGGAACAATATTTCAATCTACATAACACCTTTTTATGTCACCAAATTCCCACTTGCATGCTTTCATTTTGAACATGAATCCCTTCAGTGTTTCTATTGGTACATCAAGGATCATGAAGAGCCAAAATGGACATATTTTTTCCAACTCCCTTTGTAAGGATTTTTCCCTAGTTCTTTTGATGACTTCACAAGAGAACTCACTAAACTTAGCCAAACTAGCACTGTGAGAGAGTATCAGACAAAATTTGAGAAATTGGCTAATTACACAAAAGGATTGTCTAATGCATTCTACACGAGTTGTTTTATCAGTGGTTTGAAGGATGTAATCCGATTTGAGGTTAAAATGTTCTTCCCCAAAACAATGATGGAATACCTAGGGTTGGCTAATTTGGTGGAGGATAAGATCATAAATCACCAATGCTCCCAATCCACTTTTGTTCCATTCAGAAATATGGTTTCCCAAAGACCTCCAATCACGCCAACTCATAGAACCACTCCTATCAAGCATTTGTCTGAAGTCGAGATACGGGCACATAGAGAAAAGGGCCTTTGTTATAACTATGATGAGAAATTCACCCGAGCACATCGATGTGCTGAGAAAAATTTATATCTCTTGGATGTGGCTTCTCCTCCTACACCTGAAACTTGTGAATATGCTCAGGATCTAGTAGATGATCAGGTTTGCATTCAGTTGCCGCATGTTGACCCTCCTTCTCAAGACGACCACCCATAAATATCTCTCCATGCATTAGCCAAATTCACCACCCCACACACCATGTGGTTCAAGGGTTTATTCAAGAATCTCGCTCTTACAATACTCATTAATTCTAGTATCACCCA
The DNA here is from genome assembly GCA_001517045.1 of Pseudotsuga menziesii. Lineage (NCBI taxonomy): Eukaryota > Viridiplantae > Streptophyta > Pinopsida > Pinales > Pinaceae > Pseudotsuga > Pseudotsuga menziesii. The sequence continues at coordinate 69,392 of LPNX010964955.1, read as the reverse complement.
TAAATTCATTGACCCTAGGATCGCCAAATAGGCTAATTATTTTCTCCATCCTTGCTCCAACTTTGAACTCATGGTTTCTAATGGGGGAACCTTACCTTGCAAAGGGAAGTGTCGCAATGTGTGTATCTCTATTGGAGATTATAACTTGTGCTCCTACATGTTTTCCTTGCCCTTAGGAGGATGTGATGTGGTTTTGGGTGCTCAATGGTTAAGCACGCTTGGACCCATCTTATGGGATTTTGTTGAACTTTGGATGCATTTTTCAGTCAATGCGAAAAAATGCACTTTGAATGGCTTATAACTAGGGTCTCTCAACATCATTAATTCACATCACATCGAAAATATCCTTAAGAAGAATTCACATGGTGTCATCGCTCAACTCCATTCCATTTAGATGGAACCATCAGTGGTCTCCACTACTCCCTTGGCTCTACAACAAATTTTGGATCGATATACATGTGTCTTTCCTGAACTAATGGGATTTCCACCTTCAATACTAGATGACAATTGTATTCTGCTCCTTCCTAAAAGCATCCCTCCCAACATCTAGCCCATCCCTACACATATTTGGACGGATATTTTGATGAATTTCATTGAAGGGCTCCCTAAATCTAGAGGGAAGATAGTGATCTTGCTTGTGGTTGATCTCCTCTCCAAATATAGTCATTTTTGAGCCCTCTTCCATCCATATATTTCCTCCTCAATCAAACAAATTTTCATGGACTAGATCTTTTGGGATGCAACTTTCACAAGTCATTTTTTTACAGAACTATTTCGCCACACTAGCACCAAACTGAAGATGAGTTGATAGTATAACCCACAAACATATGGTCAGACTAAAGTTATCAACAAATGTTTGGAAACGTATCTTCGTTTCTTCACCTTTAAACAACAACATCAGTGGGAAAAGTGGCTCCCTCTCACTGAATAGTGGTAAAATACCTCCTACGACACTGCATCTAAAATGACTCCATATGAAGCAGTCTATGGTCAAGCATCGTCATTGCTTCATCCATACACCCCCAGCAGTTCACTAGTTCAAGTAGTTGACAAAGTTCTCCAAAACCAATATCAGATTCTTCACATTTGGCAGGACGATCTTCACATGGAAAGAAATGGAATGAAAAAACAAGTCAATCAGCATCATTTTCAGCACTCTTTTCAAGTCAGTGATATGGTTTTTCTTCATCTACAACATTACAAGGAATCCTTACTAAAACTCAAAGGGCATCATAAGTTGGATCCAAAGTTCTATGGGTCATATAAGGTTCTTCAGAAGATTGGGTCCATTTGTATAAATTGGAACTTCCTCCTTCTTCTCACGTTCACCTAGTATTTCATGTCTCTTATCTCAAGAAATTTATTAGCACCAACATCATAGCATAAATTGTTTTACCGAAACTGGGTAATGAACGATCCATCATTTTCAAGTCAGAGACTATCCTCAATAGGCACACTCGTCAACTTCGATATTGATCCATCATGGAGGTATTAATTCAATGACACGACATGCAACTAAAGGATGCTACATGGGAACCACTCCTTCATATTCAGTAAAAATTTTCAAATTTAAAGCTTTGAGGAAAAAGCTTTTCTAAGAGGGATGGGATGTTAGGAACCCATGTCAACCCTTCTCTTTACTTTATTAAGTATATTTTTTTGGACACATATGCTTTGTAAGTCATCCCGTGAGTACATTGTATTATCCCACATTCATGGGAGTAATAGTTGTTTAGATTAGACTTAGTATATAAGTAAGTGTTGAGGCCAATGGAGGTATCCACAAGTTAATTGTATTGAGCTTTCTCAAAGGAGGTTGCCCCCTCAAAGTGGCTTGTGATCAATAAAATTCCTTTTGTGTTCTGCTATTTGAGTTATATCATGCATTTTCATTATTTATTGCAGGAGGTTTCTCTCATGGGTTGTCTGAGGGTATATCTTGTGTTATTGTGTGGATGTGTTACTTTGTTCTAATTATTTTCCTTTCAGTTTCCAGTTCATTTAACATCCAGTGGAAATAAGCTAATAAAAAGAGGTAAGTAATAAGATTTGTTGTGACGAATTGTTCTAATGGAATATCCATGGTAGTTTACATATCATTATTTTTTATGTGTGATCTCTTTGTGATGACGTTGTAGTTCTTAACTATGTTTTAGCGAACTACCTACAACAATTTCTAACTATAATATAGTTAATTCCTACTTTAAATTACTCTTGTTGATTATTTTCATAAACACAACAACTATAAACCTCATTCCATCCATTTATTAAGTCCAATGTGATCAAATATTTTGATAATATAGTTGTTGCATCTTTCCAACTACACTACTAATACCAACTCCTTGTATTTAGCATAGACTTTCCTTAGTAACTCATGGGGATTTTGTATAGGATACATATAAATTAATTAGGTTATTGGAATCAATTTCTTGCTGCCTCAAATCTATTCGATGCCTTTAATATACATGTTGACCTCTTAACCCATTCTATGCTTCATATTCTATGGAAAATTGACGTTGATGCCTTTAATATGCATGTTGACCTCTTAACCCATTCTATGCTTCATATTCTATGGAAAATTGACGTGGGAAAAGTGTCATAGTTGTGAACATTTTCCATTCCCTTGTAAATTTGTGTTATTAAGAGAGCCCACAGCCAACACTCTTTCTTCCATCTTAAAACCATATGCAAGCAATTAAAAACATGTGAATGTGTTTCCAATGATACGTTGTAGCATTGAAATGCCATTAAATTGATCGTCTAATGGTAGCATTGAAATGTTCTTTTCCCAAGAATAATTTACCATTTAAGTGATGTTATATGTGGGAATATTCACATGTATTAATGTTGGATAACATTGTCAATAATAAAGAATGATGGATTTTACTATAAGCATAAACAACATTAATAGATACACAATCTAGATCAAAAGAGAATAATTAAAAAGTAAAGTGTAGCCTTGAGGAGAATGTCCACTACAATGTCAATGTTTGTTGTTTAATTGAACTTCTTTTGAGTATTGATAATAGGAGCGTTGAGTATGTTGTTATAATAAACAACCTATATCATTACTTGGAAAACCAAAGCAAGAGGCTTTGGTCCCATTGGACATTGGTTCAAGCAACGCAATCCATAAAATATCTAGAAAAAGAACAAGAATAGAGACACCAATTGGGTTAAGAATTTAAATGCATTATTATATTCTTAGTCTTGTAATCAAGCATAAGGACACAAAATGAATCGTTGATTTCAGAGATGATCCATGCTCGTGAAATTGATAGCCCATCATTTATAGATGAATATAAAAACATTTTATGATTTTTTTAATAAATTTTTAAGTAAATATAAAAACAATTTCTAAGTAAATATAAAAACATTTTATGACTTTTTTAATAATTTTATAAGTAAATATAGAAACATTTTATGATTTTTTTAATAGATTTGTAAGTAAATTATAAGGTATGTTTACAAGTTTTTCTTATAAGATTGCATGGTAAAAATGAAAAGTTTGCGCATTAACATTAAAATTTACATACAATATTTTTTCTAAGAAAAAAACATATTTTATATTCAAGAAGAATGGAAAATACAACCATCATGTACTATGGCACATTAATTTGAATGGTGATATAAGAAGAAGGTATCATATATCTATTGAAGTTAACAAAATCAAGAATGATCTCCAAAATGATTCGAAGAAATCAAGGTGGCATAAATTATTGAATCAAATCAGTTGAGTACTCAATAACAAAAATTATATTCTTCATATCCCGAATAGCTTTCAAAAAATATTATTCATCTTGGTAGAGACTTATTGTCCATCTTTGTATTCCTCAATAATTGGATGGCTAGCCTCCATTAGTAAGACATCCTTATAAAGAGAATTTGTAAATGTATTCATTTCTTTGTAAACATGGGTATAAATCACCTAGTGAAATGCACTAGTATCCTTCGTATGCAAAGCCAACCTATTAAGCCCAATATTGTGGACATGAATCCCACCACTCATCCACTAAATTGTTAAAGTTGAATCCCCAAAAACCTAAATCTAAGTAATATCCAACTCCACAACAAATATCAATAAATAAAATAGTGCATGGAATTCACCAATATTGTTAGCCCCAAACCCTAAGTATGTGTTACCTGTAAATTCATATCCACTAGAGATACACAACAAAAATCCAATGTTGCAGCATTGCCCGGGATCTTGGTTTTCCCCATCAAAATAGCTCCAAGAAATATCTATATTCGTAATCACCTCTCCTTAGTAACAAGGATCGAAGTGTAAAATTCAAGAAAAGCAATTGCTTGTGAAGAGACCTTGAAAGCGGGAATTCATTTCTCTTCTAATATATGAGAATTTCAAAACAACCAAATTAATCAAATAAGGGAGAAATCATATTCCTTTAAGTTCAAAAGTGAAGTTCTCATCTAGAAGCAATCAACCAAATTGTCTTTTTCCCACAAATTATTTAGCTTTAATTGAAGTCCTACCTATTTGCGCACCTAAAAAGTATATCGGAAAAAGAAAACAAGATGATCATTTGTTTCTTTGTTTTCTATATATGACATCCACATTCTTGACCCATATTTATTCCTTCTTTGCATTCTATCCCAAGTAATAAACCCTAGATCAACTTGAGAAAGACAATACATTTTGGAGGGGCTTTCACCTTCTACAATATTTTCCACCTCCAGCGTGATTTTACAATTACTTTTTTAGCACAATTACTCTTTCAATTAACGTCGAGTTTAACCAAGTTATGCATTATATTTTCCCCCAACCCCATTGAACCCCCAAATGTTTTAATCCTCCTCATCAATAATTATGATTTCATCCTTCCAAAGTTCGAGCAAATACCTATCCCACTGCAAGTCTCGTTCCCCAACCAAACCCCAATCCTAGGCCTCTAGCCATCCCTGTCTCCAAAATTAGTAATTAATGGATTGACAAACATGTTCAAAGTACAACATCCTTGAACTTGAAAATGGTTCACCATATAACTAAGGAGAAATACAACATTCTCACAACCCATAATAGCATTGACACCCTCCCTGATCAAGTTAGCTAAGCCAATATTCCACACCAAAGTATCTAAAAGGTCAAGGACAAGGGTTCCACTCATTTGAAACATTGTGGATACACTTGTTGTGTGTCCTAATCCAACCTATAATTTAATTTGCATATAATATATATATGAAAATCAACTAATATAATTGTAAAAGAAGATTTATATATCAAAACGTTTGTTATTTGAAGCTTTGGGAACATCATTTCTGAACTTTTACTATACACACTTTGTAATTATTATAAAAATTTTAATTATATAGAGTTAATTTTCAATTTTAAAATATTTTATTTATTATAAGTCATTTTAACAAGATAATTAAACAAAGTGATTTTTTCAAATTATCAAACAAGGTATTCGTAAGCTTAGAACCGAAACAAGTTGAGTTGTAGAGCAACAAGTGCATGCCATGAATTTGCAAAGATCATAAGATTCATGTTGTATTAAATTTTCAAAAAGATCATATCATTCATGTTGTTATATTGGTTTGCAAGACTAGTCGAGCATGTCATCCAAGACCAACAACATAGGTAAAAGCAAAAAAAAACTTGTCTAGTACTAGTTTCAGTCCTATACTCAGTAGTGGTTCTAGCTCTAACAAATTGAGATCAAGACCCATTAGTAGGTGAAGAAAAGATACACCCAGAGCTACTTGTTTACCTATAACTAGTATCATCAATTTAGAGATAATCTCCATGATGACCTTTATATTTTTACTACTAGCCGTTCTAGATCGAGTTAAAGTCCCGATCCATAGGAATTGCTTGCAGCGTGAAATGGAAGGATAAGGCCACCACCAGGTTACATGGAAATAGAATAATCTAAAGTTCTGGATTGATACCCATACCCTCCAAGAGCGAAGATAGATCGAAATCCCTATGCATATATTCTAGGTAAATAACCAACAAAAAAAGCATATGCGGGTGTAGTTTAATGAGAATCCATATCACCAGTGGCTCCTAAGTGTGAATAGTGGAATTACCCCATTTATAAAGTTTCATAAGCATCACCAAAGGTAACATCCTTACTATTTATAACATCAAATCCATATAGAAACCCACAACCATCAACAAATAAAGATGCAGTGTCTATTTGAGAAGAACTTTACCTTCTAAGGATTTGTATTATGTTCTAGATTTTCCACGCACAAAACCTATCTAGGGGCCACCAATAACATAAGCAAAGGCATGAGCACAGTAAGTGGTGGACACAATTCCAATTCAAGTTTATCCACCAGTGGCTCTCCATCAAGATGGAGAGATAGAATAAGAGTCAAAAACAGCTTAAGTAGGAACAAAAGCATCTAAGCGAGCAGTTTCAAAAATATGAGATAATATCTAAATTCCTATATACCTATAGACATAAAAATAATGTTACCAACCTATAATCCATATATAATCTATCAGTCGTAGTTCCAAAGCTAGTAGTCTCTCCAACAACATAAGTCGTTGATTAAAATGATGGCCTCGAATATCCACAGAAGATGATCCAGTGGCTTAACTTGTTGACCGAGATGAGATTGTAGAAGCAAAGGTGCCTGGAGCCATTCGAGATCGATATCCTTAGCCATCAATGACAGAGGCACAAGGAATAGAATCCAATGACTGGAAACCAGACAGTAAGAATCAATGTTATAACTACCCAACCAACACATCATCATGATATCAATCCCAATGAACAAATAGATAAGCACTAGAGCCATCAGTTCCATGTCGATATCAAGTAGTTGAACTTGTAATCAGGGTTGGAATTTCAATTCATATTTACCCTTCAGACTAAACTTTTTTTACGTTTTGAATTATTATATTCCCCGTCATATAACGTTTTGTTCAAAAATTTACCCTTCAACTATATAAAACTTCTTAAAGAATTTACCTTCTGTTAATAAAAAAAATTCCAAATAAGGCTAGAAGCCCCTGCATTAGCTTAAATTACTCTCCACTCAATTTAATCACATGTCTAAGGTTTAGAGTCACGAATAACACCTACATTGTTCTCCTTGGATTTAATAGTCGGCCAACACAACTTCATGATGTCAGCTGGGAGATACAGCTTCATATCAAAATGGCTTAAAATTGTTATTGCGTTGCTAGAGTAACTCGGATTTTACACACTTAAATTAATAAATTAGAAATTTTTATGAATTTTTTTAACACATGTAATTTGTCACAATCTAAATGATATAAATATGACTAGACTAATTTACAAATTTGATTATAAATAATTATCAAGATAGAATTAATTTACAAACTGTTGATGTATTTGTAACTTCTGAATGTATTCACTTGTATATTTCTTATTGTATTTCATTAAACCCCGATGGAGATGCTTGTTCCTCTAATCAGGAGAGTCATTAATATAATAAAGTCATGTAAAGTCATTGATTTTAACCCTCTGTTGTAAGTTGGGGAAATAGTCTCCACAATTGAGTTGAGGTTAACCCTTTGTTGTAAGTCGAGGCAATAGTCCCCGCAGTTGAGGGATATTACGGTTATTAGACTCTCCTAGTGAGGTTGGCCCTATAAGAGTAAAATTCAAGTGGAAAACAAGTATAAATAGAGAGTGAGACTCTTTATTTGTAAAACACACACTCACTCAACTGTAGCTCATGAGTGAGAGAAGAGGAGCTCGCACAAGTGAGAGAGAGAATAAGTGTTGGAGATCATCTTTGTGTTTTTTGGTTTTACTTTTGCTATTGGTGCTCATTCTATCTCTGAGGAAGTTGCGGGGTTTTCTCCTTTATGGTTTCCCTGAGGAAAAATCTTTGTGTCTCATGTCTCTTATTGTTGTGCATGTTATTCTCTTAGATAAGATCCTAGATCATATTGATTAAATGATAAAAAATCTAACATGGTATCAAAGCTAACATGAGAAAAAGACACTGTGCAGCTGCAGAATATAGGACTTCATATTTTTTGGGTCTCTCTCCACATATAATCAGAAAAAGGAGGCTAGGCTAACTCTCCATTGAAAGGCGCATCTTTCTGTCGAAGCGAAATCTGATTCTGAGCATTTTCAGTTTTTAACCTACCACTACAGTAGGAAATTAGGGATTTTCACAGAAGAGGAATTTTTGAGTGAGCCCAACATAGGATTTCTCTCCTCCTCAAAATCGAAATTTAAAGATCAAGATTGAAATTTTTGGTTGGGTAAAACTACGAGAAAGTCAAACCCTAATTTGACCCTAGACCAGAAAACCCCTAAAAGACTAAAACTAGTCATTTTGGTGCATTATCTATATCTCGAGACTGGAGAAGCCTCAGGAGCCAAAACGTTTACAGGCCGAAGATAAATTCTTGATGCACCCTATGTAAATGTTTCAACCTCAGATTCGCTATAGTCTGGGAGATATGATTCCTCCAAATCAGGGTTCCAGCCTCTCCCAGGATTCATCCCTAAACAAGACACCTTGGGAAAATTGCTATATCTTGGGCTACGAAGGTCCAAATGAAATTTTGCAAGATGTTCTAGACAGAGCATGGACTGTAATTCTGTGGTAAAAGTTTTAGACTCTGAAGATGAAACAGTGACATGTGGAAGTCTGTACAAGTTCGCTATGTTGAACAATACAGAAATAATTCACCTTGGGAAAACTCTCATAATACCCAGTTGGTGAAACCAATTCTGCTCAAACATATGGTGTTGGAAAGAGGACAGATGAGGATACCTTAGTGCGAAGTTTCAGACACAGAGGAGCAGCACTTTCAGATATATTTCAGAATCAATATCAGGGAATTCTGCAGAAGAAATTGAAGAAAACTAGGGCACCATATATTTTGTAGTTCTGATCACAGTTTTGGAAAATGAGTATGCTGCTCAGCTCTCCTTTAGGATGCGCATATTTTTATCCAATCAGATATAAAATATTCCAAGTTTTGAAAATTAGGGTTTCTCTGAAAAACCCTAGATCAGCCAGATCTAGAACCAGGACGGACACATCAAACCAGTAAGATCTAATATTTTTCTATTTACATTTAAGGTTCTCATTTCAAAATGACCTATCACACCAGCTTGATGACAAGCTTAGTGAAGCTTACAACTTCCAAGTATGGAAGTATCGGACCTCTATGATCCTTGAATAAATTGACTTACATCATTACTTCAGTAAGAAAGTTCTAGGAGCCAGAGGAAGATGAGGCTAAGGCTAGAGCCAAGAGAATCATTGCAAATTCTATTAAATATCATCTCATCCCTCATGTGTTATCCTTGAAGACACCAAATGGAAGCGTTCGATGATATGATGGAGAAATCAAAGAAAATTAAGATATAGTTATAACCACCTTGAATGGCCTCACAGGATCATGGGATTAATTCATTCGAGGAATGTGTGATATAAGGAAGTGATTACCTTCAGTAGACTCTCGGAAGAGTGCACACAAGAAGAAGATCCACTCGTAATAAAAGAATAGAAGATGGGAGCAACTAAAGATCAAGCTCTCACAATTCAAAGAAGATCCCTCAAGCGATGAGGAATATGAAGGACTCAATTCTTGAAGAATCTCTTAACCATCTTAGCATTTGGATAAGAAATGATGATGTCATGAATGAAGAAGATGATGAAGATGAAGGCTCAAGAAGGAGTCTACCCACGAAACAAATAAAGATAAGTATTCAATTGTCATTTCATGATATTGTTTGGTTATGCATTTTTTTATATTCAGTTGATTTGTTATGCATGATAGAATGTTTGCATTAATGACAGTATACTACTAATATGCATGTGATGGGTAAGTAGCCCATGGTTCTATACAACTCTCCATTTCTACTTATCTAGAATGAAACCTCTTTGTTGACATATTGGATTAGTGCACAATCTTAATGATGTCATGGTAGAGATGGAAGGAATCTAGAAAGTTTCTGTGAGATATGGATGAATGTTGTATTGGCTAAAACAGTTGCATGATTATATCATTATGCATAAGAATTTGCCATTATGAATATGCCTTATAAAATGTTTCTAACCACACGATTGGTTCATTTGACTTGTAGGAAAGAGCGCGTACAATCGCCTACAAGAAAAGAAGGATGAGACTTGTTCGGAAGAACAAGTAACGACAATTCAAGATTCACTCCAATAAGCATACATGAAGAGGAACCTGAATCTTCTCAGGTCAAAGACACCATAGAGAAAGAAAGAGATTCAGAAGAATATAAAGAGGATGGTAGGTCCACCTTGAAGAGATGAATACCACCTTGGGCACGATAAATAATCCAAGATGAAGAATAATATGACGATAATTTTAAATAAATAAAGAAGGCCTTGTAAGAGCTCAGAAGGAACCCATGGGATAACACATACACGAGGAGCTTGAATATCACCTAGAGTGATGAAGATCTTAATCTTTGCTACAAGGTTGAAGATGAAAGACTATAGAGGATGGCAAGCTCACAGATGGGTGCGAGAAGAACTTTTGAAAAGGTTCAAGATAGAGGATCTTGGTATCCAGTGACCCTAGATGGATACATATTATATTAGTAGCACAGGAAGCTACGTGTCACTCTAGTACAGAATGTTTCAATACATATAGTACGGAAGGCAGAGGGACAATGATGCTCCACTTGAGAGGGAGTGACTATTGAAGATCTCGAGGTTCGACATGGTACGAAGGGATGGACATCTCATTGATGGCTCTAGGCTTTACTGAGAGTAAAGCAAATTCCAACCTTTACTTCAAGGTTGAAGGTAGAATACCAGTGATGCTCCTATTATATGACATGTTCCTGGAAGGAAAAGAGGAACTCATTAGAGATGCAAAAAGGAGACTTGCTATCGAGTTCAAGATAAAGGACTTGGGTATGATGCACTACTTTATAGGCATGGAGGTGTGGCAAAGTGTGGATGGAATCTTTCTTGGACAAGGGAAGTATGTAGTAGATATCCTAAAAAGGTTCGGGATGATAGAATGCAAGGCCATGGCCACACTTATGGCATCAAGCCTGAAGCTATTTAGTGATGCTTCATTAAAGATGGTTGATGCCATGATGTATTGTCAAATGATTTGTTCCTTGATGTACCTAACAAATATGAGACCATATATTTTCTTTGTTGTGAGCACATTGAGCCAGTTCCTAACTGATTGCTGCAAAGCATATTCTAAGGTACTTGAAGGGTATAGTTGATTATGGGCTCAAGTATGAAGTGAATCAGAAGATTAACCTGGAGGGTTATGTAGATTCAGATTGGATAGGCAGTGCCATTGATAGGAAGAGCACTTCAGGGTGTTGCTTCAGTATGAGATCGGGTGTAATCTCTTGGTTTAGCAAAAAGGAATCCTGCATGGTGTTAAGAATAGTCGAGAAAAAATATGTTGCCACTTGCTCAACTATTAGGGAGGTAGTATGTTTTTTTTGAAACTACTATTTGATCTAATTGATCTGTCTTGCATTTTTGTCTGATGAAGAGAGGAGTAGTGAAGCTTCAGTATGTGATCCATATTGAGATCTCTCAAAAGAGGGAGTTCTATCATAGTCGGTGAGACAGGTTGTCTGAGCATCAAATCATGGCGAAGCTCGTAGGTTTCTCAGACATAAACAGTCCTGTAGGTTGTCCTCGGATGTAATTGGTCCTGGAAAATCTCATAGGTTATCCTTAGACGTAATCGTCCCTAATGTAATTCTATGCTAGAAATGGCAAAAGTGAAGTTTGAGTACTTCAGGGAGAATCTTGTTGTTCTCCAAATCGAGGTTCCCTCCAAGGGGAATTGATGAGTCCGTGAGCCCTTCTGACATGGTGGCACGCTAGGCCTCCCATGGTTGGATGTAAGTGTTGAGCCCTTCTCACATGGTAGCAGGATTGGTTCCTCCCATGTTCAGATGTAGGTGCTGTGCCTTTCTGACATGGTGGTAGGATTGGTTCCTCCCATGGTTAGATGCAAGTGATGTGCCTTTTTGACATGGTGGTAGTATTGGTTCCTCCCATGGTCAGATGTAAGTGTTGTGCATTTCTGACATGGAGGCAGGATTGGTTCCTCTCATGGTCAAATGTAAGTGTTGTTCCTTTCTGACATGGTGGCAGGATTGGTTCCTCCCATGGTCATATGTAAGTGTTGTGCCTTTCTAACATGGTGGCAAGTTGGTCCTCCCATGGTAAGATATAAGTGCAGATCATTTCCACGTATGGTAGTAGGTGTGTCCTACCATGCTGGTGGATGTAAGTGCAGAGCCTTTCCTGGATGGTAGTAGGTGTGTCCTACCATGCCGGTGGATATAAGTGCTGAAGAAGATGAAAACCTGCATGGAGGCTAGGCCTACAACCAGCATGAAAAAGTTGGCTCTGTTGAACTTCCTATGATGAGTAGAATTGAGAGATAGCCCCATTTTCTCAAGATAGTGGGAGCAATGATGATGATGATCCAATGATGATCCAGCTTTGATGATGATCCAGTAATGAAGACTTGTGCTGATGAACTGTGTCAAGAGAATACCTTCCTAGTTAAGAGGGAGTGTTGATGTATTTGTAACTTCAGACTGTATTCACTTGTATATTTATAATTGTATTTCATTATACCCTGATGGAGATGTTTGTTCGTCCAATCGGGAGAGTCATTAATATAGTAAAATCATGTAAATTCATTGAGGTTAACCCTTCATTGTAAGTCAGGGAAATAGTCCCCACAATTGAGTTGAGGTTAACCCTCTGTTGTAAGTCAGGGAAATTCAAGTGGAAAAAAAGTATAAATAGAGAGTGATACTCTCTATTTGTAAAACACACACTCACTCAATTGTAGCGCATGAGTGAGAGAAGGGAATCTCGCACAAGTGAGAGAGAAAACAGCTGTCGGAGGAAAACTCTGTGTGTCTCTTGTCTCTTATTATTGTGCATGTTATTCTCTCACATAAGATCCTAGATCATATTGATTAAATGATAAAAATTCTAACACAAACATGTTTAATGAATAACAAATATATATATTAAATATATAAGTAATTAAACAACAACTATACCAACATTAATCATACACTTATAACTACAACCTTAAATGTTACACTTAATCATTAGACAACAACATCCAAGTCCATACGCTAATGGTGATGATCAACAATAAATAAAAATTTATGACGTTTTACAAAAATAATCAAACTTCAAAAATACATCAACAAAAATTATTTGGCCATTAAAAAAGACGGTTTATAAAAAAAATTAACCTTATTTGAGGGGAAAAACACCCCGTGACAGTCCTGTCAAATTCCAACCCTATTTGCAATAGCAATAATTCGCTCCATTGGCGAGTGAGTTTCCATCTTAGCGGATCAAAATCGTTGAAGTCCCAGAAATATATATATAACAACATTACTGTCATCTCTTCGAATTCCAACAATCGCGCTCGATTGGACCTGAGGAAGCTAAAGAGTCGCTGCATATGAGCTTCGTGCTACATCAGTTTCTGTGTTGGTTGGATTCAAATGTCTATGCAATTGGCTATGTGCAGGTTTCTTCAATGCTTTCATAATTGATTTCTCTTGTCCTAAGTGATAGTTGTTAATCAATGGGTGTTGCTCCCAGTGTGTGCAATTTATGCTATGTGTTTCTTTCGATCGAAGTGTTTTTTTTTCATTAAATGTTTTCGGGGACAACCCAATACTGTTGAGTGATAGCTTACTCCATTATCCTTCCGTGAGACTGAGAACCATAAGATTATGAACTCGACGAGTTTAGACATGAAGAAAGGACGGGCCTGCGCTGTTTCTGTACGGCTTCCTGTCAGCACATCATGTCTACAGTTGTTGCTTCTCTGAATTTGTGTTTGATGTGGGGAGTTGTTCTTTATCCTTTCTATTGTTCGCCTTTTTGTTGTTGTTTTTTTTCGATTGTGGATTTCATTGTTTCCCTCGGTTGGAGACGGTCTTCGCGAATTCTCCAGGGTTTCTACAGCTAGCAGTCGACATTAGTGGCTCGACGATTCTTTCCACTTGTATGTTTTCATTGCTTGTGTCATTGTAGAGATTTTCAATTTTGGCAAGGCATTCACTTTGGTCGATTCTTTCCACTTGTATGTTTTCATTGCTTGTGTCATTGTAAAGATTTTCAATTTTGGCAAGGCATTCACTTTGGTCGTTCTTCAATTTTATGGTGTACTGACTTTTAATTTCTGTACTGTCTTTTATTTTGGCAGGTATGGTTATGGAGGTGTTTGACTCGTTTGCTCATGCGGCTTCAGTTCTCATTTATGGCTCTTGTTTTCATTCTGCATTCTTGTCCGTGTGTTGTTTTGGGTTGGCAGCTTTCTAGATTGCGTCACAAACAACGCCTGGTATTGTTCTCTTGTGGAGCTGAAAGTGTTTCCTTCTCTGTGTCTTCTATCAACTAGTGGTAGTCCTTGTTGAAAATCTTTTTGCGGAGGTTGGGTCAATTGCTCTTGTTTTCCCTCACAGTCATTGCGTTTGCACAAGTATTTTGTTTGCGATTTTGTTGAACAAATGTGTTTGGTTTTGTTAGGCAAAGATTCTTTCTTGGCCAAATTTAACAGCCACTTTGATTAGGGATTCATCTACGGTTATGTGTATGTTTTCGATATCTACTTCCATGTGATGTGGTTGGTTTTAGTATCTCCCTTTTTTCGTTTTCTTTGATTCTAGCGAAAAATTTTGGTGTTCTTCCTTCTTTGTAGAGTCTGGTTTGAATCTCGATTGTGTCATGGATGGATTGCAATGTCGATTTTGTTTTTGATGCAAGTTTAGGGTAAACTATTTGATGGATACGAGATCAAGAGAAAGGTGTTTTGTTTCCTTCTCATGGATTTCACATTGTAAATCATTTACTGAGAGTCATCGAGCTCTGTTCATTTAATCAAAATTTGAATTCTGGTTCAATTGTTTGTACATCCCTGTATTGTCTGAATCGTTCGCCTATTATCTTTTTCTGTGAAAGAATTTTCCAAGCCTTTTTCCTAGAAATTTCTTTTGTAAAATATCAGCACTGGAAAAACGTGGCCTCCTCTGGACTGGTGGGTTGCTCAATGGTTTATATCTATTGCTAGTAACTCGAACAAACTTATGAAGAGTAAACTGGATTTCATATGAGTCCTTGGTAACCGTTCAGTGGATAGTATTCCTCTAGAATATCGGTTAACTATTTAGATTTTGAAATTTTAAACTCAATGAAAGGAAACTTCTCTTTTCGATGCATTTTTCATATGGTTAGGATAACATGGGAAGGGCTTCCTGTTTAGATTGCAACCAACCTTTGTTTTTCCTTCGGGGTATCTTGCAGTTCCCTCATTTTAGAAATATACATCCACATTTTTCATGCTTTGTTTGGATTTCCATTTAGTTCGAAAATAGTTGAAAAAAACTTATATGCATTTCCATTGTTAGATAATTTAGTAATTTAGCTAAAATGACTAGGCATAGTGTGAATTTTGTTGGTAAGAGGTTGAAAGAAATCCCCAACTTCATCAGATAGGGGCATTCCCAATTTTGATTGCCAATATAGCTTAATATTAATGTTTGTGAGCTCTCAAGCCTTGTTTATCCATATTGCAATGCAATGGAGGAAGCAAAAGGGAATACCTGGTCTGAATTTATCCTTTTTTTTTGGGGGGGAAGTGTTTGAATCTCCACCGCTTGTTTACAATATAAGCTTGTGTTAGTAGAAAGGGTTCTTGATTTGCCTCCCATCTTTGAGTGAGTAGTCTTGGTTCCTACGGTCTATAGCCTGCTCAATATCTGGGTAGTCATTCAAGTTGGAAAGGGCTAGAAAATAGTGTTTATATTTGTATTGCATTTGCAATTGCTTGTCTTCAAATATGAATATTTTGTAGAAATGAAAATTTAAATTGTGATTATTTTCTAATATGGATTTCTTCGGAGAGGTTTGAAGGACTATCTTCTTTTTAGGTTGTAATATATTGAATATATATACAAGTTCTATACACGTTCTGCTCGAATTTTTTATATTTCAAATTGTAATATATTATTAATCCATATACAAATTATCTTGAATATGAACTTATTTCAACGCCCGTATGAAATATGGGGTGTTTTTATGTTCAAAACGTTCAAGTTGTGAAATCGAAATTTTGAAAATTGGTTGGTGTTTTGTTTTGGAAATATGTCAAGTGGTGAAAGCAAAATTTGGAAAAAAATGCATGGATTCCCATTTACAGTCATTGGCTTGATTGACCCATATATTACAAATTCTTGGCCATTCCATCTCTTCTTCTTGAACATTAGATCCGTGTCAAACTATAAATCAATTATTGGATAAATTCTTTCTTCAACTTGTGTTGACTCTTGAAATTCATATCCATTGTGGGTTCTTATTTAAGAAGTTGTTAAAATTTTATTATAATCTTTTAATACTTTAATTATTTTTTAAAGATTTTTAAATATAGAAATAATTTTTTTCATAGACCAACGGATTCTTTTTCTTTTTAAGTGATTTTTACTTTTAATATGAATATGCCAGATGTAAATCCATCCATGGCTCCTTCTCATAGATTCCAATTTGGAATCAATAGCATGAATAACTTATTGTCCCAAATGCCAGAATAGCTAGTTCTGAATATCCAGTGTCAAACTCGTGCTGGTATTAAAAATGCAATCCAAATGCTTGGACAATGGGTTCTTTATAAAAAACATCAAGATAACAACCTTACTGGTCAAAGTCTGGGTACACAATTAGTTGCAGGTCTTTCAGGCCTTGCATATGAATGGTGGAGATGGCTCCCATAAGAGGCTCAAAACGAAATGCTATCTGATGATGATGTTGACCAACAGATCCTTCATGGTCTCAATAAGGAATTCTATGGCCCTGATGATAGAGAAGACTATGACCATTTCACTTCACTTTTTATGTCTGCTAGGTTGTGTGATCTAAGCAAAAGTGAAGAATATGTTTTCTATATGCAAAACCTGCTAGTTTCTTCAGGCAAGTCTGGTGAGCCAGCATGTCTAAAACATTACCTGAGAAGCTTTCCTTGTCAATTCCCCGATGCAGTTGAACAATTCTTGAAAGATAAGCATATCGATCTCAGAGGTATGTCTTTGGCACAACTACATGCTTATATTCTTAAGACTTGGAAAGAACATTGTCTTGAATGCCGAGTCAGTAAAGATTTTAAAAGGCACCAAGGTATGTATTCTACATCCTTCTGCAAAGATGTTGCAAGAATGCCTGATTAGGGGTGTGGAGCACACAATCGAGGTCATTTGCATGAATCCTGCAAATGCAAGAAAAATAAAAAGGGATTCTATACCAGCAATCCTCGATATCATCCTGCCAAGCCCTACAAGTATAAAAAGAAGCATGGTTATCAAAAGTTTGAAAAAATATATCCTTCTAAGTTTCGAAAATCTCAACTGAAACGTTATGTCAAAAGAAGAATAGAAAAGAAGGATAAAGACACATGCTTTATGTGTGGCCAAAAAGGCCATTGGGTTGGTAAGTGCCCTAAAAGAAAATATAAACCAAGGCTTGCAGTCTTGTATTCCAATTTAGATCCACATTGGTGGGATCTATGTGTTTGTTCTGGAGATACTCCTCCACCTTCTGGAGAAGTAATACTTTTTCCTAATGACTCCGAGAGTGAAGATTCTGAATCTTATTCAAATTCAGATGTTGCTCTTGCAAAATTTGATCCTTCCTCTAACTCAGATTCCATCTCTAATTCAACTTCGGATGCAAATTTGGGGGGATATGCGCCACCTAATTTTGATTCCTCTTTATATATGCTCTCTTTCAACCAAAAGGCCTCCATAGGGAAACAATTGGCTGATATTGATTTACAATTATCTTCTATCCCTGCTTTTCAATATATCTTTAGAAGAGACCTCAAGGAAGAAAAAAAGAAACTCTTAAGCCTACTTGAGAAAAAAAGCAAAGGAAAAGGAAAAGCAGATCCACCCTCAGATGTTCCTGTACTCTATAATCCAGCTGATATTTATAAGAACTACCCTGATGAGCATGAGTCAAGATAGAGTTATAGAAGAGACAAAGAGAAGATGCTTAAGCTCCAAATAAAAGAAAAGCAACAGTAGCTGAGAAAAATAGTTTCTGAGATAGAACATTTAAAATATATATTACTTATACTGGTAACTGAAACAGACCAGTCTTCAGATGAAGAACTCAGCAAGCATCTTGAATAGGCTATGCAGAACCCAGAACAGAAAAAAGTCTCTCTCCCTTCTTCTCCTGATCCAAACTTAGGTCTATTCCAAGGTCCTAAGCTGTTTATAAATCTTAAAGTTTGTCCTCCTGAATATAAGTATTACTCTTTGAGTTGTATGATTGACTCTCGTTGTCAGTTAAATCTTGCCAAAGGATTAGCTATTCCTTTATTTTACTAGGAAAAGTCAACAGACCATGGTTCAGCAATTGAAGGTACTCCCGTCTCACTCACTGGTAAAGTAGCAAATCTCCCTATACAGATTTCTAATGAGTCTGAATTTTTTTCCTTGTATAGAATGGACAGTATCAAGGAAGATTGTATCCTTGGATCTGAGTTTCTCCTTAGAGTCAGTCCCTTTTTTGTAGATAAGTTAAAGATGTTGTTCTCTTGCATTGTGAATAATCAGATAGTCATTTGTCTTTTATCATTTTACTCACAAAGCAAGTGTAAAGTTGTTATGCTTGAACCTGTGTCGAAACCCAAGGTCACTGAATTGTATAAAACGGAGCGTCGTATCGCCTATGTAGAAATGCATAAGGAAAAATCTCTAGTTGATATATCTGCTAAGATAATCAAATATTGTTGCTCTGAAAGTCCTAATGCCTTCTGGAAACATGAAAAATACTTTGTAAGTTTTTCTTTTGATGCACTCCAGAAGATCAAGCCAATGAAATCTTCAGCCAGATTAATGTCTCCTTCAGAAATAGATTTGTGTGCAAAAAAATTAAAGAACTACTAGAGAAAGGTTTGATTGAGCCCTCTAAGAGTTCTTGGGTGTGTCGTGCTTTTGTTGTAAATAAGCACTCTGAGATTAAAGGGGTAAGCCCAGATTATTTGTCAACTACAAGCCCCTAAATGCAATCCTTCATAAAGTAAGACATCCTTTGCCTGATAAAGCAAGTTTGTTGTAGAGAATTGTTGGGTGCACTATATTCAGAAAAATTGATTTGAAGTCTGGTTTCTACCAGATAGGCATTGAAGCAAAGGATCGTTACAAGATGGAATTTGTTGTCCCTCGTGGACAATATCAATGGAAAGTCTTTTCGTTTGGAATAAACAATGCCTTATAAGAATTCCAAGAAAGGATGGAAGATATTTTTAGGGATAAGAAATGGGCATTGGTGTTTATAGATGACATCCTGATTTGTTCAAAAAATCTACAAGATCATCTTAAACATTTGCAGTCATTCTATGATCTGGTCTACAAGCATGGTTTAGTTGTGTCCCAGAGAAAAATGGAGATAGGAAAGACTGAAATAGATTTCCTTGGATTCAAGATCCAGAAGGGACAAGTAATTTTGCAAAAGCATGCCCTCGGTGTGTTTAGTCACTTCCTTAATCAGATTCTAGATAAGGTGCAGCTGCAAAGGTTCCTATGGAGCCTAATTTACATAAGGCCATTTTACAAAGGGAGGGCCAATGACATTCATGTCCTGCAACAGAGGTTGAAAAAGAGCCCACCTAAATGGTTTGATAATATGACTTTAGCAATCCGGTCAATCAAATATAAGGTCCAAAATCTCCCATCCTTATCCTTACCTCAAGGTACAGGCCAGTTAGTCATTGAGACTCATGCCTTCACTTCCACTTGGGGTGGTGTGTTGATTGAAGTTATTGAATGCAAAGAGAATGTGTGCGGCTACAAATCCGGTTTGTTCAAAGCATCTGAGTTAAACTATCCATCCAGCCATAAAGAAATTTTGGCAGTGAAGAATACTGTACAACAGTTTATTTTATTTTTGAAACCTGTTAAGTTTGTAATAAAAACAGACTTAAAGACCATTCCTGGAATCTTTAAGAATGAAAAATTGATGGCTGAAAATCTCAGTAGAATTATTAAGTGGTTTATTTGGTTAAGTAGTTTTGATTATGAAATTGTTTATAAACCTGGTTATTTGAATTGTTTGGATGACATGCTAACAAGAGAAAATTCACAGCCTACAGTTCTTAGTTTAAGCATGTTCACTCCTGGTTCATTAAGTTCTGGACCCAGCATTGATAAAGGTAAAGCACTTGTTCGTCCTGTGTACTAGCCGAGAAATGGTTTATTCTTGAAGCCATGGGATGAATTCCTCTCTGAAGATGAAAGAAGACAACTGCTAGATTTTGCATCCAGAAAAGAAGGAGAAAAGTACTTGGAGATCACTCTCATCAAATAGATCCAAAATAATCCGTTAAAGCTTCAAATTTTAGAGAGGTGGGAAAGATCGGCATTCTTTGAAAATGCTCAATCAAATCTAAAAAATTGCGAAGAACTCTAGATAGACTACAACGAAGAAAATGACCAGCTTGTCTGGTATGTTGACATTGGAGAAGGTAACCTAACTTGTTCATCTTACAGCTTGATTCTCCAATTTTATCGAGAAGAAAGTTCTATCATGATTTGTGAAGATCCAGATAATATCCAGAATAAATCTTGGTCAGGTTGGACTGATATCTTTCTTGATAAGTTCTGCCTACATGTAGACTAGGTAAACTAAAGAGCCAATTTCATATTGCACCTGCAAGCAGACATGGACGTAGCTGACCAAAACAACCAGTGGTTTAAATTTTTGCTACACCACCAAGGAGGAAGGTATAATCATCTAGAGCATACCATTTTTACAGAGAAAAATTTTGTCAAGTGTGATCGACACAGGAACCACATTGATGCCAAATTGCATACCCGTAGACTCCCTCTAGACTGTCGAGTCGAATCACTTTTTGAGGGTGAGTTCCTTTGTGAAGAGAATCCAATTTTCCACGGTTCTAATGTGGAAATATGTTTTAGTGCTGACCTCTATCCACCCATACCTCCTGAAGATCCGTATCCAACATGTGATGACTTTTATGATGATGAAAGTAGCTATGGATTTGACTGTTGCTATGGTGGAATCAACATCGGCGACAAGGAAGTTTGCATCTGTCACCATGCACGTGATCCATACGATTGAGAATCTACTTTATGTAAAGTTTTCTATTTTTCTTATTTGAAATCCGTGGCAGGTCAGTTTATGATGCTCCACTTTGTAATTTGTCAGGGATATTTGTTAGTTTGTTGGATTTTTCTATAAATTATTTTGGCCAGTAGTTTGTTCGTCATGATAGAATCTGGGTCCCCATATGTCTTCAGACCATGAAGGGATGAGATAATGATAGTGCGGCCCTGCTATCACCCCAAAATATCTCTTTATGACTTGTTAGTGCCAGTTTAGAGTCACCGGGTGACTGGCTAGTATTGTATAAATAAGGGCCTCAGGCCTCATTGGAAATCAGAATTTTTTGGAGTCGCTCATGTGATGAGCTTTGTATGTTGATTCGAAGAGTATGCTCTGCAGCTTGCCCTCTGTGGTATAAGATTGCATCAGAAATTTAGTCTGTAATGACCATAGCATATTAGTTAGAGTATGTAGTTCCAATGATGAGCTTCGCCCTCTGAAGCCGATCTGCCAGAAAGTTGTAATGTGGATGATGTTGCTAATATAAAGAATGTGTGGATGTGAAGAGTTAAGTTGATCTTGGAAGCACTTGGTATCAGAGCCAGTGAAGGATTTTTCTCTGTGAGTGAATGTTTCTATGTTTTTATCAGCTAAATATGTTGTGTTAAATTTCTGTATTATCTACTTACAATCTTTAAAACTGGTCTTTTAGGCGGTGGAAATGACCGCTAAGTAAATTGTTGGGCATGAGGGATTTGAAATAGGGTTGTCTGAAGTCATAGAGGTCATAGCCATGGGTAGTCATAGTAAATCCTCCTAAATTGTTGGAGACTAACGTAAGCTAGAATCTTAGGATCTGATGGACCCTGCAATGGATACAGTTTCGCTCACTACCTTAGATTGTGAGTTAGCTAATGATACAAAAGTTTCACTAGCAGAGCATATATCATCCTTTTGTAATGAAGCATCCACTTCTGATTCTTCTATTATAGACATCCAAGACCTAAACCCATATGTAAATTGGCAATTGCCAGCTATTCTCCCAAATGATGTCCATATACTAAATTGGTGGTCTCTTAAAACTGCAACACAAACAAAAGTGTCTTCAATAGATGTGTCATTCACTGATAAGGATGAACTGGTCAACATAAATCTGTTAGAATAGATTGGGTAAAATCCCAAGGCTATAAATATGTGCACTTGGGCTCTATTAAGCTTGGATTGGGGCCGTTAGTTCGCCCATATTTACCAATTTCCTCTTTATGTGTAGCAATAGACACTAGACATCGTAATTTTGCCGATGCAATAATTGGAGGTTTTACTGCTCCTCTACATGATGGTCTTGCCTTTGTCACCATCTATCCTAAATATTCTGTTAGTTTGGAGGATCCTTACATATATGATCTACTCAAGGCATATATCCTACCTAAGGGTTTCAAAATGGACACTATATCAAAGATTATCCAGTTAAAGGGTGATGTTGTTGCTAGGTTTGGAAATGACACTCTTCCCCCACTACGATCATATGTGCATCAGAGTTCACACTTGCACAGTGTGGTGGAGTCTAAGAAATCTAAACATTCTACCCAGTAACATTCGATTGGACTTGTATAAACTATCCCAAACAATGGGAAGTAAAATACAAAGAACTGAGAAATAATGAAAGGCTAACCAATTTCTTCTCTACTCAGCCTCTTACCTTTGATAGGACCATCATTTATTTCCAAGTCGCAGATGAACTCCCTACTCATAGATTTACACCTCCACTAATTATATCTACCTCCTCTGCTTCCTATAATAATGCTAGGCGTCAAGCCGAAGCAAACTCTATTTCTACCTCCTCACTGCAACCATCCTTCTCTAGATTACATGAAAATGAACATCATGGAGAGCACGCTGAATGTCCTGCATATCATAAGATTCTACAAAGGATCCAGCATCATAAAAACAAGGATCCTCCTACCTTAGGTATGTTCTCCCTACCTAGGAGTAATTCAGGTATGGAAGTTGTCAATCAAGGGCAAAGGTCGTTCCTTCTAGGACAAAGTCTCCCAAAAAACCCTTTTTGGAAATTCTCCATAGATTACCATAATAAAAAATAATTCCTACCTTATAAGTCCTCAACCCCTGATCAAACTGTCTTAGACGAAGTAAAACTTGCAAATTGGGGTAATATGCAACAAAAATTGACTACACGGAATCTAGATGATATAGCTCAAGATATCATCTTCTTGAAAACACAAATGGCAGAAGAAAAACAAAAAATAGAAGCAATTACAACAAATCTTGGGTTGTTGGATCATCTCTTGCATGATTCAACAGAAATAAAAATTGCAATAGAAATCATTGCTACAAAAACAAATAAATGGTTAGCGGTGCTAGAAGAGCTTTTGACAAAGACTGAAACACTAAAGAAGAAATCCCATGTTGTCAGTGATCATGTCTTTTCCTTAGCCACAAAAGGACATCAGAGAAAGTCCTCTCACTCCAAGAGTCTTTCTTTTGGTCAGTTTAGCGTGTCTGAGGATCATACTCATCCTAAGTATGATTTTCGCCAGAATGAAGAAGATTTTGAAGAAATAAAGAACTTGGCTATTGAATTCAAGATATTTCCTCCTGCACTCCACCTAAAATATCTTGCAATGATGTCACTAAGACATCAAGAAGAAGGCAATTCTTTTGTCACAGGCCCTCCTCCCCCTCATCGTGAGTTTGATGTCCTTGTTGTTTTAAAAACAAAATTGTTGCATAAAATGTCATTTGTAGTGTGTGTTTCCATGTTTTAAAAACAAATTTTTTGTGTAACATATTGTTTATAGTGTGTGTTTTTAATATTTCACTAGTTATTCATTATTTGGTTACAATGAGGACATAAAACAGGTTGGAAACTGCTTAGTCTTAGGAACAACAATTGTCTAAATGGCATGTAGTTTTCAACCTTTTATTAGGTTACACACCAATGTGCAAATTATTCTACTATTTTTATTTGGTATTGTTAGTATTCAATATTGTGTGTTCTTAATATAGATTCTTTTATAGACAGAAACATGTCACCATGCAGTTGTATTCTCTGTTGTCAATTTCTCTGTCGAAACAGGTGTTGAAATCAGATCTCGTGCGTCTGACGTTGCTTTTGGGCTTCAATAGTTCAAGTGAGCTGGTTGTTCTGGATTTGAACATTAATAGGATTTGTTGTGCAATTAATCAGTTGTTGTCTGCTCATACTTATCTACATCAGTTGAATTTGTCAAATAATAGCTTTATTGCAATTGATGTTGTCAATGTATAAGAAATGGGAACCTAATCGGTGACTCTTGATATTGTATTCGATAAATAATTGGGGTCCTCCCAACCCAAAAAGTGCACAAACAAGAATGCAGAATGAAAAAAAGAGCCAAAACTAAGAACTGAAGCCGCATGAGAAAATGAGGCAAACGATTCCAGAACCATGCCTGCCAAAATAAAAAATAGTAGAGAAATTGAAAAACATTACACCATAAAATTGAAGAATGGCCAGAGTGAATGCCTTGCCAAAATTGAAAATATCAACAACAGCACAAGCAATGAAAAGATACCAATGGAAAGAACCATTGAACCACCAATGTTGACCGCTAGCCATAGAAACCCTAGAGAATTCGTGAATATCGTCTGCAACAAAGGGCAGCAATGAAACTGATAATCGAAAAAAAACAACAACAACAACAACAAATTCAGAGAAGCAACAACTCCAGACATGATGTGCTAACAAAAATCTGTACAGAACCAGCGCGGGACCCATTCTTTCTTCAAGTCCAAACTCATTAAATAATTTCATAATTCGGTGTGTGTCGGTCTCATGGAAGGGTAACGGAGTAAGCAATCATTGGACGGGGTCCGGTGGGTCCCAGTGCAAATCGTCAGGTAGATAGCTTACTCCTTTATTTTGCTATTACTGGTGCTTTACCTTCATTCTTCACTAGAATGGGACCACTAAGTTGGGGTTGGTAAATGTAATTTGCTACGTTCAGATCACTCTATTGATTAAGATGGGTGGAATTTAGACAAGTTGGGATGTACTTCATTCCATCAATATTATTATGATCGTCGGCAACATCATGGCACCACTAGGAGAGTGTATAAATATGATGTACATAAGTCTCCTACGAAGCGGCCTAATAGCTTTTTTAGTATGGTTGCAACCTCACTATGACCTCTCTAGTTTCAAGCAGCCTGCATGCCACAAAACAAAATTAGGGTGCTTCAGCTTTATCAAAGGGAGTTCAAGCGATTTATTAAATACAGTGGAGCCAATTTGCTCAGCGATGAGCTATCCAACTAGACATATGCCATCCTATTTGATAGATACCAAATGTGAAGCGAGGTGTTTTGTTGGACAACTCAAAGATTCTGGATGACATTCTAAATAGTCAAAGATCATCCAGTGATAGATCTAGTTTAGGGTTCGTTAAAGAAAAGAAGCCAGAAATTTTCCCTCTCACTAATCAGAGAGGAAGTACAAAGAGCTATGATGAAGTACTGCAGAGTCCTATTAAAAAGGAAAAGTGCAAAGAATATGCTTTATCTTTTCATGACAAAGACAGAACTCATGAGGAGCTCAAGAGACAAGTAATAAATAGAAATCAGAAAATATTTCTAGGTCATTGTTATTCTTGTAATAACTTTGGTCATAAAGCCCTGAAATGCAAGGCTTCTAAAAAAGTTCATGAGTACAATAAGGATACAATTAAAAACCCAAGGGTAAGGAATCATACCCAGTTTGGACTTCTCCAAAGGTTTGATATAGAGTGTTACAAATGTAATAACTTTGGACACTTGGCTAGGAATTGTAAACTTAAATGTGATGCTATAGTAGAAGTTCAGAGACAGTGGAAGAAAATGGTAGTTAGGAAACAGAGATATTAAAGACCTCTTGCAGATAAAGAAAAACTTCATGGTTATTTTCATTACTGTCATAAGTCTGGTCATAAAGTGGCTAACTGCAAAGTCAGGGGAGAAAATCAAAGGATGAAAAGGGAACAGGACACCAACGCAGAGCATGGTGAAGGACAAGTAAATAGTACACCTCCTGAAAAGGTGTGGATGAAAGAATTAGAAGTGTCATAAGAAACACAACTTTCAGTCATTAATGACGTCTCAGTAGTTGATATTGAGAATAATGGGGTCATAAATAAAAAAATGACACTCATCATGAGGGAAAGCTACTTAGTGATGTAGAAGAATACACCAATAAAGATGAAGGTGATGAAGAAGGATGTAGTGATGATTGTGGTATATTTTTCTAAAAAGGTCTCTCATGATTTAAAGAAAACCCTGAAAATGAAATTAGAAGGGATCGTATACTCAGGGGGAGTTAAAGTCAAAAAATTCCAATTGGTATCTAAGAAAAAATTCAATTGGTATCTAATGTTGAAGTATATTGAAAGCTATCTTCTTCAAAGATGATGGGTGATCAAGGTTGGTGTATGGATGACATAAGAGAAAGTATGAAGTAAAGTGACAACAAAAAAATGTGAGAATCATGAAGACCATGATGTATGCAATCAAATAGAAGATAAATATGAGTATGTTCACTTAGTATTTGATGTCATGACACATAAAAATTGTTAATAGTAGAAGAAAACTCAAGTCTAAAAGAAATAAAAAATTCAATCTATTGATAAGGTAGCAAGATGAGTTCAGCATTGACAAAGGAAAAGGTTGAGGTTATGAGTCTTTGTGTCTGAGATAGTGAGACCAGAGAAAATATGTAATAAACAAAAGTAATCTATGTGTTGAGGATCTCAAGTTATGGGTCTCTATACAGTTGATAATATAGATCTAAAATCCAAAAGAATGCAGCAGTACATGCTATGTTTTTATATGAAGATCTAAATGCACAGGCTTAAGGAATTCTAGTAAAAGCAGAAGCCATTTAACTTATAGGTAGAATAGGCCATTAGATATGGAAGAAGGAACAAAGTTTTAAAAAAGGGAAACATGTATCCTAGAACAGAAAATGGAAGAGTGTTGAAAAAATGTTGAGTGTAGACTCTGTCACAAAAATGTTGACAAAGGAGATGAAGTAAAGTGACAGGGGGATTCCATTGATCTATCAGTTAAGCTATCATTCAAGAACAAGAAATGTTGAGATAAATAATAATACATTGGTTAAATAGCCAAGTTAATTTAAAGGGGAGATATGAGGACAGGAGGAGTTGTCAAAAATAAGAGAGACAGGAAATCCTATATCAAAATAGGTCTAGCATTGGCATAATAGGTTATCCTTTGTCATTGTTGTCAAAGGGGGAGAATGTTTAAAGGTTTCCATCGATGCCAAAGGGGGAGATTGTTGACAAATTTGGGTTATAGTTATCATTGATGGCAAAGTTTCTTATGAAGTACAAAGGATAAGCAAAAGATACCATGGCAGAGTTAACGCAACATAAGTCAAAGTAAAGACAAAATGGCATGATGATGAGGTGGCATAGACGAAGGTGGTGATGACATGGCATGATGATGAGGTGGCATAGTTATCTACATGAGATCTGATGAATAAGGATCAGTTTTTGTATAATCCACAAAGACAGAATGCATATCCGCATTAGTTCTAGAATGGATGGTATCGAAGCGACCGGCACTAGATCTGATGGTAAAGATCAAAGTTTACATAAATTAGGCGGGAAGGCTAAAGATTCCAAAAAAGATCAAGATTGGATGGTGGGAATTGATCCCGCACTAGATTCGATGGTTAAGGATTAAATCTGATAGTTAAGCAAAAAATCCAAAGTTCCACAAAAGATCAAGATCGGACGGTTGAGATTAGTTCCATTAAAAGAGATCGACAGTGCGGAATAAAAATGTGAAAAGGGAATTGCGGAAGTAACGTTTAACCATTTTATGAACCTACATCCCACATCCTGCAATATGGAAAGATCAGACGGCTGAAGTTAGTTCCACTAAAAAAGATCGACGTTGCAAAATAAAAATTGTGAAAAGAAGCTTGTGGAAATGTGCTTGCGAAAAGGCAAAAGTGGACAGTCGACATCCCGCATTCCACAATATGCATATCAACGGTCAGGAAAATTCCCAATGAAGATCAACGATGGGAAATTGCTGAAACATAATCTTGGTGTGGAAAGGCAATTTTGAGGCAGAAATCGATGGTTAGATCAACAGTCCAGATTAACTTAGAGATAAGATCAACGACTTTGATTGGATCAGGAAGTTGATCCTGTGGAAAGAATTTTGGTAGTGCGGAAGCACCTGCAAATGTTGGAAAGAGGTGCGGAAATGGTTTCCAAGCTATGGAAATGATTTTTGAGGTGGATGATCAATGGAAGAACGTGAAAGGATGTTCTAGAAAGTGTGATATTCATATCCGAAAGGGTGCAACAGTGAAAGGTGTTTTTTTTCAGTTTGAAGAGACACAACTGTTGAAAGAAGCTTAAACGCTGAGAAGTATTTAAGCAGTGGAATGAGTATTAAGGAAGATGTCTCTACAGTTCAAATTGCATGATCAGAATTAGAGACTAATGGGTGTGATAGAATTCAGTGGGAGAGGAATCATGAGAAACATAACATGCTGGCAGGGCGGCACTAGGGAAGGAAACAGGCCTGCAGGGGGTTGTTGCCTCCTTCCATTTGTAGCTGATAAACCAGGGGGTTGTAGCCTCCTTCCAATTGGAATTGGTAAATAGGGTGTTGTATCATCCGTTTAGTCATAGCTAATAAACCAAGGGTTCATAGCCTCCTTCCAATTGGTATTGGTAAACAAAGTGTAATACCATCCTTGTCTGTAGAAGTAGGAAAAACTATTTGTAAATAACAATTTTGTAGTAATAGGACATATTGGTGGTTTACCCTATTGGGCTTCCACGTTAAAATTGTGTTTTGTGTATTCTTGTTGTTATTTGTTTCTAATGATAGATTTAAAAGTGGTTAAAATAGTAAAAAGATAACAATACTGATTCACCCCCCCCCTCTTAGTATTGACCAATAAACGAACAATTGGTATCAGAACGGGTTCCTTCAACACAATTTAAACATTGGAAGGTCGATCCTTTATATAAACACTATGGATCAACAAGAAGTATTGGCCACTAATAGACCTCCACTATTTACAGGACAAAACTATACATACCGGAGTGTAAGAATGAGGTGTCATCTGAAGTCATTGGGATGGAAGGTTTGGGAAGCAACTGAAAAAGAATATAACATAGGAAACCTATACCCTACAGGCACAATTGAACTAGGTGAAAATGAAGGAAATACCAAATCCCTAAATGCAATATTGAGTGGATTAACAAACACTGTGTTTACTAAGGTTATGCAATGCACTTCTGCCAAACAAGCCTGGGATAATTGTAAGATTATCTATGAAGGAGCATCTAACATCAAAGAATCTAAACTGCAGACATATAAAGGTCAATTTGAAAGCCTCAAAATGAGAGAAGAAGAGAATATTGGGGAATACCTTCTTCGTGTAGATGAGGTGGTTAATTCTATTAGAGGTCTTGGAGGAAAATTCAAAGAAAAAGAAGTGGTAAGAAAGATACTAAGAACATTACCAATGAGATATGACTCAAAGCTTTCCACCTTAGAGGAATGAAATGACCTTCAAATAATGATAGTAGATGATCTAAATGGAATTCTCACTTCATATGAGATGAGAAATGGACTAAATGAAACCTCAAAAAAAGAAGCAGCGTTTAAAGTCTCTTCCAAAAATCATTCAGAGAATCTAAATGATGAGAAAGCCCTCTAATATAAGAAAGGCACTCGCAAATACAAATCTAATATACCTTTGAAATGTTTTAACTGTGGAAGGATTGGACATTTTTCCCATAAGTGTTCCTACCCAAAACAAGAGGACACTGACCATGAAGAATATTGTTTTAATAAGGTTAAGAATAAGTTTAAAGAACAAAGGAAGAACTTCTATTTCAAGGAAGAAAGTGAAGATGAGGAGATGAGTGAAGATGAAGAAATCCTATTTGTAGGAACAACAAACTCAGATGAGAAGTGGACATAGAAGATGAATACATGGCTGATGTAGATGAAATTGAAAGATGTAGGAAAAGAAACAAAGTTTTAAAAGAGAAACCGTCTAAATACCAAGAAGAGACAAATCAAATTACTACTGATTTGAGAAACCAACTTCAAGAGGCCAAGAAGAGTGAGGAAGATCTAGTAGTTCTTCTCAAGAAGGGAATTCAATATTCTGAAAAACTTGAGAAAGAAATTGCTCGACTTAGAGAAGGGGTTGATGAAAAATTCATCAAATCTAAGTTTAAAAATAGCTCAAATATTCTGGATGACATTCTGAACACTCAAAGATCATCCAGTGACAGATCTGGTTTACAGTTCATTAAAGAAAACAAGCCAGAGAGTTTCACTCTCACTAATCAGAGAGGAAGTACAAAGAGCTATGCTAAAGTACTGAAGAGTCATGTTAAAAAGGAAAAGTGCAAAGAATATGCTTTATCTTTTGATGACAAAGACATAAATCATGAGCAGCTCAAGAGAAAAGTAATAAATAGAAATCAGAAAATCTTTCTAGGTCATTGGTATTCCTATAATAACTTTGGTCACAAAGCCCTGAAATGCAAGGCTTATGAAAAAATTCATGAGTACAAGAAGGATGCAATTAAAAATACAAAGGTAAGGAATCATAACCTATTTGGACTTCTCCAAAGGTTTGATATAGAGTGTTACAAATGTAATAACTTTGGACACTTGCCTAGGAATTGTAAACTGAAATATGATGCTCCAGTAGAAGTTCAGAGACAATGGAAGAAAATGGCAATTAGGAAATAGAGAGACCAAAGACCTCCTATAGATAAAGAAAAATTTCATTGTTATTGTCATTACTGTCATAAGTTTGGTCACAAGGTGGCTAACTGTAGAGTCAGGGGAGAAAATCAAAGGATGAAAAGGGAACAGGACACCAACATAGAGAATGGTGAAGGACAAGTAAATAGTACACCTCCTGAAAAGGTGTGTATGAAAGAATTAGAAGCGTTAGAAGAAACACAACTTTTAGTCATTAATGAAATATCAGTAGTTGATGTTGAGAATAATGAGGTCATAAATAAACATGACACTCGTCATGAGGGAAAGCTACTTAGTGATGTATAAGAATACATCGATAAACATGAAAATGATGAAGAAGGATGTAGTGATGACTGTGGGATATTTTTCTAAAAAGGTCTCTCATGATTTAAAGAAAACCCTGAAAACAACATTATAAGGGATCTTATACCTAGGGGGAGTTAAAGTCAAAAAATTCCAATTGGTATCTAAGAAAAAATTCAATTGGTATCTAATGTCGAAGTATACTGAAAGCTATCTTCTTCAAAGATGATGGGTGATCAAGGTTGGTGTATGGATGACATAAGAGAACGTATGAAATAACGTGAGAACAAAAAAATGTGAAATTCATGAAGACCATGATGTTTGCAATCAAATAGAAGATAAAGATGAGTATGTTCACTTGGTATTTGAAGTCATGACACATAAAAATTATTGACAATAGAAGAAAACTCAATTCTAAAAGAAATAAAAAAAAATCAGTCTATTGATAAGGTAGCAGGATGAGTTTAGCATTGACAAAGGAAAAGGTTGACGTTATGAGTCTTTGTGTCTGAGATAGTAAGACCAGAGAAAATATGTAATAAAATAAAGTAATATATAAGTAGTAATAGGCAATTCGAATCTAGTCAAAAGCAGGCTTACTAAAATTAAGCAATTCCCCCATAGGTGCATAAAGTAGTTTCCAAATCAGCTAAGGAGCTCACGAATTGGAAAAATCACTTAGGCAAGCTAAAGAGTGATGGAATGACAACTCATACATGCTTTTCATAGGAGAAAAGAGTGGAGGATGTGGAGGACAAAAAACTAATTCACCTCACCTAGTCAAACTTTCCCAATTGCCTTAAAGCACTGAAAAAGCAGGCAATAAAGTAGAAAAAGCAGAAGGGCACCTAAGAGGCTAGGAATAAAGCAGAATTGATTCCTTGAGGTTTCCCAAGCACTACATGAGTCAAAATAGGAAATTTTGACCACTATGGATAGGTAAATGACAACTTGCATAAGGTGGAATCATGAGACTAGGCAAATAAGACAAAAATGATTAAATTAATGTCTAAAGTAGCTAACTATGGGTTGATTATTCTAACACCCCCCCTTAAGCCTGACTTATGAGTAATATATCATAAAATTATAGGGCCTAGAAATAAGGCTTAGTCACCCTTTACATACTGCATGTCCATTTAACCAAGGAAAGAGGCAAAAACCACATGGGAAAATCCTCCCTTAAACATGGACTGTAAAATAAAATTTGGAAATCTTGTCTTCACTCATGCTTCACAGCATGATCATCAATCCCCAGCAGTGATTTGAGATTGCTGAACATCTTCTCACAAAATGCTTTGGTGAAGATATCAGCTACTTGTTCTGAAGATGAACAGAAGAGTAGGTGAATGGTGCCATCATGCACAAGCTCTCTGGTGTAGTGCATATGGATCTCAATGTGTTTGGTTCTCTGCTTCTAAACTGGATCATTGCAGATTGAAATGGTACTCTGGTTATCACAGTAGATGGTATTTGAGTACTCTGATTCGAAGCCACACTCTCCAAGTAACCCCTGCAACCATAAACATTGAGTTGCTGCATTTACAACTCCTCTGTACTCTGCTTCTGTAGATGAGAGTGCAATGGCACTCTGTTTCTTGCTTGACCAGTTGATTGGCCCTTCTGCAAGCATCAACACATATCTTGATGTGGACTTTCTGTCTGTGCTATCACCTGCCCAATCACTGTCAGTAAACCCAATCAAATCAAGATCAGATTTTGCTTTGTAGAAGATCCCATGTGTCCTTGTTCCCTGAACAAAGTTAAGGATCCTTTTGGCTGCTTTCCAATGGATGTCATGAGGCTGATCCATGTATCTAGAAGCCACACTTACTGCATAATAAATATCAGGTCTATTATGTGTAAGATACAACAAACATCCAATGAATTTCCTATACAGTGTATTGTTTACCATAGGTGAAGAATCAACTTCTTCCAGCTTCACTCCTGAAAGGAAAGGAGTCTTGCTTGGTTTGCAGTCCTTCATTCTGAATTTGTTTAGAAAATCCAAGGCATACTTGGACTGGTGCACCTTTATTCCATCGTTGGTTTGAGAAATCTCAAACCCCAAGAATTGGCTTAAGAGCCCCAAATCTGTCATGGAGAAGGCTTGGTTCATTGCACCCTTCAAGGAAGCAATCTCATCCTTTGAGCTTCCTGTAATGAGAAGGTCATCAACATATAACACAATGATCATTAATGAACCATTAATTAACTTCAAATATACATTTGTATATGATTTGCACCGAACAAAATTCAGTGATAGCAAGAAGCTATCAATCTTGGCATACCAAGCCCTGGGGGCATGCTTTAGCCCATACAATGACTTTCTCAACCTTCACACAAGAGAAGGGTTAGTAGAAAATCCTTGAGGATGCTGCATGTATATCTCTTCAGTGAGATATCCATTCAGGAATGAACACTTTACATCCATGTGATGTACCTCCCATTGCTTTGAGGCTGCAATGGCTAAGGCTAGCCTGATGCAGTCCATCTTTGCCACTGGTGCAAAGTTCTCATTGTAATCTATGCCATGAACCTGTGAGTATCCCTTGGCTACCAATATGGCCTTGTACTTTAGAGGTGAACCATCAGCAGCAAATTTGGTCTTGTACACCCACTTACACTGAACTAGCTTCCTCCCTGGGGGAAGATCCACTAGCTCCCAAGTGTTTCTCTTCTGGAGTGAGTTGAACTCTTCCTTCATGGCTGATTTCCATATTGGATCTCCGGCTGCATCTTCATATGTCTAAGGATATGATTCCACCATCATATAGCATTTCTCAGCAAACATAGGATCCTTCATGCACAGACCAACCTCAAATTGAGATCTAGTCCTCCTGGGGTCATTGGGATTCCCTGCTAGCTCTCTTGCTGCATGAAGAGTCTTGGCTGCCCATTTTGGCCTTGTAGGGCTGTTAGGATCTGCAATAAACTCATCACTATCAGACATATCAGAATCATCATGTTCAACAATCTCTTCACTTACTTTCAGAGGATCTGGTGGTGAAGAGGCTTCTCCAACTTCCACTGCTGCTAGGGGTTCTTCTTGAAACTGAACACACCTTTCAATGGAGGCTTTGTTTGTGCTCAAATTGATCAGATTGTATCCTTTTGAATCTTCAGAGTACCCAACAAATAGACACTCTTGGCTTTGGGGCTGCAAAGCCTTCCTCTTTTCTGTTGGAATTCTAGCCCAAGCCTTTGAGCCAAAAATCCTGAAATGGGTCACATCTGGCTTGTGCCCACTCCATGCTTCGAAAGGAGTCATACCATCAAGATGTTTATGAGGCACCCTATTCTAGATATAGGCTGCACAGTTTATAGCTTTGGCCCAGTACTTTGGTGGCAAATTTTTGGCCTCCAACATGCATGTTGCCATCTCCTTCAGTGATCTGTTCTTCCTCTCAGCAACACCATTCTGCTGTGTTGTGTAAGGGATAGAATGTTGCATATGAATACCTGCATCTACACAATATTGAATAAACTTAGACTTGACATACTCACCACCATTGTCAAATCTGAGGACCTTGAGTTTCCTCCCAGACTGGTTTTCAACCAAAGCCTTAAAGAATTTGAAGAGGCCAAAAACTTCAGACTTGTGTTTCAGGAAGTAAACCCAGCAATAACTGGAAAAGTCATTTATGAAATTCAATGCATATTTGGCCTGACTCATGGACATATGAGGGAATGGGCCAGCAACATCACTGTGGATCAACTCGAGGAATGCAGAGGTTCTCTCATGACTAGCTCTCTCAAATTTATGCTCTGGGTGTTTTCCTAGGATACAACCTTGGTAGACTCCTTTGGAAAATTTTATCTTGGGCAACCCTATGACCATCTCTTTTTCACTAAGATCAGAAATATACTTGTAGTTTAGGTGGCCAAATATTTCATGCCAAATCTTGCTTGCCTCATTAGCATGAATCAGAAGAGCGGAGGGGTTTGAGTAGGGTAGGAAGTGTTAGAACATGTATACCTTCGAAGTATGATTTGCAACTCCTTTTGCAATGACTTTACCACTTGAGATATATGTGATCTCAACTTCATCTGGGGAGAATATGACCTTCTTTGGAGACCCAGTTTGAGTCATCTGGTACATTGATAAGAGGTTGGAGGCAAGACCAAGCACATACAACACATTGCTAAACTGACCATGATCAACATCAATCCTCCCTTTGCCCAAACTTTCAGTGAGAGAGTCATATCCCAGTACTATTGGTGGACCTTTCGACATGTCAAGTGAGGAGAATGCCTCCTTGGTCGAAACCATGTGTCTTGAAGCTCCAAAATCAATGATGAAAGTAGGTGAGCTTGATGTGCCAGCAACCAATACATGAACTCTCTCTCTGTCTTCTGAACTTGATCCTCCTTCTCTCTTCTTTGAGCTGTCTAGAAGGGAGATGCCATTCTTCTCCAAGAGTTGGGTCAGCATGTCTATTTGCTTCTTCATGCAGGAGCTCTCAGTATGATTGCCCTTACTGTAGTATGCGCACTTGCTCATTTCTCCTTTATTCTTCTTCTTCTGGTAGTTCTTCTTGGAACCTTGTGGCTCCTCCGGAGACTTGTTCTTGTCTCTCTTTTGCTCAGGTGGATTTTTAGCTTTATTTTTACTTTTTGAATCCACCCTCGAATCTCCAGCAACCAAAGCTTGGTCTTTGGATGGTTTGATGGTGCCCATCATCACCAGCTTGTCCTGTTTTTTGTGAGAGATTCCATGAAATCTGCAAGGCTAGGCATCTTCCGGGTTCGAGCTGTCAAATTTGTGGCATAGAAGGTCGAAACAAACACTGAATAGTCAGGGCCAAGCTTCGAGAGTATGGCTAAGACCATCTGATCCTCCTTCTTTTTGATCCCACATTGTTTTAGCTGCAAAACAAGTGCTTTGAACTTGGAGAAATAGAGTTGCAAGGATTCAAAGCTATTGGGACTCAGGGAGATCAGTTCATTTTCAATTTGATGTCCCCTCATCTCATCTGTCTTTCCAAAAAGATCAACAAGCTTCTCCCACACTTCATTCGGTGATGTCAATCCATCAAGATGGAAAAGGAGGTGTCTGGAAAAACTCAGACACAAGAGACCATAGGCCTCATCCCTCCTATTGTGCCATTTTATCTTCTTTGCAGCCGCATTGGGCTCTGCTTCTATTGCCATAGTCACCCTGTAGAGGCCTTTCTCTCTCAATAATATCTCCATCTCTACTTTCCATTCAAATAAGTTGAAGGGAGTCAAGATGATCTTCTGAGATTGATCCATAGCTCAAAAATTGTCTCGGCTGTCAGTAGAAGGCTCCCAGCCACTGATGTTGAACCTGCAAAACAAATTTGTAGGAGAGAAATCGATCTACAATGGCTCTGATACCATGTGGAAATTGAACCCCGTGATAGAACAATTTTACTCACAGCAATTATCAATTGTACATGCAAAATCACTCACAAAAGAGACTGAATATGGAGTTGAACACTAAACTATATTAACTCAGTGTACAATAGCCAACCCTGTAACATGATAGGTTGCTTCATTAAATAATTACATAATGGATTCAAATGCATGAGGAGGCAATTCGAATCTAGTCAAAAGCAGGCTTACTAAAATTAAGCAATTCCCCCATAGGTGCATAAAGTAGTTTCCAAATCAGCTAAGGAGCTCACGAATTGGCAAAAGAACTTAGGCAAGCTAAAGAGTGATGGAATGACAACTCATACATGCTTTTCATAGGAGAAAAGAGTGAAGGATGTGGAGGACAAAAAACTAGTTCACCTCACCTAGTCAAACTTTCCCAATTGTCTTAAAGCACTGAAAAAGCAGGCAATAAAGTAGAAAAAGCAGAAGGGCGCCTAGGAGGCCAAGAATAAAGCAGAATTGATTCCTTGAGGTTTCCCAAGCGCTACATGAGTCAAAATAGGCAAGTTTGACCACTATGGATAGGTAAATGACAACTTGCATAAGGTGGAATCATGAGACTAGGCAAATAAGACAAAAATGATTAAATAAATGTCTAAGGTAGCTAACTATGGGTTGATTATTCTAACATCATGATTTAGAGAAAACCCTGAAAATGACATTATAAGGGATATTATATTCAGGGGGACATTATAAGGGATATTATATTCAGGGGGAGTTAAAGTCAGAAAATTCCAATTGGTATCTAAGAAAAAATTCAATTGGTATCTAATGTTGAAGTATACTGAAAGTTATCTTCTTCAAAGATGATGGGTGATCAAGGTTGGTGTACGGATGACATAAGAGAAAGTATGAAGTAACGTGAGAACAACAAAATGTGAGAGTTATGAAGACCATGATGTCTACAATCAAATATAAGATAAAGATGAGTATGTTCACTTAGTATTTGAAGTCATGACACATAAAAATTGTTGATAGTAGAAGAAAATTCAATTCTAAAAGAAATAAAAAAATTCAGTCTATTGATAAGGTAGCAGGATGAGTTCAGCATTAATGAAGGAAAAGGTTCAGGTTATGAGTCTTTGTGTCTAAGATAGTGAGGCCAAAGAAACTATGTAATAAATTGAAGTAATCTTTGTGTTGAGGATCTAAAGTTATGGGTCTCTGGACAGTTGATAATATAGATCTAAAATCCAAAAGAATCCAGTAGCACATGCTATGTTTTTATATGAAGATCTAAATGCATAGGCGTAAGGAATTCTAGTAAAAGCGGAAGCCAGTTAACTTACAAGAAGAATAGACCATTAGATATGGTAGCAAGAAAAGTGTTATAAAAAATGGAAACATGTATCCTAGAATAGAAAATGGAAGAGTGTTGAAAAAATGCTGAGTGTAGACTCTGTCACAATAATGCTGACAAAGGAGAAGAAGTACAATGACAGGGGGAGTCCATGGATCTATCGGTTAAGCTATCATTCAAGAACAGGAAATGTTGAGATAAATGATAATACATTGGTTAAATAACCAAGTTCATTTAAAGGGGAGATATGATGACAGGAGGAGTTATCAAAAAGAAGAGAGACAAGAAATCCTATATCAAAATAGGTGCATCATTGGCATAATAGGTTATCCTTTGCCATTGTTGTCAAAGGGGGAGAATTTTTAGAGGTTGTTATATTTTTATCAGTTAATCAATATGATCTTAGGATCTTATCTGAGAGAATAACATGCACAGCAATCAATCACAAGATACAATAGACACAAATATTTTCCTCAGGGAAACCATAAAGGAGAAAAACTTGGAACTTCCTGAGAGATAGAATGAGCACCAATGGAATCAATAAAACCCAAAGATAGAAAGATGATCTCCAACAATTGTTCTCTCTCTCACTTGTGTGAGCTCCTCTTCTCTCACCTATGCGCTATACCTGGGTGATTATGTGTATCAAATAGAGAGGCTCGCTCTCTATTTATACTAGTTTCCAACTTGACAATTACTTACTAGGGTCGACTTCTCTAGGAGAGTCTAGTAACCCTAGTGCCCCACAAATGTGGGGACTTTTCCCCCTAATCAATAAGGATGATTAACCTCTATGAATTTACATGACTTTATTACATTAACGATTCTTCTGATAGGAACATCAGGGACCAATGAAAGACAATTTATGAAATATACAAGTGAATACATTCCAAAGTTACAAATACATCAACACTACCTCTTAACTAGGAAGGTATTCTGTAGACACAATTCATCAGCTCAAGTCTTCATCACTAGATCATCATTGGATCATCATCAAAGCTGGATCATTACTTGATCATCATCATCATTGCTTTCGCTATCTTGATCAAATGGTGTTGTCTCTCAATTCTACTCGTCACAGGAATTTCTATAGAGCCAGCCATTTTTCATGCTGGTTGTAGGTCTAGCCTCCATGTAGGTCTTCATATTCTTCAATACTTATATCTAACCATGGGAGGAACACATCCAACATCCATGTCAGAAAGGCCCGCCTAGCACCTATATCTAACCATGGGAGGAACACATCCAGCATCCATGTTAGAAAGGCCCATCCAACACTTATATCTGACCATGGGAGGAACACATCCAGCATCCATGTCAAAAAGGCATGCCCAGCACTCACATATGACCATGGGAGGACCATCCTATCATGATGTCAAAAATTCCCAGCACTTACATCCATCGGCATGGTAGGACACACCATCTACCATCCAAGGAAATCCTCTACACTTACATCCACCAGCATGGTAGGACACACCATCTACCATTTGGGGAAAGGCTCTACAGTTACATCCACTGGCATGGTAGGACACACCATCTACCATCCAAGGAAATGCTTTGCACTTACATCCACTAGCATGGTAGGACACACCATCTACCATCCGGGGAAAGGCTCTGCACTTACATCCACCGTCATGGTAGGACATACCATCTACCATGCGGGGAAAGGCTCTGCACTTACATCCACCGGCATGGTAGGACACACCATCTACGATTCAGGGAAATACTCTAAGCTTACATCTGACCATGGGAGGCCCAGCCTGACACCATGTCAGAAAGGCTTAGTACTTACATCCGACCATGGGAGGCCCAACCTGCACCATGTCAAAAAGACTCAGCACTTAAATCCAGCCATGGGAGGAACCAATCCTACCACCATGTCAGAAGGGCTCTACACTTACATCTAACCATGGGAGGAACCAATCCTACCACCATGTCAGGAGGTTTCTGCACTTACATATGACCATGGGATGAACCAATCCTACCACCATTTTAGAAGGGCACACGAACTCATCACTTCCCCTTGGAAGGAACCTCGATCTAGAGAACAACAAGCTTCTCTTATGAAGTACTCAAACTTCACTCTGGCCATTTCTAGTATAGAATCACATCAGGTCTAATTACGTATAAAGGATAACCTATGAGATTTGTCGGGATTGATTACATATCAGGACAACCTACAGGACCATTTATGTATGAGCAACCTACGAGATTCGCCAGGATTTTATGCTCATACAATCTGTCTGATCGGCTATGCTAGAACTCCCTCTTTCAAGAGATCTCGATCTAGATCACAAGCTGGAGCTTCACTTCTCCTCTTTCCCAAGTAGTTGAGCAAGTGGTAACATATTTTTCCTTAGCTATACTTAGTGCCATGCAAGACTGCTTCCTGTTAAACCAAGAGATCACACCTGATCCCATACTGAAGCAGCACCCCGGAGTGCTCTTCCTATCAATGGAATTTCCTTCCCAATCTGAATCCACATAACCCTCTAGGTTAATCCTCTGATTTGCCTCATACTTGAGCCCATAAATAATTGTACCCTTTAGGTACCTCAGAATATGCTTTCCAGCAATCAGGTGAACATGTCTAGGATCTGTCAGGAACTGGCTCAATGTGTTTACAACAAAGAAAATATCTGGTCTTGTATTCGTCAAGTACATCAATGATCCAATCATTTGACAATACATCGTGGCATCAATCGACTCTGATGAAGCATCACTCAATAGCTTCAGGTTCGATTTCATAGGTGTGGCCATGGCCTTGCAGTCCATCATCCCGAACCTCTTCAAGATCTCCACTACATATTCCCTTTTCCAATGGGGATTGCATCCTCACTTTGCCACTCCTCCATACCTAGAAGTAGTGCATCATATCCAAGTCCTTCATCTCAAACTCAGCAGCAAGTCTCCTTCTTGCAACTTTAATGAGTTCCTCTTTTCTATCAGGATCAAGTCGTCAACATATGACAGGAGCATCATTGGTCTTCCACCTTCAACCTTGAAGCAAAGGTTGGAATCTGCTTTACTCTCAAAAAATCCTAGAGCCATCAGTAAGTTGTCTATCCTATCATACCTTGTCGAACCTCAGGATCTTCTGCAGTCACTTCCTATGAAGTGGAGCACCATTCTCCCTATTCCTTTCATACTCTATGTATTTGAAACATTATGTACTAAAGTGACAAGTAGCTTCCTCTACTACTAATATTCTATGTATCCATATAGGGTCACTAGATACCAAGATCCTCTATCTTGAACCTTTTCAAAAGTTCTTCTTGCACCCATCTATGAGCTTGTCATCCTCTATAGGCTTTCAACCCTGTAGCAAAGGTTAAGATCTTCATCACTCTAGGTGATATTCAAGCTCCTCGTGTATGTGTTATCCCATGGGTGCCTTCTGAGCTCATGCAAGGCCTTCTTTAATTTGCACACATGAGTCTTCCTGTCACGTGCCTTAACTTCTAGTGGCTGCAACTGTCTCTTCGTAGTCTATGCCTTATTTCCGTGAGAAGCCTCGTGCTATGAATATTTCCTTGTATCCCATGATGTTTCCATCTACTGCATGATGGAACTTGTATATCCATATGGAATATACCATGGAATTCCCTTCAAGTCTCGATATTCCATCCTAGACATCATTATTCTTGAAGTGGTACTCTCGTTCCCTTTCTTCTTGGCTACTTCTTCATAACTGGAAGGTTCTG
Source organism: Pseudotsuga menziesii (assembly GCA_001517045.1). Classification (NCBI taxonomy): domain Eukaryota; kingdom Viridiplantae; phylum Streptophyta; class Pinopsida; order Pinales; family Pinaceae; genus Pseudotsuga; species Pseudotsuga menziesii. The sequence goes on along the minus strand of LPNX010964955.1, from coordinate 27,779 downwards.
CATCAATGATGTTGGTCAACAGTGTCACATAACTGTATTGTGTCTAAGACCTCTTCTTTATTTGAAAGTATAATAGTGTTATTCTTAATCTTGGATTATTTCTCGAACAGTCGTCACATGTTCTTCGGAACAAGTCTCATCCTTCTTTTCTTGTAGGCGATTGTATGCGATCTTTCCTACAAGTCAAATGCATTAGTTGTATGGTTAGAAACATTTTATAAGTCATATTCATAATGGAAAATTATTATGCATAAAGATATAATCATGCAACTATTTTAGCCAATACAACATTCATCCATATCTCACAGAAACTTTCTAGATGGCATCCATCTCTACCATGACATTATTGAGATTGTGCACTAGTCCAATATGTCAGCAAAGAGGTTTCATTCTAGATAAGTAGAAATGGAGAGTTGTATAGAACCATGAGCTACTTACCCATCACATGCATATTAGTAGTACACTGTCATTAATGCAAACATTCTATCATGCATAACACATCAACTGAATATAAAGAAATTCATAACAAAACAATATCATGAAATGACAATTGAATACTTGTCTCTATTTGTTTCATGGGTAGACTCCTTCTTGAGCCTTTAGCTTCATCATCTTCTTCATTCATGAAATCATCATTTCTTATCCAAATTCTAAGATGGATAAGAGGGTCTTCAAGAATTGAGTTCTTCATATTCCTCATCACTTGAGGGATCTTCTTTTAATCATGAGAGTTTGATCTTCAGTTACTCCCATCTTCTCTTCTCTTATTATGAGTCGAGCTTCTTCTTGTGTACACTCTTCCCAGAGTTTGTTGAAAGTAATCACTTCCTTCTGGCACACATTCCTTGAATGAATAAATCCCATGATCTTGGGAGGCCATTCAAGGTGGTTATCACAATTTATGCATTCTCGACTTCTTCATCCACTACTTCAAGTTGTTCTTTGATTTGAGAGACCCTTGTAAAGTATGACTGTATGGTCTCTGCATTCTGGATCTTTACATTCTTCAACTGGTTTCTCAAAGTCATCTTCTGATTTATGTTCTTCCCTTGAAATAGGTTGGTTAAGGAATCAAACATATATTTAGGTGTCTTTAGGCAATACACTTATGGTATAAGGTTATCCTTGATTGAATCAGCAATGATCCTCTTGACCTTGACCAAGTTCTTCTTGTGTAAAGTATTAGCCTCATCTCCCTCTAGAACTGGAACCTCTCCACTTATGTAGGTGTCCAATTCATTTTCTTCCAGAACCAGTGAAATCCTATACTTCCATGCTCGAAAGTTTTCAAGTTCACCAAGATTGTCATCAAGCTGGTGTGATAGGTCATTCTGAAATGAGAACCTCAAATGTAAATAGAAAAAGATTAGATCTTACCAATTTGAGGTGTCCGTCCTGGTTCAGGATCTGGCTGATATAGGGTTTGTCAAATAAACCCTAATTTTCAAAACTTAGAATATTTCATATCTAATTTGATAGAAAGATGGGACTCTTCAAGGAAAGATGTATAATGTACTCTTTTTCTTAAAACAGTGGAGGGAAGCTCTGAGAACAGGAAGCCCTAGTTTTCCAATTTCTTCTGTAGAAATGCCTGATATTGTTTCTAAAGTATCTCTGAATGTACTACTTTCCTATGTATAAAATTTTGTATTGAGGTAGCCTAGAATGTCCTCTTTACAAAACCATAGGTTTGAACATAATTGGTTTCACCAATTCGTACTTATGAGATTTTTCCCAATGTGACTTATTTCAAGACTGTTCAACATAGCAAACTTGTAAAGACTGCCACGTGTCATTATTTCTTCATCAGGGTCTAAAACTTTTGACACAAAAAAACAGTCCATGCCCTATCTATAAAATCTTACAAAATTTATTTTGGACCTTCGTAGCCTGAGATATAGCAATTATACCTAGGTGTCATGTTTAGGGATGAATCCTGGAAGAGGATGGAACCCTAATTTGGAGGAATCATATCTCCCGGAATATAGCAAATATGAGGCTGAACTTTTTACACAATGTTCATCACAAACCTTAATTTTTCCTATAAAAATTTTGGCTTCTGAGACTTTTCCAATATCTATATAGAGTGAATATACCAAAACTACCAGTTTTAGTATTTTAGGGTTTTTCAGGCCCGGGGTCAAATTAGGGTCTGACTTTCCCGGAGTTTTACCCAACCAAAAATTTCAACCTTTGTCTCTAAATTTCTATTTTGAGGAGGAGAGAAATCGTATGATGCGCTTGCATAAAAATTTCACTTCTTTGAAAATCCCTAATTTCCCACAGTAGAGAGAGGTCAAAAGCTGAAAAATGCCCGTAATCAAATTCTGCTTCGACAAAAAGATGCACCCTTCAATGGAGAGTTAGCCTAGCATCCTTTCGTTGATGATCTGTGTAGAGAGATCTAAAAAGTAAGAATCCCTAGCTTCTGCAGCTGCACGGTGTCTTCTTCTCAGGTTAGGTCTGATACCATGTTAGATTTTTATCATTTAAGCAATATGGTCTTAGGATCTTATCTGAGAGAATAGCATGCATAGTAATCAATCACAAGAGAGAATAGACACAAATATTTTCCTCGGGGAAACCATAAAGGAGAAAAACTTGCAACTTCCTCAGAGATAGAATGAGCACCAATGGCAGCAATAAAACCCAAAGACAAAAAGATGATCTCCAACAGTTGTTCTCTCTCTCTCACTTGTGTGAGCTCCTCTTCTCTCACCTATGCGCTATAGTTGGGTGAGTGTGTGTATCAAATAGAGAGGCTCACTCTCTATTTATACTAGTTTTTTACTTGACAATTACTTACCAGGGCCGACCTCTCTAGGAGATTCTAATAACCCTAGTGCCCCACAACTACGGGGAATTTCCCCCCTGATCAACAAGGAGGATTAACCTCTATAACTTTACATGACTTGAGTACATTAATTATTCTCCCGATAGGAACATCAGGGACCAATGAAATACAATATATGAAATATACAAGTGAATACATTTAGAAGTTACAAATACATCAATAGAGGTTTCCATCGATTCCAAAGGGGGAGATTGTTGACAAATTTGGGTTGTAGTTGTCATTGATGGCAAACTTGCTTATGAAGTACATAGGATAAGAAAAAGATACCATGGCAGAGTTAACACAGTATAATTCGAAGTAAAGACAAAATGGAACAATGTTGAGGTGGCATAGATGAAGGTAGTGATGACATGGCACAATGATGCAGAATGCAGATCTGCATTAGTTCTAGAATGGACGGTCTCAGAGCGACTTGCACAAGATATGATGGTGAAGATCAAAGTTTACATAAATTAGGTAGGAAGGATAAATATTCTGAAAAAGATCAAGATAGAATGGTGGGAATTGATCCCGCTCTAGATCCGATGGTTAAGGATTAAATCCAACAGTTAGTCAGAAAATCGAAAGTTCCGCAAAAGATCAAGATCGAACGACTGAGATTAGTTTCGTTAAAAGAGATCAATGCTGTGGAAGAAAAATGTGGAAAGGGAATTGTGGAAGTAAAGTTTAATCATTTTTTGAACCCGCATCCCACATTCTACAATATGGAAAGATCAGACGGCTGAAGTTTGTTCCACTAAAACAGATCAACGGTGTGGAAGAAAAATTGAAGAAAGAAGATTGCAGAAAGGAGCTTGTGAAAAGGAGCTTGTGGAAAGAATATTGTGGAAAAGAGTTTGCAGAAAGGAAAAAGCAGACAGTCAACATCCTGCATCCCGTAATCTGTAGATCGACGGTCAGGAAAATGCCCGACGAAGATCAGCGGTGGGAAATCGTTGAAACAGAATCTTGGTGCAGAAAGGCAATTTTGAGGTAGAAATCGATGGTTAGATCGACGATCCAAATTGAATTACAGATAATATCAACGAATCTAATTGGATCAGGAAGTTGATCCTATGGAAAGAAGTTTGGCAGTGCGGAAGCACCTACAAATGTTGGACAAAGGTGTGGAAATGGTTTCCAAGCTGCGGAAACGATTTCTAAGGTGCAAGATCAATGGAAGAATGTGGAAGGACATTCTGTAAGGTGTGATATTCATATCCAAAAGGGTGCAATAGTGAAATTTGTGTTTGTTCAATTTGAAGAGATGCAATTGTTGAAAGAAGCTTAAACGTTGAGAAGTATTTAAGCAGCAGCCTGAGTAAGAAGGAAGATGTCTCTGCAGTTCAAACTGTATGATCAGAATCAGAGATGAGTGGGTGTGATAGAATTTAGTGGGAGAGAAATAGTGAGAAACATAATAGGGTGGGGGCAACGCTAGGGCAGGCAGTAACCCTGTAGGGGGTTGTTGCCTCCTTTCAGTTGTAGCTGATAAACCAGGGGGTTATAGCCTCCTTCCAATTGGAATTGGTAAATAGGGTGTTGTAGCATCCTTTCAGTCATAGCTGATAAAACAGGGGTCGTAGCCTCCTTCCAATTGGTATTGGTAAACAGGGTGTAATACCATCCTTGTCTGTAGATGCAGGAAAAACTATTTGTAAATAAAAATTTTGTAGTAATATGATGTATTGGTGGTTTACCCTATTGGGATTCCATGTTAAAATTGTGTTTTGTGTATTCTTGTTGTTATGTGTTTCTAATGATAGATTTAAAATTGGTTAAAATAGTAAAAAGATAACAATACTGATTCACCCCCCCTCTCAGTATTGACCAATAAATCAATACTTAACTTGTGGCCTATCATTGTTCACCGACCACAAGTTAAGTGGCTATGCTAGTATTAATCTTGTGTGCATAAATAAAATTTATCTAACTCCATAACACCCAATAAAATAAATCATTTAAATAGATTTTACCAAAACCCATAACACCAAATAAAATAAATCACTTAGTACAAGACCTGCCCATTAAAATAAATCAGAACAGCACTTGAGAACCAAGAATTATATTGACGACAATGTGTATGCATGGAGATTCAATGTGGTGCTTGATGGGACACACATCACATTAATATGTGGGTCCCATTATTTTGATCCTCCTTGGCAAGAATTGTTATGTTATTATTATGCAAATATATCATAATGTTGGTTGATTGGACAGTCACAGGAGGCCTAAGGAAGCCTCTGCATCTTATGTTTCAAGTGAATTCCCCTCTCTAAGTACCACTAGGGAATGATTCATGAATTTTTCTGCCATTAACCCTCATCCATCCAACCCTTCATCTCCTGAAGAACTTACTAGGGCATCACCTGCTATTTTGGATTCCCACCAACCTCATAATCCTCATGTAAACCCTAACTCTTTAGCCACTATCCCCCACGATAATAAGTGTGTTTAGAGGAAGGTAAATCCATGAGAACTTGTGGTAGGATATGATGTTTATCTAGATGAAGTGGAGGACCTATCAGACAGAGCCCTAGTTGGGCATTTCTCTAGTAAATTTATGAGTTTGGACCATTTTCGGTCTTGGGTTTATGATAATTGGTCTGCTCCTCTCAGCTTGAAACCTAAAATTGTTCAACTAAACCAAAGTTGGTTTGTAGTCACGTTATCCTAAAAATATGAAGTAGCTACTATTTTGGAGGGGGTTTGGCTTTGAGGTCATACACCTTTATGGCTCCAAACATAGACTCCATTTTTGGACACCCGGAGAGAAAAGAAGTACAAGAGGAAACTCTGAGCAAAACTGCCAACTCTTATGCCAATATTGTGGTATGAAGGGGTTTTCAAATATATAGGGGATGTTATTGGTGACCATGTCTCAATGGACCATATTTTTATTGAGTCAATTTTGATGACCATTGATAAAATTCTGGTGGATGTTGACTTAAGAGAAGGTCTTCTTGTAGAGATATACTTATATGTGGGCACACATACTTTCACCCAACTTATTGATTCCGCATGTATCCATTTATGGTGCAATAGATGTCATGAACACTAACATTTGGCACGTGTCTGTTGACCAGGGTTTCACAGTTCTAAGCTAGTGGAAAAAAGGGTTAACACTTAGTTGTATCCTCTCTACATTCTAAGATCAACTTGTCACTTTTAGTTTGTGAATATTTCCCTATATCGCTCCATCTATTCAAAAAGAAGGGAACCTTTGGAGCACCCGTTCTACCATGACAAAAGACCTGCACCATGTGTGCTCGACACAGTATTCTTGCTTGGAGAGAAAAAAGGTTTCTTCAGAAGACGACTCTGAGTCTTCTCCCACTTGTATCAGGAAGCAACAGGTTCCTCTTCCAAGTAAGCAAAAATCTATTGAATCATCTCCTTTGCTAGTTGAATGAATTTGTTCTCTTAATTTCTTTAGTTCCCCTATGCCTTCCCCCTCATCTAAGGATTCCAAGGACATTTGGTCACTGACCTTTCTGAAGTCTTCATTTTAAGAGGACGACATACTCACAAGTCATCCTCTACCCTCATCATTACAATCAACTATCCCAACTTCCTCACTGGTTCTCCTTATTTCACCTAGAATTGTCTTGATTGAGTTTCTCGATGACCCCCAACCATTTGTTAAGTTGTTGACTAATACATCCTCACCAATCCGATCCCCTAACATACTGATTAGAGACCATCATGTCCAAAATTCTCCTGTCCTCGCAACCTCGGTTCCCCTCCCTATCGAGGACTCTCCCCCCAATAATATTCCCCTATAAGCCACTCAGTATCCTCCTTTACAAAGAAGCTATGACCTCCACTCTCACAAGGCTATCCCTTCAAGTATTGATACAATTTTTTCTTCAAACAAGTTGTTATCCTCTCTAAGACTCGAGGGGGAAATATCTGCACTAGCTTTTGCACAGGTATTATCCCTCCACAAAATCTGATTCAGTGTATAAAAAACTATTCCTAGGACTCTTAGAGAAAGTGTTACCTGCCATAGGGCCCCATAATTTTGGAGCTCTCTACAACTATCCCAGGATAGGGATGCCTGCTAACAAACTAGCCATCAAGAGACTTATTGCTCAAGAAAATTTCGATATCATGTTCCTCCAAGAAACCATCCATTTTGGCGATGCTCTGCTAAATGGTCTCAAATCACTCCTTATAGACTAGGACATTACTGGTATGGATGCTACTAGAATATATGGGGGTATAGTGGTTGGTTGGCGCAATAACTCTTTCCTCATTATCAATTGATGGGGAATGGCTTCAATTTTTCCTGTCACTCTCTTCTCAAGAAAAATAGGACACTGCTTCAATATGATCAACATTTATGGGCCATACACTAATCGCCTTGCATTCTAGGAGCCATTTTTTAACCTCAACATACTATCACAGGACATAATTTTCATTGGTGGGGACCTTAACTTCACATTGGGTGACAATTAAATATGGGGGGATATTGCACACAAATACCCTCTCATTGCATACTTTCGTAGAACATTGGAGGAGGAAATGTTATTTGACATAGTGTCTATCAAAATCGTCCCCATTTGTAGAAATATGAGGACTGGACACGCATCCATATCCAAAAGGTTATCATTTCCTTATGTCTGAATATTTTATTCAGAATGCCTCAAGTATAAAACAATGGATTGTTGTAGGCGGAGACTCCGACCATTTTCCTATTACATTGGAGGTTTTAGTTGCTAATCAAAAGAACCTTAGTCCCTTCAATTTCTATGCAAAATGGATGGAGGACCTAGATTTTTTTTAGTTGGTCAGAAGTACTTAGACTCCTTATAATCTAATTCTCAAATAGTCAACAACCATACAATTCCTTCACAATTTGAAATCCCTAAAACTGGAAACTACTTGATGGATGGATGAAAAAAGAAAGGAAAGGTCAGAGGAACTTACAGGTGTGGAAAAATATATACATCTCCTTCATGAATTGAACTCATACAGATACAAATCCATTGTTATAAGTAGGATTTGTTAGAGTTGGTTCCAAAACAAAAGAAAATTCTAGTAGAAAATGAGGAGTTTTGGTGTCTAAAGAGTCAATCTATATGGATCCAAAAAGGGGATGCAAACATAAAATTCTTCCATAGATACATAAATCATAGGGAAAATGTGAATTCGATATGTAAACTTAAGAACAATGATGGTGATGTTGTATCTAGTTTCAAGTCCCTTGCTATTGTTGGTGTCCAAAATTTCAATGGTTTGTATAAAGAGGATGATTTGGCCTCCATTGCACAAATGATGAGGATCAACACTTTATATCCAACCTATGTTAGTAATGACCAAAATAATGCACTAATGGAGGAAATATCTATGGAAGAGCTCAAGTCAGCTATTAAGTCTCTACAAAAGGACAAAATCCTAGGACCTGACAGATGGCCTGAAGAATTTTTCTTGGCTTTCATGGACCTCATTGAGAAGGACCTTATAAAGGTTATTGAACACTCTAGAGTATCATGTAACATCCTAGTAGCTTTCAATTTTACATGCATTACACTGATTACAAAATGCAACTACTCTGACTATCTGGACAACTATAGATCAATCTCCCTTTGTATCTCCATCTACAAGATTATAGCTATCATGATCAAGGGCATCCTCTCTACATTGGTCTCTTAGGAACAATTCACTTTCCTAGCAGGAAGACAAATACATGATGCCATAGGCACTGCCCAAGAGGTTTTATATTCTAGTAAGTCAAAACACCTTCATGCTATCATCATTAAAGTAGATTTGTCAAAGGTGTATGATCATGTTAATTGGCTTTTCCTACAACTTGTCCTACCTCAAATCAGGTTCAATATCTAGATGGTAAACTAGATTATGTCATGCGTTAGTATCATTTCTTTTGCAATGATCATTGATGGATCTGATTCCCCTTTCTTCTGAGCAGGGAGGGTATTCCGACAAGGCTTCCTTTTGACACCAGCAATTTTCCTTCTAGTGGTAGAGGGTTTGGGTAGACTAGCCATCCATGCCATAATGAATGGCACTTACAAAGACATTCATATAAATGGTCAAATATACATTTCACACTTTTTTTGTAGACAACATCCTGATATTCTCCAATAGTTGTAGAAGATAAATTTTACTTATCGAAGGGTTTCTGGATATTTTTTCTAAAGCAACAAGTATGATTATAAACATTAACAAATCCACTATATCTATTGTAAATTTATCTATGGAGGATAGAGCATGGATATGTGAACAACTATTTTTTCCCCTGTGAATCTTGATGATGGACTTAACTATCTAGGATTTACGTTGAAATATAATGCATTTATGAAAAAGGATTGGACTTGGATCATAGACAATATAGAGAAAATACTATAGATTTGGTGTAACATGTGGCTAAGCAAAGGTGGTAGGTTTATTCTGATCAAGTCAGTTTTAGAGGCTATTCCTATATACTAGGTCTCAATGGAATATGTGCGTAGTGCTATTCTTGACCAAATAAGGAAACATGATTCAATTTCATTTGACAAGTCTCTCATAAAGGATCTTCTTTCCATTGAGCTACATGAACCTCCATATCTTGGCCAAAGTCTATCGATCGATGGGGCTTAAAAGACCTCAATTGTTTTTCCAAAGCTTTGGTTTCCAAGGGAATTTGGAGGATTCTAAAAGGAGTGGGCTTGTGGGAAACCATGGTGATCAATAAATAAATTAATCCCCTATATGTGGAAGAGTGATTTCAAGTCAGATAAAAAAACTAGAAGAACATATCCATTATGTGGAAAGTTATGTTGCACGCATTAAACCTTATTAGTAATTGGTTGGAATGGAATATTGAGAACAACTGGAAGCTCGGGATAGGAAAAGTGTTAAGGTTAACCTTGACTCAGGATTGAGTTAAAGGTGGTTTAGGTATAGCACATGGTTTAGGCACATGTTTTGGGCACATGGTTTGTTGTAGCCCATGGTATTGTCCCATGGTATTGTCCCATGGTATTACATGTGATGACCCCTTTATAAGGCTTGAGGAGAGTCCATTGTAAAGTGTGGCCTGGAGGTGAGTGGTGGCTAGCTCACTTGGCCTAGATGGTCGGTTTTGGCCATGTAATGAAGATCTTCATTGGTGCTGGTTTTCCCCGCATGGGGTTTCCAGGGTATATTGTGTGTCTATCTTGAATGTTGCTTGCAATGTTTATTTTCTCGCTCATTATTGTTATTTAATGATGCTTGTTTTTTCCCTAACAACTGGTATCAGAGCCATGGTTTGGCTTGGTTATGCTCGTTGGTGTTTGAATCAAATTGTGGGGTGCATGTTCGATGGTACCGGACACCCTAGCAGTATTTTTTTGGTCCATGTGAAACTTAGCTGTAGGCAATTTTGGGTTTCTCTAGATGCTAAAAGCACAAGGTATCCCTTTTATACGTAGAGAAGGGATGTTGCATCAAGTGTGGAATGAACCACTAGGTAGGTATGAGGGTGGCAGGTGTACTCATAGCCTAGCTTGATGTGAATCAGAGAGGTTGAGTCTTCGATTGTGGGAGAAATGTGAGATTATTTAATCTCGGTTTCGGGACCAAGATTGATGAGCCATGTATGTGAAGAGAATTCCTAGAGAACTGGCGGTTACAGTGGCCGATGACCCATGTAATCCGGTAGATGGATTTTTATTTATACAGACATCAATGACAGAGATTGGATGCAGGTACAAAAGGAGCATGACAATTAGACGAGCATGAAGCAACGGATGGTGCTGGTGTAGTCATCATGAAGACACATGAAAAAAAAAGATTGTAATGGAGCATTTTGCATGTAAATGGGCATATGGCTGTAAGACTTGGTAAGGCATGCATACCCCTGGTAACTCACCAGTAAAGTTGGGAGATAGACCTAGGTGATAGGGGGTGTATGTGAGATTCCTCGGTAAAACTTTGATGGGATTTGGTGATTACTCCAAGTCAATTTTAAAGGGGGGATTAGGTCTAGCACATGGTTTAGGCACATGGTTTGGGCACATGGTTTGTTGTATCCCATGGTATTGTCCAGTTAAAGGTGGTTTAGGTCTAGCACATGGTTTAGGCACATGGTTTGAGCACATGGTTTGTTGTATCCCATGGTATTTTCCCATGGTATTGCATGTGATGAAGCCTTTATAAGGCTTGAGGAGACTCCATTGTAAAGTGTGGCCTGGAGGTGAGCAATGGCTAGCTCACTTGGCCTGGATGGCCGGTTTTGGCCATGTAATGAAGATATTCATTGGTGCTAGTTTTCCCCGCATGGGGTTTCCAGGGTATATTGTGTGTCTATATGTGGTTGCTTGTGTTAATGTTTATTTCTCGCTCATTATTGTTATTTAATGATGCTTGTTTTTTCCCTAACAAAAAGATCCATGTATTGGTGGCCTTGGGAATCATTTTCTCCCTCTTCCTCTAGTGGAGGATCTCTGTGATCAGGGGTATACATATCTATACCATATTCATGGCCCCAATATTTCTACTTATTTCACCCAAGAATGGTTCACAATGGACTTTCTGTGCATTCAAAGGAGAGACCATTGTCTTGCATGTGAAGCATATGTTAAATCCTTGAAATCCTCACATATTCGTCTTATAGAGAAGATAGATGAACTACTATGGTATAAAAATCAAGAAGGCGGGGACTATACTCCAAAGATTGGTTACATGGTTCTGCGTTCCCAACATGTCCCTCCCATTCCCAACTGGTGGCACTTAGTTATATGGTTAATTAAGTGCCCTTTAAAGTGTAAAATTTTTCTTTGGCTAGTCTTATCAAATTGAATACCTGTATTGTCAATTTCACACTCCAACAGGTCAAAAATAGGGTATTGTCGGCTTCAAGCCAAGGTAGGAGGCACAACAGAGACTGAGTCTTGTGGCTCTAGTGTGTGAAATGGTATGGTAAATGTAGGTAAATAATGGTAATATGTGGTATGAACTATGAAAAGAGAGATATAAACTAAGGTACTTATGCTTATGAGCCATGAATGCAAAAACACAGTAGTAAATATCCCATAGTAAATAAATATAGTAATAGTAAAAACAAGAGATTAACCTTGCAGAGTAATAGTAAAGGATGACTGTAAATGTGAAAAAATAATAAAGGAATCCCAGGACATTAAAATTATATTATATTCAAATATCATGCAATGGAAATAAATGTTTTTCCTTTCATAATTTAGAATGAACAAGCTATTTACAACTGGGTTCGAGTTACCTCAAATTTCGGTGAGCCCTTGGAGCTGCATAGTGGACTGTGCTCCTGGTTTTCGACTGTCACTGGTTCTCCACTTCAATACTCTATGGGTGTCAAAATCAATGGGAATTCCAAGCTCAAGTGGTGGCTATGGTTTTCTAGAGTGAATCTGGTAGAGTGTCGAGAAGGATAGGTAAAGAATTCTTGTAAATGGGGGCCTCCACCCCTCTTTTTATGGGAGATTTGATGGCGGTAAGTTTTCCTTCGGCTTTGTGGCATGTAATATGGATTAATTATCATGACTAATGTCTATTGGAGTTTCCTCCTTCGACCCAGGTTCAGACCCATGGTTGTCCATCAACAAAGCCCAAGATATTGGCCCAACAGAGTAGGGATCATTTGGCAACACCTACGATGCAGATGTAGTCTCACTCAAGATATCTCTATGGGTAACTATCAAAACCAAGTTTCTGTAGTTGTGTGGGGTTTTCCTCTTCCTTGAATCCTAGCTAGGTAACTTGAATAAACTTGGGGGGGTACGTTTCCTATTGTTATTATGTTCATTAAAGATGTTACTCTACTTATCCATCCACAGATATTAGAACAATGATATAAAGCTTTAGCACAGATTATATCTATCAACAATGTGACACATGCATCTGATAACTCATTCATAAACAATGCTAGTCAATCTATCCAAATATATTTATTCACATCATACATTCATTCATCATAGACATATTCATCAAATACACATTGAGAAAAAATTTAACATGGAAATCAATCTAGTAAAATCCACAAAGGCTCTCTTCATATGGCATGAGAAATACATAGCACCTTTTGTTTGCACACTCAGCTACAAAATCTATTCTAGATCTTCTCTACAATCTATACAAACTTCTCTCTCTCATGATCTCTAGACTTAGGTCTCTAAATTTTCCACTCCTTCACTCTATTGTTTATCTACACACAACCTGGATCGACACTCTTCTCTACCACTCTACAATTCTACAACTCTTCCAAGGAAAAATTCATAAAGACCTAGAGACCAGCCCACAGGCAGCTTGGGTTCTCTCCTTTATAGGCTCTCACATGTCATAATCAACCGAATCTATTCTATCAGACAATAGGTTGTCATTCCTATTTTTGTACATTCATTTATACTGACAGTAGGAACTATTGGCCCAAAATTACAAACATGTTTGATTCCCAAAGCATGTGCTATTCTAACTGACTTCTTACCCATGATTATTGAGTTTTCCTTTTCAACTGTTGTACTCTTCTTTTTTCATGGTTCTTCCCATTGTGGTTGTCTTCTTTGGTATCAGACTCTTCTCCCATGGATTCTTATGACATATCTCTTCTTCTAAGGATGTTTCTGTCACAGCTCTTCTTCCACGGTTGCTTCTCTCATAGCTCTTCTTCCTCCATCGCAACTTCCTTTATCGTGTCACCAGACTCTTCATATTTCCTAGCAGAATTCTGGTCAAAATATGCCTATCTTTTCCTAGGGCCAACAGGCCCCCAATACTCACTTGTGGCTCATCCCAAGCCACCCTAGTCTGAGACTTCTATTGTGACAACCTTACTTTGAAAATCCTGGAATATTTTCACTATCTACGCAGTCTCCTCCCATTCTTCTTCGTCCTTCTTATTCAAATTCTCCATAAGGTCGGAACTAATGTGTTCTGACGTTGTAAGTCCTTCTAACTCTACTGCTGGTCACACTTTTTGGTGTATAGGTTGAATAATTCCTGTAAGTTTCTTCCTCTTCCTGTAAGTCTTTTTTCCTCTTCCTGTAATTCTGGGAATCTGTCAATGCAATTCGATTGTTATGTTCGTAGTGTTGCGACTTGTTGTTGTACTTTTTTCATCTCAATAGCCTTAGCCATTTTCTCTACTAAGGGTAGTTTATTGATCTCATTATTCATTTGGGTCACCTTTGTCTCAGAAATGTGCAACTACTCTGTGACTTTCTCTAATTCTTCATCGTCGATCAACGCTTCACACCTCTGATAAACTTGCTTGGATTCCTTACCACATAGTGCCTCCACATCTTCAATCTTCTTTGTAGCCTCTGTTGTTGTTTTCCTTCTTTCTTTAGCCTCTATTGTTGTTTGTATTTACATTCTTCTATAAATACAAACACTCTTTTGATTGATGGCCTCTAGTTTGGCATATTCTACACCAAGGCCTCCCTTGTGTATTTATTGGGTTCGATGCTCCCATTGCGACATAGTTCATGAGTGTTGGGAAGTTATCCTTATGGTGTCCCTCTGTTTTGCATCCGGTACACCACATTTCTTCTTGGATCTCTTTCCCTTTTTTAATGTATTGGAGTTGCAGCATCAGGTGGGATAGTTGCGATTGAATTTGCATCATTCATGCACTAGTATCTCCTATAGTTGAGGATTCTAGCTTCATGGCCATCTCCAGAGATTTAGTCTACATCACAATCTTTTGTTGCATCAAGGGAGTCTGGATGTGTGGTAACAAAGCTGCAATGAACCATTCTTTGTGATGTACATCTGACATATGGAAGTTTACTTTATCCATCAATGTCTTAAATCTCTAGTCAAAGTCCCAGATAGACTCCGTAAACAATTTCTTAATCTCGTTAATCTTTGTAATACACTGAGATTCATATTTGGTATTTCTAAATTCATCTATTAGTCATGCTTGAATTTGTTCAAGTGCTTTCTGTGCGACTCATGTTGGAACCACATAAAACTTCATATACAACCCCCAATGCACAAACCCTTAGGGTTGTGATCATTTGAGCCCTCTTTATGCCCTCATCTTGGACTGTCTCATGGTCCACATGGTTTCACATAGAAACCAATGTTTCTCTGGGTCTTCTAACCCATTTTCATTGAATATTGGTAGCTTAATATCATTCCCAGCCATTATATTGGTCCTTCATACTACTGGATAAAAAAAATTCCTAGTAGGACTCCCTTATCCACTATTCCCCTAGTTATTATTACTTGTATTGGAAAACCCACTAGGATATGAGTTTCTGGACCTTACCTCTAGAGATGTCTGCGGGATTGTAGGTGTGCCATATTTGTACTCTATATTTGGGGCTTCTTCTTCTCCTTCTACCCTTTCAAGGATAGGTCAGTATTCCTCTTCCTTGTCACAAGAACCTTCATCAAATTTTGATGTCAACTCGTAGTCTTCTCCTCTGGTTGTACTACAACTTCCTCTTCTAGTCATAGTTCTTCTTTTTGTTCCCGACCAAAATCTTCTTCCACTTCTTAGACATCCACCTTCTAGTGTAGTTCTTCTATCACCATGGAACATCTCATCTTACTCTACTCCATTTTTCTCAAAGATCGTTTGCGACATATCCAAGGTCTTCACGAAAATTTCTTTACTCGTCGGACTACATTCTCATGATCCCTTTTTCACATACAAGCATCTTTATCCAAATTCTTAAAGATGTCAAGTATCTTCCTCTAGGTGCTTGGAAAAAATTTATTTCTACCTCACTATACGATGTTATTGTGTCGATAACAAATTCAGTGATGTATCCCTCCAAAATATTCTCTACCCATAAATTGACAGCCCTAGATAGAGGATTGCTAATATTATTCACTCATTGAATTAGTTGAGGACTCCACTCTATCAGTTCTCTTTGTTAGAATTTTTTTTCACTGGGTTGCTAGCTTCAACAACCACTCATACAACAAAACAAAAAACTCACAAAAGAATATCTCGGGAATATCGGTATAAATATACCGCTCCAACCACTTTGTTGGATCCAACCGTGATCCTTTACTTTCTTCACATGCAAACTCTAATGCCTTAGAATCCACACACTCTTTAATTTTTGACTTCGTTGGGTTCCAAAACATATCCCTTGTCGAGCACCCAATATGCAAGTAGATTATTACCAACATACAGAGTGTACAATATTTATTGTCAACCCGGGAAAGTCTTCTATTTCAAAGGATAAAATGCACAGTATATGCTTAAACACAAAGTCACTGCATTGAACATTACTATCCTCTATCAACTATGCTCATCCCAAGATTCTATGTAATCCCATTATATTCTTAAGTACTACAATCTTAATTACTTTCTGCTATGCATTAAGGAAAGATAACAAAAAGATTCAAATTACAATTGCAGATGAAAGGAAATCCTATTCACATCCCTGAATGATTAATTCACCTATTCAATCTGATTACTCTTAGAAAGCCACAAGCATAAATTGAATATTGATCTAGGAATTCAATTGCAAAAGATTGAGTTCAGCTACTCTAAGAAATTGAAATGCAGGAATGAAATTCAACAATCATAACAGTAAAGACAAATTGCAAGGATTCATGGGACAATGACTAGGACCTCAGGATGAACAGAGCTGTTTACAGCTACCACATGAATTGCATAAAAGATAGTTACCTACTCAGTCAACTGTCACTCTGTACCACTTACAGATCTCAAAGAAATGCAATCACAATTACACTGTAAATCCACACTTACTATAGCTGTGTACAAAAGTCCTAATTTAACAAGACATCACACAACAATGAATTAAAAAGTCCTAATTTAACTCAGCAATCTCTGTGGAAGGCGGGCCCAGCCTTCACACAAAGATGTTGGCTAAACAACGTAATGCCTCTTAAGTCAAAAGTAACTCCTTGTATTAAAAGATAGAATGGTTACACAAATTACTCCCCGCAGCTAATACAGTGAATGAATTATATGTTCAGCAACCCCCTGGGTCGAGACAACTCCCCATATTTATATCATGTGGATCGTAACATCTAATCCTATTCTGGGGCATCCATGAAGATCTCTGATCTTCAAGCGCCCTAAATAACACTAGCTATTACAAACGTGGCATGGTAAGGACATAGAAAGCACGGGAGAGCTGTTAATTGGTCCAGGAGTAGCGATCTTTTCTGATTACAACTATATCCAAGCAGCAATGTACTAAGGATTCCCGATTATGGTGCATTCTGTTACAGCTGCCTTGTCACAGCTCTGTCTAGGATATCGCATTAGAACCACGTGCCTTGAGTGATGATAGAAGGATGAAGATCAACTTGAGCAACGAATATTCCTTCTTGTCGAGACTTGTTCAGCCCAATCTTCCTGCAGTCCACTTATCTCAAAATACCTTTCTAAACCATAACATGTTAGCACATTTGAGAGATACACAGCTTCAATTATCACAATCATAAGTATTAATAAGATAAAGCAATAACCAGTCATACCTTGGTAATTTGAGGAGTAGAGTGGAAATAACATGTCTGATTGGCATGCTGAATGGGGTAGGGTAGGAGAAGAAAAGGTGATTAAGGATGGTTAAAAGAGGCCATTTCTAGGCTCAACATCTCCCCCCAACTATCTTGTTGCATGTCCTCATGCAACAACCTGCATCATTCAGAATTTGAATCCTGTACTAAGCTCTGCTCGTGGAGAGAGGAAAAATTGTAAGGAAACTCAGGCACTTCATTCTTTTCTAAGAATCCTCTGTGAACAATCCAATACCTCCAACATCACTGCTCCTCTTCCCTAGTTAAGGATAATTCCACACTATACGGTTTTGTTGGCCACCAGATGAGGGGGAATTTGAACTTTACACCCAACCAATTAACCCCACATTCCCTGATACATCCCACATAGCCCTTGACCCTGGAAAGTGCCTATTTGAAATTCTTGAAATAGTAGGGGTCACGGCTCCTAAGTGTAGGGGAATCAGCCTGCCATCTGTGCTTACTCCCTTCCAATGCTACTTGCTGGTGTATGGAAATGTAGTTGGTGCAAGTGGAGATCACTTCTTCCTGAAGTCTCATTATATGCTGAGCATGGGTAGGATTTGAAAGCAAATTTTTATACCGAGCAAGAAGAATACCAGGATTCTGAGGTTCACTTCGAATCCACAGGTTAGTGTGAGCTTCATTGTGAGAAAAGGTTTGAAAATACCTTTTCCATTGAGCATGATTGCTCACAAAAGAAGCAAAAGCCCTCAGTTGAACATCCCCTGCAAATAGAACGGGATTTGAATGGCGGGTCAGAGGGCGAGCCATCTCATGCAAGTATAGTTCACACAGCAGATTTTGATCCTCAAAATTACTTTCAAAGAAGGTTTCCAAAAAAATTGATAAGGTCATTATTTCAAATGACCTCCCTTCCTTCACAGCCTTCAATTTAAACCAAAAAAACTGTTCAAACAGGAATACGGGATAAGAGGAAGAAGGCATCCTGGTGCCCAGGAGTTCTTGAGAGAGAGCATACATCTGCTCGTTTTCCTTCTGCATGGATTGAAACTTTTTCAACTCTCTCAAATTGCTCTGTAGCTCTTCTTCCCGAATTCTGTGGGCCATACATTCTTCTACCCAATTCTCTTCCAATCCCTTGATAATTTTTCTATGTTCACTAAGGGAAATCATCCCTCTCTAGTATTCCTCCACCTGGCTCTTCCATTTGATCACCTCCATTCTCAAAATTGAGACTTCTACTGTGAGGTTCAGGATTTTTTCTTTATAATGCTCCTCTTGATCAGAGTCCAACTCAATGAAATTTCTAAGGGGTAGAGACACTAGTTCTTGTGGGGCAGTGTCTTCTTTCTGGGCATCCTGCACATCTTAGTTTATTATAAGAGTTGTTGGTTCTTGTGTAACAGCAACCTCCTCTAGGCTCTCTTCAACAGCTACATCCATTGCTTCTAAAGACACTGGTTCTTGTGTAGCAGTGTCTTCTTCTTGGGTACCCTACACATCTGAAGTTATTATGGGAATTGTTGGTTCTTGTGTGATAGCAACTCCCTCTGTATTTTCTTCAACAGCTACATCCATTGCTTCTAGAGACACTGGTTCTTGTGTAACAGTGTCTTCTTCTTGGGTACCCTACACATCTGAAGTTATTATGGGAGTTGCTGGTTCTTGTGTGATAGCAAATTCCTCTGGATTTTCTTCAATAGCCACCTCCATCAGTCCTAAATACACTGGTTCTTGTGTATCAATGTCTTCTTTTTCCTTTTGCTACTAAGACTGAATGTCTTCTTCAGTGTGCAGCTGCTCCTCAAGGATTTTAGTATCACCTGAGGATTGTGTCTGGGCCTTTTCATCTTCACTCCAATGTATATCGGGGATAATATCGATTCTAGGGTTATCTTCTAGTTGCATTTCAGGAGTCCTTGCTGCAACCTCCAAGGATGTTGGTTCTTGTGTAACAACATCCTAGCTTACTTCTTCATCCTCGTGATGTTGCAGTTCTTCTTCTATAATTTCTGTATCATGGGAACATTCTGGAGTTGTAGTGTAGAATTTTGTGTTAAGCTCCAGAGTGTCCTCCATCCCCAGTCCTTCTTCCAATTGCTCAGCCATTTGGACAAGTATGCCCAGGGATGTTGGTTCTTGTGTTACAGCACCCTATTCAAATTCATCATTGTCTTGCCTTTGTGGCTCTGCTTCTATAATTTCTGCATCATGGGAGCATTCCGAACTCAAAGTGAAACCTTCATCCCCACCATTAGGCATGATTCCATCCCTTGGTTATTCTATCCCAGAGTTGGTGGCAGCTTCAGCAAGAATATTCAAAGATGTTGGTCTTGTGTGGCAGCATCTTCTCTTTCTACAGCTCCCTCTATTGTAGATGCAGACTGTTGCATTGTACAGGTACAAATTACAATCTTGTGGCCTGCTTCCTTAAAGATTTCCCCACAGGTTGGACAAACCACTCGCTCTTCTTCCTTTCCAGGCTCAGTAGAATTTGATCCCTCCAGTTGATCCGCAACCTCCACCAATGTGTACATTTTCCTTTCACCCTGTTTCCTACAGGTTTCTTTCCAATTTTCCAATTCCCTTCTAAGTGTTTGGACTTCCTCTTTTAATAGTGTATTCTCAAGCAGAAGTCCTTCAATTTGGGGTTCTTCCTCGACTGGCCCTTGTGGGGCATCAATTGGCCTAGGTGCAAGAATAGGGAATTCAATCTGTGCCTCTAAGGTTGCCCATCTTTTTTCTTGTTGCCTCTGCTGCTGCAGCTGATCTGGTCCTTTTCCTTCTTATTGGTGAGGTTATTTTAATTTCATCAATTGATCTCTTTCTTTTATTTTGTGGTGCTGGGATGTTGGGATTCACAGCTGGGGTAGAAGGAATATCCCCTGTTCTAGTATTTTCTTGCTCCTCAGGTTGTTCTTCCTCAATCAAGGTTCCTCCCCACTCCAGTGAGGATTCAATGGTTACCAGCTCGATATTTCCTTCCCCTACCATGGCTCTATCACCTTCAGGTTCAATTGTCGTAGCATTTAGTGTTGCTCCAATTTCACCTTCTGTTGTCAAAGCTGTCCTATTATTTGGGTCTTCCACAAGATGTTTATCTCTATCCTCCCTCAATTTCTCTATTTGTGCCCCTGGTTGCTCTCCTTCTGATCCAGTTTCATCCCCCCCCCCAACTACATTGGAGGGACTCCAGTCCTCCTATTGTGGTTCATGTCCCCGCTGCTGTGGATGAACCTATTCCTGTTCTATTGGGACACCAGGAAAGGGAGCGAGTTCCTGAGCCCGAGCTGTGAATTGTTCCCAGGTTATATTATACTGAGCAAGGGTTCTCAAAATTATTAATTTGATAACACCATGGTGGGTCAGTGAGGCGAGTGGGTGCTTAGCAGCTTGGACAAATCCCGCCATATGACGCAAGTCATGAAGCAGATAGTATGGAATGTTCAACAAAATTCTATGGCAGAGATGAGATAGTAAAGGCAGTTCAGAATTGTAAATAGTTTGGTACCTACGTTCACAAGTGATGTATTTCTTGAGGAAGACAGCAACCTGGTCCCATGGCTGCGGAAATGAGTGTAGTGCTATCCCTTTTCTTGACATTTGAACCTACTCCCCCTCTATTAAAAAGGCTTTCAATGCTGTAGTAGTGGGGACTTGACGTCCAAACCATGCCCTTCCCACCTGAGGGATGGTAGTAACCTCAAATATAATTGCCTTGAAGACTTCGATGCACAGCCCCCAAACCTCGGAGTAAGTTTCTGTGAGGTTTAGAGCAAATTGTAAGGCTACTTCACGATTGAATCCATCCAGTCGTTCGAAAAGTTCTGTCCACCCGGCGGCTTGAAAGATGGCAAAAACTGCAGCATTTTTCCTAAGCTCCTGTGTATTTGAAGGTTTGTAACGAGATAGAATCTCCATGGTCCTGGCTTCAGACTAAAGTTCTTGTTCCACAGATTACAAAGTTCGAGAATGGAGGTTACAGCACAGAGGATGCACAAATCACTGAGAGGAGATGTTAGGGAATGGGTAAATTTGGAAAGTTCAACACACCAAAACATTCAAAATTCCATTCTGAATTGGGGAAGGTGGTGGTTATTAGTCTTTTGAGACTGCGCGCCGAATATCCTTCGAAAAATGGTGGAACATGTCATAGCTGACATCGTGGAAGCCGAACTCATGCACAGTCATTAATTTAATCATTATGACTCGGATACTGCAATAATTCTATCCACCAGTGAAGCACAAACCATCGCATCCACATGGTCGGAATTATGAAAACACTAGTGCAAAATGAGAGATTAGTGACCAAGAGACCAAAAAATTTGGTCACCACAATTTTTTTCAAGGGATAAATGACCAAAATTGATAAATTTAAGCGGGCTAACTAAAAAAGACCAAGATAAATGACCAATTTTGGTCACATGATAAAACTAAACTAAAAAATACCAAGATAAATAACCAAATTTGGTCATA
>LPNX010964947.1:210622-214686 GCA_001517045.1 Pseudotsuga menziesii | reverse complement strand
GATTATTTTTTATTGGATTTTGTAGGAGTGAGCTTAACTTATAAGTGGGCCATTGAGTATGAAGAGCTCGCTACTGAGGATTTGCCATTCCATATGAAGAGCTTGATGTTGAAGCTTTCAAGCTGCTAAGTGTGGTTTTGAAGCTGCTGACGTGGGATTTAAGTATGGTTTAGAAGCTGTTGATGTGGGATCTAAGTATGGTTTTGCAACCAAGTGCAAGTATGATGGTTTAACCATTGTAATATTTTGAAAAGTGATTGCTTTTCCATAAAGTTATATGGAAATTAATATGTGTTTTTGAGAAAACTCATATTTATTATAATACTTTTGACATTTCATATAATATAATTTGTGGTTTAAAACTTATATATATGGTTGTACTTTATATTATGTATCAATGTTGTAATTATTAACTAATTAATGTGACATTACATTATTTACATGTGTATTAGATTTTATTTACAAGTGCTGTAATTAATTATAATGTAACTGCATAATTCGCATGTGTATTAGATGAGAATAAATGTATGATTTTTTTTTTTAATTTAAACATAATATCATATTAAAAATTTATATTGATTAATAATGGACACCATTCAAGCTACTAAAATATAATGACCATACATAAAGCGACTAAAAATTGACTAAATTAGTGACCAATAAATGAGATTAAAGACCAAAATTCGCAAATAAAATGACCAATAATTGAGAGATACGCGACCAAACAATGAGATACAAATGACTAGAAAAATGACCAAAATTCGCGTATCAATGACCAAAAATCAGGTTTGGTGGCTAATTTATGGTCTTTTATTACGCGACAAAATTTGGTCATATTCTAGCTTGTCATGTGGTCATTAATTTGGTCACAAATGTGGTCATATATTTGGTCATTGATTCAAATATATGACCAAATTAATGACTAAATATATAACCAAATTAATGACCAACTGACAAGCTATAAATGACCAAAATAAAAATGACCAATTTTGGTCATGTAATAAAAGACTGCAAATTAGCCACCAGCGATTGCCAAACCAAAAGTGGTCATTGATATGCGGATTTTGGTCATTTTTTTGGTCACTAATCTCTCATTTTCCACTAGTGTTTTTATTGTGGGAAGAATAACTGCAAATGTGAATACCCTTCCCAATTTTAGGAAACCCTTGAGGTTGTAGAAAGGACCTAGTATTGTGAATTGTGAGTTACTATCCCGAACTCCAAATGGAAATAAAACTCTACGCAAGAAATAAAACAAATCTAACAGGAAATAATAAGGAAAACTTATAAGAAAAACAAATAGAACAAGAGTATGTCAAACCAATTTTTTTTCCCTAATAGTCTAGATAAATACAATGCTGTCACCTAGGAGGTGATGGATTAAAAGGGAACACAACAATCCCACTTAGGGATCTCCTTTTTCTCCACACATTTGCAAGATAACTAGCATTAACAATGGAGAATTACTTGCTTCTTAGAGGAACACAGAAAAGGATATTTTTCTTTCAAACTTGAGGTAAGAAGTGGTTGAAAGATGAGTTCTCAATGATACTTACATAATAAATTTTCCCTATTTCTTTTCTTATAGAATGTATTTCGATGGCCAACCCCGATTCTTAGAATCGAGCTGTTGGAAGGGTAGTGTAGGCATCATGAGGGTAGAGGGGAGATAAGGGGGTGGAATAGGGGAGGAGAGGGAGGGTGGAGGGGGTACAAGGGTATAGCGGAGGGGAGGAGAGTGGGGAGGAGTGGGTAGAGGGGGGATGGGGAGTGGTGTGGAGGGGGGGAAAGGGAGACTTGATTATGGAAATTGCGACTATACCTGAAGGGGTTTATGCGGGGAGAGGCGGGGAGTGGGGAAGGGATGGGGGAAGGAGTGGACGGTGGGGTGTGGTTTTTTTCTAGTTAATTTTTTTTTTTGTTTTATTAATTTTAAATTTTTGTTTTTTTTGTTTTTTTTGTTTTTTTTTTTAATTTTGATTTTTAAAATTTAAGATTTAAGATTTATGGTTTAAATTTTTATTTTTTTATTTTTTTTTTCATTTTTTTAGGTTTTGATTGTCAATTTTACTTAAAAATAATAATAATAATAATTTACTTATCACCAAGAAATTTCAAAATCCCAAAAAAATGGCTCAGGTGTAATGTCCCTAAAATCCATAAATAAATAAAAAATTGTAGGACTAATAATACTGCTAATATCTTAAGGGACATCTTATTCTTAGCTACGTAATTATAGCTTGATAAGAACTACGCCTAAGCTTTGGTTCTATTTTCCTCTTAGCATGATTCCAATGTGACGATGATGTTTAAATTTCATTCTTTTATATTCTTATGTACTTTGTAGTTATGTATAGTTTATCTGGTTTACTGATGCTCTACTATTATTTCATTCATGTTTGATTAAATGTTATGTTATCTAGTTATTATTTTAATAAACGATGAGGCTAACTTACCTTTGTATTTAAAGGGGAGGAGTGGGAGTATTTTTCCCTAACGACTCACTCAAAAAGGTAAGGAAATCCTAATACACTAGGCTTACATAGTTCTTGTGAACTAATGCATGACATATCTATTCTTATTGTAGGTAAATCTTTGCTAAACCTATTCTACAAGTGTGTGAAGGAAAAATTCAAAGTCCTAGCTCCTATTTTTGCTAATCCTAAATGCTAAGGGATTGGTCATGGTATTAACACTCTTTACAAGAGTATGAATTTAAACTATAGAGAGGAGGGTTTAAATATCAATGTGAAAATGTTTGTTTGTTAAACTACAGAGATAGGGTTTTTATTAAAATCCTAGTGGAGGATTCCTGGCATTCTTAATGAGCCCACATGAAGGGAAGCATGGCTCCTCCATGACGGCACAATCCATAAACATCTTACTAGGGTTTTGCAGCCCATTTTGCATTATGTTTCATTTGTTGGTAATGGGGGCGAGCTTCATCATTGAGCTGCATAGGCAGGGGTAATGGTTTATGGTGCCGACACGAAGGGTTGACGGGTATGGAAGAATCATCTATGGTTTAACTTGTTCATAATTTTGTTTTGATTCGATTATGGTAATGCATACTCCTAAGACATCTATGTTCTGTGTTTCTGGATTGGAAGAGTGTGGGTGCTCCACATCTATGGCAGAGGAAATAAGGGTGTGTGTAAGAAGTTGAGGGTCTCTTTTGGTGCGATAGATGCAATACAAAACTGAAAAAACAAATATCCATCAACTTGCATGAATATTTTGAGACACTTACAAAATGAATCCTATGATTAGTAACAAACAAGAAATGTAGGAAATTAAATGAACTTTCCAAATATATAATTTTTTTCTATTGAAAATGTTGTTAACTATATAAAGTTATATTTTTTTAACAGACACTTTTTTATTTTTGGGACAAATTATAAGGTATATGTTTTTGTGGGAGCAGCATCTGAGTGTCTAAACAATGGAATAAAATTACAAAAACCGTTATACATATAGAGAACATATAGGACTAGTGCACGACTATTTTTCAAATAATAAATTTTTTTTTTTAATTTTTTTCTAATTATCTAAGAGATCAAACCTCGAAAATGGTATGTCAATTGTGGGTGAAGCATTTGAATGTCTTAATACAATTATTTGGAAATGGATTTTTTATAGCATGTAGATGTTGGTATTCTTTGTTGCACCATACAACTTCTTTTTAAATGGTTGAGAAACGAAAGAGATATGGATGAAACACTAACAATTTGTTTTTTGGGTTGAGTGATGACAGAAGATAAATAAGAAAAAAATTGAAAAAATTATGTATTCTTGTTAAAATTTACATTTTTAGAATTTGCAAAAAAAAACCATACATGTTCCTAAAATCTCATAAAAAATTGGAGGTGTGCAGCATAATCAGATGAACCGGTAAACATCAGCATATTGAAAATTTGCATATAATGCTAAATTAGCCATGGTTTATCATATTCCAAGGCATAGGCATGTTGAATCCGAAGCAAAGTATAAAGCAGACACATAGGCATAAGAATTCCATGAAACCATGTGTGGAGGCTTGGCCTTATCATTTGGAGGGAATATAT
>LPNX010964947.1:185622-205622 GCA_001517045.1 Pseudotsuga menziesii | reverse complement strand
TGAGAAACATTCTAACACATTTCACACAGGTTTGATAGTCTGCGTGCAATTTCAATTTACAGAAAGTGCATGAACATTCTCTTCTTCACAATATTATCACACAAAATTGTTTTGTGAATGAAGCATCTCCACCACAAGTTTCTAAATTTTGCTTGGAGCATGGTATACATTGAGGATCAAGAAATAAAGAATGAATTGAGCAAGAAAGAATCCATTAATTGAACAAGGAGCCCCATAGAGCATATCCACCATTGTTTTCCTTGCAATTGAGGAGCTAGCAAAGGCAACATTAACTTGGTCATTGTGGGGGAGTATGTAGACACAATTGAGCTAGAAAGAAACCATGTTTGGAGAATTTCCCATTGAGCACCATACAACATTTATACCATTGTTTTTCTTGCAAGTGAGGAGCTAGCAAAGGCAATGTATTCTTCCCAATCTCCCCCCTAGCTCAAGAGTATGTAGACACAATTGCTCAAGATATTTTCCAAGATTGGGAAATTTCCCATTGATGAGCACCATAGAAAATCTCTACCATTGTTTTTCTTGGAATTGAGAAGCTAGCAAAGGAAACATTCTTCCCAATCTTCCCCCTATCTTGAGTATCTAAACACAATTGAGCAAGAAAGAAACCAAGCCCTGGGTAGTTTCCCATTGCGGAGCTAGAAAAGGAAACCATATATATCATTGATCATTGTTGTCATGGGAAACTCATGCAATTGAGCAAGAAAATCATAAAGGAAGCGGATACCTAATGAAATCCTTGAATAAATTAGAGAGAATAAAAGAAATGACATGACTAATCGAAGACGCTCTATGGAAACTCAACCAATTCCGATTATTGAGCATGCCACAGTTCTTCCTACCAATCCACATCAAGAAAAACAAAAGCATTCGCTCGAGGGGTCTTTCGTCACCACATTAGTATAATAATGAGCACTGCATGGCATTGATCAAGGAGTAAAACGTAGGTGCACATCAAGGCCACCTGAAACCTTTGTAGATTTAATTGAATGTGGGTATACAAGTGACGAAGTTAGAGAGACATTGAATGCCGAAGGTATGCTAAAAGAAGACAATGTTGTTTATACCACTCAAGAGGATTTCCAATTTCCACCGTCCGACCGTCAGGAAGACATGGAAGGACATGAAACTCATGTTCAAACACCAGACCAACTGGGTGATATGGCACAGGGTGCAATTCCAAACTCCCTACCTCCATTAGCAACTTCACGTCAAAGAACTCCAAAACGTATACAAGTCGATGAAAGTCTCATTGCTTCGCTTGAAGGTACGTTGTCTAAACGCAGTATTGCATATCAAGCTCAATAGATACTTGTCAACTATTTTGATTCTAAATGTGATGGAGATAAATGTAGATTATTTATATCGTTGTTAAAATCTAGGTCTATGAATGTTGTTAGGAAAAAATTAAGGATAAAGATGATAAATAGTTCTGAACCAAGTTCTTATGTTGTCAGAAGTTTGGTAGATGCATTTAGTAATATTGGAAAGAAATATAGTTCAAAGGATCACAATATAGCTCACCGTGTGTTGTCACAAACAATCGTGAACAAAAGCACCAGGGCCCTTCGCCTTCTTAAGCTTACATCCAAAATTGTAGGATTGGATATCAAAGCACTCCATAGTTATTGTTCTAGAAGAGAACAACTTGACTCTAGTGAAACAAATGTATGGTCCTTCGTTGGCAGGTTACCATGCTCTGTTATGAAACTCATTGATGCAGTAAATGGACTAGTGCAAGAGTTTTGGCATAACAATAGTAGACCTTCATCCAACCAAAAAGATGTACTAAAATTGAGAATGGGTTCAAGGGATTGTGAGCCCCACATTAAACATTTTCTTGACATGACACAAACCAAATTATATCAGAGGTTTAGGAATGAACATAATGAACTTAACTTGGGCCAAAATAAACGCAACTCGTAACACAAACACAACTCATAACACATGTTGTTTTCGATATCACATTGAGTACATTTATTATTATGATACATATATACATATATTGTGTGTTTTTCATAACACTCTTATGTAGGAATGCTCGACTACTTTTCCACCGACATCATATAGAGAGTTTATCCATAGCATCTTGTGTAGAAGGATAGAAGGTTGCACATTTTATCAAATCCCTTGCATAGATGGGACATGCCCAAGGTGTGGTGGAATGGAATTTTTGGACAAATGCATACATGTCATCGATGAGCATGAACTTGTGAGACATGAAATGAACTTGCAGTAATTCAAATATGCCATGTATGATATCAATGGAGGGAGTGAAAGGGAAAAAATACAATTGGTCACCTCTCAGGTTAGCATTGAGCAACGAGCTCTTGAATAGTATTTTTTCCCATTGATATCTATTACTACTTCATATATGTAACAACCTATTGATCTATACATCTTTATTGTTGATCTACCAGGTACTGGTATGAAACTTCATGGAGGAATTCTTTGAAAAGACACAACGGTATGTACAGCATGTACATGTGGCTCGTTTGCAAGATGAGCAGTTTAGAGCGTGCAGGGATACATTTCCTATTGGAACTATAATATCAGTGGTCAATTTTGCGTAAAACTACACTCTTCAACCACAAAACAAGATTCAGAGTCAATATTATCACTCAGATTAGGTTAGCATAATGGTCCATATCACCTATAGACATGGGGCAGATAGTACTGAAGAGAACACGATTATATTGAAGGAGTATCACTTTTACATAAGTGATGACAGGTTTCATGACTTGGATTTTGTACAACATAGCTTTCAATTGTTCTACAAACACTTGGAGGATAACAATATACAGATGGAGCAACATTGGATTTGGTTTGATGGTTGTGCTGGGCAATTCAAAAATTTCCATGTCTTACAATGGATGTGTATTCTCCACAAGAGGCACAAGGTTCCACATATTTGGAACTATTTTGAGACCGTACATGGAAAAGGGGAACATGATGGAGCAGGTGCATGCATCAAGACTGCATTACGTAGGCAAGAGATGAAATTCACAACTATTTCACTCATCTGAGATGCAAATACCATTGTTATTGGTGTTCTTGAGTGATGGGGTAGGGAGCTAGAAGGAAAGAAGACCAATCATCTCAAAAAGAACATGTACATAGATATTTTTGGGAGGTGGTCGATGTAGATCAATCACACCTATATGAGTGCAAGACCGTCCAAGGAACTCGTGCATTCCATTCAGTTAGGACGTCAAACAATGCTGTAGTTGAAATGTGGACAAGAAAACTCTCTTGTTTTTCGTTATCCATGTAGCAATGGTGAATGGGAAAACTATGAATCCATAGATTGGGTTGATAGCTGGGATCATGTATCACTCCCCATTGGCCAACAAATAACTTCAGAATTATCCTAGTTGGAGGAAGGCCAGTCGAGTATTTCACATGACTATGACCACATTTCAGATCTCATACAACCGGGTTCAACTATTATGTTGATCACTTTGAAATGTTTGATGACTAGTTGTGTTTAGTTAGCTGACTCCTAGGTCTACACTTTATTTTATGCAGGGCACATATACGCAGTGGTTTCCCCGAGAGACAATGAATGGCACACTGACTATTGGCTGGCACATTGCTTGGATGGGAAGTAGACCCTCGTTGTATCATTAAGAGACTCCGAGGGCAATGATTTTCCAATTGGGTCAATGGTTATCAAAGGGGAATATTTGACACAGGTTTCCCATGCACAAAAGAAAAAAGGTTATGTATTTCAAGATTATAAACCAGGTCAAATTGTGTACCATTATACAAACTTAGTTATTGGCACAAACCTCTAGCTGCACACAATGCCAAACAAGAACTCATCAAACTCACGATACGTGTTGCCTTACTCTGAGTACGAGAGGCTAAAGGATATCCTTCCTATTAGAGGTGATCCCGATGGTCTAGTCGAATGACCACAAGTATGTAGTCAGGTATGTGGTAGTCATATATTTTGGTTTCATGGTCTCATTTATTATTTGCACTTTGATACATTGAGTGCTTGATATATCGATAAATTCAATAGACTTCTACAATGTATTTATTGTATTATATTGATACTTACATGACTCATGCCTTATTTCCCAAGACCATTATCTACCACTCTATCTGGGATATGTCTATTGCATTTTCCTTGAATCTCAAAGTTGATCCTATAAGGACATCTCCTTGAATCTGATAATTATCTCCTTCACTACGATAATTTGTTTCTCCTCGGTACGGATTCAACAGGTGTCCCTGAAAGCTTGTAGGAGGTGGGATTGAACGAGCGATAGAGTGATGGTAATTGCTTGTATCAACAAAACACCGACTCCATTGGATTCAGGACATCGCGATAGTGCTAGGGTGGCCCTCTAATCTGGTTCAATGGATAAAAGACCATTTTTTTGGTCAATTTTGGAAACTAGGGTTTTTCCTAGTAAGTGAATGTGAAATTTTTGCGCATGGGGTCAAATTCACATATTGATTAACCGTGAAGGTGTGGGTAGCATTCCAACATAACACATACCTAAATAAGTTTACACAACCAACTGGAAGCCATATTTGTTGCACGGTTTCCATTCTATGTCCTGGGTAGGGATTCAATAGGTGTTGCTGAAAGCTTGTAGGAGGTGGGATTTAACATGCCATAGAATCATGATCGTTTCTCAGATTGATGAGATTTCAGCTCCATTGGATTCAATACATCGAGATAGTGCTAGGGACTCCCTCTAATCTAGTTCCATGGATAAGAGACCATTTTTTTGGTCAATTTTGAAAACTAGGGTTTTGCTTAGTAAGTCGATGTGAAATTTTTGCACATGGGGGTAAAATTCACATATTTCTCGACTGCGAAGGTGTAGCTAGAATTCCCACATAAGACATGCCTAAAAAAGCTTACACGACCCATTAGAAACCCTTTTTAATGCATGGTTTCCATTCTATGCCCAAGGTAGGGATTCAATAGGTGTCTGTGAAAGCATGTAGGAGATGGGAATCAACATGCCATAGAATCATGAACATTGCTCGAATAAACAAAACGTTGGCTCCGTTGGATTGAGGACATCGAGATAGTTCTAGGGAGGCCCTCTAATCTGGTTCCATGGATAGGAGACCTTTTTTTTGGTCAATTTTGGAAACTAGGGTTTTGCTCAGTAAGTGAATGTGAAATTTTTTCACACGGGGGTCAAATTCACATATTACTTGACTGAGAAAGCATGGCTAGTGTTCCCACATAATACATTCCTAAACAAGCTTTCACAACCCATCGGAAGCCTTTTTGATGCACAGTTTCGATTCTATGCCCCGGGTAGGAATGCAACAAGTGTCCTTGAAAGCCTATAGGAGGAGGGATTCAACGTGCCATAGAATCATGAACGTTGCTTGGATCGACGAACCATTCGATCCATTGGATTATGCACATCACGATATTTCTATGGTGGCCCTCTAATCTGGTTCCATGTATAAG
Source organism: Pseudotsuga menziesii (assembly GCA_001517045.1). Lineage (NCBI taxonomy): Eukaryota > Viridiplantae > Streptophyta > Pinopsida > Pinales > Pinaceae > Pseudotsuga > Pseudotsuga menziesii. The sequence continues at coordinate 200,149 of LPNX010964947.1, read as the reverse complement.
AGGCCATTGTTTTGGTCAATTTTGGAAACTAGGGTTTTGCTTAGTAAGTGAATGTGAAATTTTTTCACATGGGGTTCAAATTTGCATATTTCTTGACTATGAAGGTGCAGATAGCATTCCCACATAACACATGTCTAAACAATCTTGCATGACCCACCGGAAGCCCTTTTTGATGCACGATTTCCATTCTATGCCCCGGGTAGGGATTCAACAGGTGTCCTTGAAAGCTTGTAGGAGGTAGGATTCAACATGTCATAGAATCATGACCGTTGCTCGGATCGATGAACCATCGGATCCGTTGGATTCAAGACATCAGGATAGTACTAGGGTGGCCCTATAATCTTGGTCCATGGATAAGAGACCATTTTTATGGTCAATTTTTTAAACTAGGGTTTTGCTCAGTAAGTGTATGTGAAATTTCTGCACATGGGGGTAAAATTTGCATATTGCTCGACCATGAAGGTGTGGCTAGTGTTTCCACATAACACATGCCTAAACACACTTGTACAGCCCACCAAAAGCCATTTTTGATGCGCAGTTTCCATTCTATGCCCTAGGTGGGGATTTAACAGGTGTCCTTGAAAGCATGTAGGAGGTGGGATTTAACGTGCCATAGAATCATGACCATTGCTCAGATAGACAAACCGATAGCTCCTTTGGATTCATGAAATCATAATAGTGCTACGGTGGACCTCTAATTTAGGTCCATGGACAAGGGATCATTTTTCGGTCAATTTTGGAAACTAGGGTTTTGCTCAGTAAGTGAATGTCCAATTTATACACATAGGGGTCAAATTCGCATATTGATCGATCGTGAAGGTGTGGCTAGTGTTCCCACATAAAACATTCCTAAACACACTTGAAAAACCCACCGAAAGCCATTTTTGATGCACAGATTCCATTCTATGCCCCAGGTAGGGATTCAACAGGTGTTGTTGAAAGCCTGTAGGAGGTGGGATTCAACATGCAATAGAATCATGACCGTTGCTTGGTTCGACAAACCTTCATCTCCGTTGGATTCAGGACATCGAGATAGTGCTAGGGTGGCCCTCTAATATGGGTCCATGGACCATTAGAGGAAATTTGGGGTCTAAAATGGACCTTATAAGAAAATGTGCCAAAATAAGTTTTTGTGAGTTAGAATTCAAGAACCAATAGAATTTCAATCAAATAAGTCAACCATAATGGTTGAATTGACATATTTGTCATTAAAAAAAACTACTTTTTTTGTTCGTATTTTTGACATATCTCATTGTGTTTTTACTCAAATTTCGATTGGGAGATCTCATTGGATGCGGAATTTGATTTCGCATCCAACGAGTACCCACAATGCATACTTTTGATGGACCCCGCTACCCTAAAAACAAGAAATACCTGAAAAAATGTGATGATGACATCATCATCACATTTTTTTAGGTATTTCTTGTTTTTGGGGTAGTGGGGTCCACCAAAAGTATGCAGTGTGGGTACTCGTTGGATGCGGAATCAAATTCCGCATCCAACGAGCTCTCCCGATCAAAATTTGAGTAAAAACACAGGGAGATATGTCAAAAATACAAACACAAAAAGTAGTTTTTTTCTTTCTTCCTCCAAAATTAATCAATATTATTTTATTATTTTAACTATTATTTTATTATTTTCCTTAGGAGGCCCATTTTAGACCCCAAAATTCCTCTAATGCAAGGGATCATTTTTTCGGTCAATTTTGGAAACTAGGGTTTTGCTCACTAAGTGAATGTCCAATTTCTGCAGATAGGGGTTGGCTTTGCAAATTCCTTGACCGTGAATGTGTGGCTAGAATTCCCACATGGAACATGCATAAACATGCTTGCATGACCCACTGAAAGCCCTTTCTGATGCATGGTTTCCACTCTATGCCTCGGTTAGGGATTCAATGACTGTCCCTAAAAGCTTGCAGGAGGTGGGATTCAATGTTTCATAGATTGATGACCGTTGCTTGGATCGATGAACCATCAACTCCGTTGGATTCAGTACATCAGAATAGTGCTAGAGTGTCCCTCTATTATAGGTCCATGGACAAGGGATCATTTCTTTTTGTCAATTTTGGAAACTAGGGTTTTGCTCAGTAAGTGAATGTAAAATTTTTGCACATAAAGGTTAGCTTGAAGGTGATTGTAGATCTTACCCTCATCCAAGAGATGTGATCATTTATACGATGAAATGCAGGAGGAGACAATGCCATTACTTCAATAACCATGTAATGGAACATGTTTATGTTTAGAAACAAGTGGCCATTCTATTACACCATTATTACAAAATATATATATCTTCACGCTACGAATGCTTAGAATAATACTCCATAAACATGAATTTATAAAACAAGATTCATAATAGTACTTCTCTAATCAATTTAAACTATAATAAAATCACACATAACTTTCGTCTCTTTCAAAGTTGTTACTCAAGGCCATTCATCAAATTCCATGTACATTAACAAAATGATGAAATAATGTGCAGGACATACATAATGTGCAGGATATAGTCATAACCATTATTTTGAATCAACCTTATAATACTTGGATACTTTTAGGTTTGATGTGTATCCCATGTATTTGTTAGATGAAAAACATCATGCCAAACAATAATTTTATTTATGTAGACCACACAGGTGCATCACTTAGGTGTGTCAACTTCGTGCATCCTTTAAACGTTTGTTAGGTTGTTATGTGGGTAAGGGGCTTTTGTATTCCACCAAGTTGGATTAGTTGCTTAGTTGTAATGGGTGCTTATGTGTATTAGGTATGTTCCATCTTTGTGAATACAATTTGACATTGTTAATATAACATTGTATATGCAATTGGATCATGGTAAAAAACAATTAAAATATACATTTTTGTCATTACGCAATATTGTAATTGTGCATTGTTCTCAAATTTATAACTGATATCTCCATGCAATCATAAAATCTATAAAAAATTGGGAACATTACACATAGAAACATTCTTCACCACACATGTATAATTGCACTTAAAATATTGAACCATGAAGATCTCAAGATCTTTGATATGAAATATTTTTTAGGGTCGTGTGTCGAGAGACCATATCAGCTAAAAAAAAATGCCTCCAGTGTCTAGGAAACCATGTCATGTGCAGGATGGATGTCTTCCCTCAGTAGCTGGGAACTGGGTGAAGGTATCTATGGATTGGTATATCTATGCCTAGCATTAGGTCGGTGTTGGGGAATCCCCCTACCAACTCCCTGGAATCCCAACATGTCAAAATAGTAGACATTTTTCCCCTTCACAAACTCTGCATACAATTTTCAAAGGAAGTACATCGATACTTCCCTAATGTTATGAGGGGGAATGTCAAAAGCCATGTACCACCTATCCATCGAATTGTCTTTGATGGGTGGAAAGGTGCACCACTTAATAGAAATATGTGGCCTATTCATCTCTGGAATGTCATCCATCCCAGGTAGTCTAAACAATGAATAGATGTGTTGTTTTGTTATTTTGAGCTTTTTTACCTCATTGTAACTTAACCCATCAGCATATTGTTGTCTTTTCCTCTCCCTGTAAGATGCGATGCTATAAAAAGCAGCATTTGATTTTGTGATCGTATCAACAATAGACAACAAAGAATCTGATAAGGAGCGGCAGAGCTCATCTCCACCCCTCCAAGTAGAACCAATCTCTCTCAAATGGGAAATAAATCTCAGTATCTCCACATTGTTATCCATAATCGCCACTGCAATCATAAATATAAATAAAATATCATTAGAGATATAAACACATGATAGAATGACTTATCTAAGCACTCAAAACTATATAACTAATGTACAACAAATAACAACATATAAACTAAATCTATCATGTAAATTTAAAACTTGATCTTGAATTATATAGTAAAGAATTTAAACATTTAACAATTTTTCATTTCATATTTATGTCCTAAATTCAAGTATTAATTCCAATTTTTAAGTATGCATGTGTACATAATGTGTCTTTAGTGCATATGTTGATTGCGAAGCTCCTCTAGCTTATTTTAAGGCTTGGATTATGAAGTTTCATCGAAATTGTGAGGTGCTTACTATTTCCTTTGCAGGACCAGCTCCCATATTGCGGGTAGAGGCAACAACTAGACCCTAGAATAGGTGGCATAATGTGTTGTTGATGAATACAATCCTAGTATAGGAAACAATTTTGTTAGATATGTAATTATTTGTTGTAGTGTGATGTTTTTTGGACTCCAAAGTCTATTTAGCGTATCTTTATGGATTTTATGGTTGCAAGGGTTCCACTAGATTATATAATATATGATAGTATGTGATTGGCATGTTTAATCAAATACATCATCCTACCTCTGTATCTTCACGTTCATAGAGTCTATTGTTGAACTTTGTTTTCTTGACCTTAACTAAAAATTACCCTTCGTTCAAGATGAAATATTTGTTAAAAGCATGGGAAGCTTCTATACCTTATTTTAACATTTGGATTAGGAAGTTTCATAAAAAATATAAGGTGTTTATTGATGTTCTTGGAAGAGCAACTTCAATATTCCAGATAGAGGCAAGGGATTTACCATGTTTGTTTATGTATTTTAAGGGAATATATGAATTCTACTTGATTATTTTTCAGTTGTATGCAATCTTGCAACATAATTGACAAACTTTGCATATTTGTTAATTTTGGTTTGGATTCAAATAGTGAAGTTCGTTTGTTTCTTATGAGTTAATTGGGGTTTTGGTTTACATTGGGCATGTAAACTACTTCTGCAAACTTGCAATATGCTTGACAAAGCAGGGATTATTTTAAGGAACTATACTTATTTAAAACTGTATAAATGTTGGCGAATATTACCAATTCTTAAAACGCTAACTATAAAATGATTGGAGATATTTTTCAAAAAATATTTTAATTTCCAAGGATTTTATATCGTTTATATAATAATTTGGTGATTTGTAGGGTGAAAAAATTTTACCCCATCAAAATTTGGTGAAACAAGGCTTCAAAATATGCAAAATGGCGAATCTTTTTTGGGAGAAAAACATTGAAAAATAGCCCACTGGGCTAAAATTCGCCCCTAAAATTATCCCTATGACAAACTTTGCATATTTGTGGATTTTGGTATGGATTCACAAGGATCCTTGTGAATATGCATATGGAAATAGTGAAATCCATTTGTTTTTTGAGTTAATTTGGGTTTTGGTTTCCATTGGGCATGGGAATTTTGGATATGAATTTTCATAAATAATCAAAATTATTTAATTTTTATGATTAAATTTGGGAATTGGTTTCAATTGGCTAATTACATTGGGGTTCTTGTTTCCATTGGCCAATTCCATTGGGTTTTTTGTTTCCATTGGCCATAATTTAATTTATTTTGGTTTAATTTTTCAATTTATGGCAAATGACTTAATGAACAAAGAGAAAAAAACATAAAAAGAAATGAGGAAAATACCTCACAAATAGGAGCTTTATCCAAAGGTGGAGATGGATGGCTTTGACACACCCAAAAATGCGTTTTCCCAGTTGATATTTGCTCCAAAGTAGTCCAACAGCCATGGGTTGAGGCAGAAATATGCGCTCGACCTATTTTAAAAAAAAACAGGCTTTCAAAAATGTGCATGCGATTTTGTTCACTAAAATGGAGGCGCAATTTGCTTAAATAAAATGAAGGCACGATTTTGTTTGCTATCCTAATATGCATGCCTATCGACGGCCTTGGGACTAGGCTTCATAGGTTTGGGATTGCTTGGGATGATTTCTTTTTTTGGATCAAGAGTAATTGACTTTGCTCCACCATTGCATCTAAAAGGTCCCTCAACTTCTTGCACACACCCATAGGTCGACAACATTTTTTTTGTGTAAGACCATAAGATGAGGGTCTTTACCCAATGGATTATTTGTTTACAAGGTTTCAGGGTTTCTTTGTGTGAAGTTTGTAACCAGCCTCCCTATTTGGAATTGCTAGGGTTTGGGGAAAATGATGGTGGTGCTCAGTATTTAAAATGTATGTTTGTCCTTAGCGGTTCTCAACCCATTTAGTCGTTTTGTACAAAGACACTACTTTGTAATCTTTATAAATATGTGTTTGATAATTGTAATTGTGTTATATTTAATTTATTTGGCCTTTTTTTTTTTCTATAAGCACTTTGTTTTTAATTTATATGATGGATGAAATGTATCACTACCATTGTGGAGCAAACACACAAGGATAACATTTTTTTGTAGTTTATTTGTGAGTCTAGGTGATAATTTGGGTCATTGAGCCCACTATGTATTTGATAGAATTTTTTATCACTTTAAAGCATTTACCCCTATTAATTATTCATTGGTTTTGATTTGGGAATTTTTTCCTCTAATTATAACAACAAGGGTAATCCTTTCTTCAAGCTTGAATTGGTTCGTGGGATGATCCTATCTCAGTGTTTATGATTTCATTGCAATGTAATAACTAAATGCTCTATGTATGTTGCTAAGGGAAACCATAGCTCTATTTTATATGTGTGGATGATTTGTTATAGTTCTTGGTGTAGGATGATAATGTAATCGTTATTATGGTTTTTATGGAGGCCATAATGGCATGGCCCAAGCTTGCCTATATGGTGCAACTTGTGTGTATGCTGAGTTTATAAGTTATATTTTGTATGGACATATTTACAGTGATTTTTTAGTGGATTCAATATGTGGTTCTTCATTTTATTTATTATCTCTTGTAAATCAGTCCAATGCTCCCAACCGGGGCACATGGGATTTGATCTTGGGTCACGATAGTTGAGATAAAGTTTATGTTGGTTATTCATTTAATATTGGTTAACGCTCCTATCTAGAGCTTATGATGTTCGATCTGGAGTTTCAATATTTGATTTATGGTTATGTTTGTAAAGTAATTATTACTATTGTTTGCGTAGATAGTTTAAGTTCGGAATCATAGAGGTAGCCTTACAAATCTTTAATAGGATTCAATACTGGTTTTAAGCATTTTGTTTATAAATTTGAATATCTTTATTTTAGGTATTAATAATGTAAATTATGGGCACCTGCAAGAAGCTACTACCCAAATATGATGCAATGGGAGCGCGCGAGTGGAAAAAAACAAGAACACACATGCATCCTTGGAGGTGTGCACATGATCCTACTTCAGCAGTGGTAAACCACCACGCTGGATTGCTAATGTGGACAATAGAAGTGTGCGCAATCCTAATGGCATGCACATGCACTCCTCATGACATGCACATACGCTACTAATGACACATGCACGCCAGATTGCCAGTGTGGGAAATAAGAGTGCACACATGATCCTAGTGACACGTGCATGTTGGATTTCCAACCTGGACATTAGGAGCACGTGCACGGTCCTAATGACATGCACACATGCATATGTAGACATGCACGCTTGTTTTGTACAATCGCATACTGGGATGCATGTGTGTCCCTACATTTAAAAAAAACAGTGAATAGTTTTGTTTTTTTCATCATCATCATTCCATTGAAAATGCTTGAAAATAAAAATCAAAACAAATTTTCAACTAAACCTATCATCATCATCATCATCATCATCATTGTTCCCCATCATCGTCATCATCACCATCATCCTCATCATCATCATCATCATGAACACCACCATCATAGTCGTCATCATCATCATCATCCTCATCCTCATCATCATAGTCATCATCCTCATCATCATCATCACCATCATTTTCCATCATCATCTTCATTGTCATCGTCGTCATCGTCGTCGTCATCATCATCATCATCCTCATCCCCATCATAATCATCATAGTCATCCATCCTCATCATCATCATTGTCATCATCATCATCATCATCATTATCATCACCATCATAGACATCATCATCCTCATCATCATAGTCATACTATCCGTGATCATCATCATCATCATCACCATCATTATCGTCATCATCATCATCATCATCATCATCATCATAGTCATCATCATCGCCATCGTCATTGTTCATCATCATCATCATGGTAATCATCATCATCATCGTCATCATGAACATCATCATCCTCATCATCGTAATCATCATCATCATCATAATCATTCTCATCATAGTCATATTCATCGTGATCATCATCATCGTCATCGTTGTTGTCATCATCATCATCATTGCCATCATTTTTCATCATCATCATCATCACCATCATCATGATCATCATCATCCTCATCATCATCATGATAGTCATCATCCTCATCATCATCATGCTCATCCTCCTCCTCCTCCTCCTCATCATTTTTCATCATCATCATTCCAATTCAAATGCTTGAAAATAAAATCAAAGAAAAGTTTCAACTAAACCTATCATCATCATCATCATCATCATCATTGTTCCTCATCATCGTCATCATCACCATCATCCTCATCCTCATCATCACCATCATTGTTCATCATCATTGTCATTGTCATCATCATCATCATCATCATCATCATCCTCGTCCTTATCACCATCATCATCACCATCATTGTTCATCATCATCATCATCCTCATCATCATCCTCATCATCATCATCATAGTCATCATCCTCATCATCATCATTGTCATCCTCCTCCTCCTCATCTTCACTCCATTCCAAATGCTTGAAAATAAAATCAAAGCAAAGTTTCAACTAAACATATCATCACCATCGTCATCATCATCATCATTGTTCCTCATCATCATCGTCATCATCATCATACTCATCCTCATCATCGCCATAATTGTTCGTCATCATTGTCATTGTCATCATCATCATCATTATCATCATCATCATCCATCCTCATCATCATAGTCATCACCATCATTGTTCATCATCATCATCATCATTCTCATCATCGTCATCATAGTCATCATCCTCCTCATCATCATTGTCATCCTCCTCCTCCTCATCATCATCATTCCATTACAAATGCTTGAAAATAAAATCAAAGCAAATTTTCAACTAAACCTATCATCATCATCATCATTGTTCCTCATCATCATCATCGTCATCATCATCATCCTCATCGTCATCCTCATCATCATCATTGTCATCGTCATCATCATAATCATCATCATCGTCATCGTCATCATCATAGTCATCATCCTCATCACCATCATTGTCATCATGCTTATCATCACCATCACCATCATCATCATCATCATCATTATTCGTCATCATCGTTGTCATTGTCATCCTCCTCCTCCTCATCACCATCATTGTTCATAATCATAGTCATCATCATCCTCATCATCCTCATCATCATTGTCATCATCAACATCACCATCCTCATCATCCTCATCATCATAATCATCATCATCCTAGTCATAGTCATCATCATCATCATCGTCGCCATCAACAACATCATCATCGTCGCCATCAACAACATCATCATCATCGTCAGCAACATCATCATCGTAATCATCGTCATCATAGTCATAGTCATCATGATCATCATGATCATCATCCTCATCTTCATCATCATCATCATCACCATCATCATCATCATCATCATCATCATCATAGTCATCATCCTCATCATCATCAGTGTCATCATCCTCCTCCTCCTCATCATCATTCCATTGCAAATGCTTGAAAATAAAATCAAAGGAAATTTTCAACTAAACCTATCATCATCATCACCATTGTTCCTCATCATCATCATCATCATCATCCTCATCACCATCACCATCATCATCATAGTCATCATCCTCATCATCATCATTGTCATCATGCTTATCATCATCATCACCATCATCATCATCACCATCATCATCATCATCATCATCATTGTTCTGCATCATCGTCGTCATCGTCATCATCCTCATCATCCTCATCATCATCACCTTCATTGTTCATCATAATTGTCATCATCATCCTCACTATCATCATCATTGTCGTCATCAACATCACCATCCTCATCATCGTAATCATCATAGTCATCATCATCATAGTCATAGTCATCGTGATCATGATCATGATCATGATCGTCATCATTATTCCTCATCATCGTCATTATCATCATCATCCTCATCATCATCATCACCATCATTGTTCATTATCATAGTCATCATCATCCTACTCCTCATCATCAACGTCACCATCAACATCATCATCATCATCATCGTAATCATCATAATTATCATTATCATAGTCATAGTCATCGTGATCATCATCCTCATCCCCATGATCATGATCAACACCATCATTGGTCATCATCATCATCATCGCCATCATCATCATCATCATCATCATCACCATCATCATTATCACCCTCATCATCATCATCATAGTCATCATCCTCATCATCATCATTGTCATCATCCTCCTCCTCATCATCATCATTCCATTGCAAATGTTTGAAAAGAAAATCAAAGTAAATTTTCAACTAAACCTATCATCATCATCATCATTGTTCCTCACTATCGTGGTCATTGTTATAGAGAATTTCACCACACTAGGTGAATCACACATTGTATGGCCTTCTCCTGTCCCGCTGCAGACTCATTAGCCCCTATGGACCACTTTTTGTCTTTTGATGTATCCTTGATCATCCCTAAAAACATAAGAAAAGTGATATACGTGGCTTTTTCCATGATAACCGCATACATATGCGGATATTCCCCCTATAGTCACGTACATCGGGATGTGTGCCTAATCCAAATCCTTTTGGATTTTTTCTTGACTTGGATCCGACTCATATGACTCCTGGCCTTCCATATGCCTTGAGATCGCACGGATTCAACCTTTCAATATCCCCTTGAAAAGCTAAATAAGGAACCCCTTGGTACATTGAAAGCATAAGAGAGAATTGAGAGTAATGAAACTATAGTCCATTGTTGACAGAACTTATGCTTGAGTCTGCATCCCTTTGTCCCTTGGAGCACTGTTGTGTTCTTCCCAAGCTTTCCTTTTGCTAGTAAGATTGCTATCTAAGTGATGGAGGATTCAGGTGGTGGAGGCCCAAGTGGAGGATTCAGTTTCTTCGGTTTGCAGACGTGCCATCAGAGGTTGTCACTTGTAATCTCTGATTCATATTAATAGAATTATCTTTTCATGTCTAGTAATGTGTATTTGAATGAATATTGTATCCATTGGAATATGTCAAATGCTTTTACATTATTTATTATATATGCTAGAATAGATCTAACACCATGAAATATAGTATGCTTGTATTGTTTACTTGTTGTTGAGGACGTGTTATAACAATTCAAGCTGAAGATTGGAAAGCTCAATGGGGATCTACTTCAACCGTCCGGAATAAGGTACGAGGTTCGATCCTTTAGTGTTAGATATTTTTATTTCTATTGCATATTGGGAAAGATTGATTTCTGGAGTCTAACTGTCTATTGTGGTACCCCAAGCCATAGGAATTTCTCTCCATAATAGAATTGGCGACTCTGCTGGGGATGTCCCTTGGTTTTATTTGGGGGTTTACGGGCACAATGGGCTTGATATTATTCACTTGCTCTCTATTTCTCCTTGTTTCTAGGTTGCATTTTATAGTATGTTCATCCATTGACACTCCCCTTTATTTGGTTGACCCTTGGCCTGCTTTTTACCACTGTCTTCTCTGTATACGCAGGTTTTTGGCCAAAAGTTGCGTACATACGGGGATTTTTGGCCAAAAGTCGCATATACACGTATATTTTAGACTAAAATCCTTTTTTCCACGCAGGATTTTCGCCAAAAGTCGCGTACATGGGCCTTCCCATGCGGGTTTTTGGCCAAAAGTCGCATATATTTGCTTTTCCATGTGGGTTTTTGGCCTAAAGTCGCGTACATACGCATCTGTTCTTTATACAGTCACGTACATCCTCCCTTTTGGTGAGTTTGATGTTGGGGGAAGTTGCTGGGTGGGTTGTGAGTGTGGTTGGGTCTTCCTTGGGTCTGATGTTGTCTATTGGATGCTTCTTTTGTGACCAGAGACCGCTTTTTCATTGATTTTTTCTTTGAAAGTAGTTTTAGTCATTTATCCTTTTTGTTTTTCCATTAGTGCATTACTCTTTTTGTCTTGTTGTGTTGCTGGGCTTGTCTTTTATACTTGCTGCAGAGACTGAGAGTTTTAGATGACTTTTATTGCATTTTTCATTCTTTTATATTGGAAAATACAAAATAGTCGCACTCTTAGTTGCATCTTAGATATGGATTTGAGGAGGTACTTGCATTGGATTGCTTGGATGAGAGTTGTGTTTAGGCTTTCATATAGGAAGGATTGCATTGGCATTCGGAAAGAAATATATATTTATGCATCTCATGTAGTGGCATACCCTATTTTTCATTTGACAAATATTACACTTAGCATTGTTTGTTATGGTGTGCATATTTATTTCACTGCTGAGTCATAATGTCATTAGTTGCATGGCCAATTCCCTTTGAGTAATTATAGCCAACTAAAATCAACGCTAATTAAAATGAATTACACTCTTTTATTTTCTAGGGTGCACCAACAAGATTAGGTTTTAGGATCTTGGAATAGTTCATTGTAAGTTAATTCTCCAAGATCACTAAACAACAACATGTATGTGTCTGTCTAGGTGAGATAGTGAAATCCTCAGTATAATTAGTGTTTCTCAGGGCGCTCATCTTACACGAGAGTTAATCATTAGGCAGTGTGAGCGGTTATTGATTGGGATGACCCCTAGTCATAACTAAGTAGCACCAACGATATAGCCAGGGTTGTATTCGTATCTGGGGGCTCTTTTGAGAGTTTCGGGCTTTGTTACCCTGCCCATACGGTCAATCCTGCCTGCGACTGTCCGCCTGAGCGTTGATTATATTGAGGTGACCTTAGTGACCTTACCTAGGATATCGAGGGGGTACTTGTAGAGGTTATTCTCCAGGTGTCCCGGCCAGGTATAGGTCGGACAACACAGTCGCTTTATGCGTTGAAGCTAAGGGCCACTATAATTGGTTACGTACCTCCGCTTGTAGTGTATGGGAGTTTCGGGCCTCTCCTAGGCGAGACATACCTACTGCATTCGGGAGCTCACATATCCTCCCCTTGGTTTGTGTGTATTTTAGTTGTAGATTCTCTTAGGAGTGTGCTCTTTGTGCGCTAGTTGGCCTTTGGGATCATGGTTACTTGAGTATAATTATGCTCTCTTGAGTTTGGGTCCTTTTATTTTCAGCATGCCTGGTATCCTATCACCTGTCCTTGGTCCTAGTGCGGACCCTAGTGTCATACTTGGGGGCATCATAACCCCTTACCCTACTCGTAGATTTGGGAGTGGTAACATTCTTCCCTCTACTCCATTTGTGGAGGATGTTGACGCCCTTCTTTGGTCTTTACATCAGTGGTTACCCTCATGGGGGTGGTAGTGGATGCGTGAATGTTGGGTCTACACCTTAATTTCCTTTTTATGTCCCATTGTTCACTGCATTGTTTCCTTTGGGTGCTGTTGTCATGATCATTCCTCTCTATATCCTATAGTTTGGATTCTTTATTGACTATTTTGGGTTGTTTTGGTCTAATATGGTTGTCATGTAGGATCCATTTTTTGTACACTCTCTTCGAGGTTTCGACCCGTTCGTGCCTATCACAGGTATTATGTCTGAACTGGCATACAGGTTAGGATTTCACATCCGCTTGCACTTATGCATTGCCTTATGACCATTCCATCTTAACCTTAGGTACGAACCCATTCCATGGTATCACGAAAACTTCATGTTGTTGTTAGAAGTGATACTATGTGAATGGTAGAGCTTTCCTATACATGGGTGCCCGAGTTAGATCCCTTTGCATTTGGTACCCATGCTGTGAGTCCTCTCTTAGGTCTGGGAGTCCCTTTTAGTCCCGCCATGTCCTTGAGCAAGAGATTCATACTCCTCTTGAATCTTATGTTGGCCATGTTCCCTCCGGACTCCCTTGTATCAAGTTGTGGATGCATTATCATGAGCTTTTCCTGTCTTATTGAGCTTTATGCCGGCTCCCCTGACATTGCGTTTCAGTGATATAGCCCGAGCTTGTCTCATGTCTAGCCATGCAGAGCCATTTTTATATCCTTCACAGCTTGATTTCCCTTTTTACCGGGAGGGGATTTTCCCCCAAGTGTCGATATCCTACACATGTATCCTTGCATTGAGCATAGGTATGTTCCACTTTATGGAACTAGTTTGTTTGCCCTTATGACACTCGTCTCCTCCTAGTTTGTAACTATAAAGCTAGTTTATTCTTTTTTCAAGCTTTTCAAATAACTAAAAAAGTCCAAAAAAATCAAAAAACCAAAAAGCCAGACAAGAAAAGATATTATCTTTGGCAGCTGTTGAGTCGTGTCGCCTTCAAACAGAGCACTGTATATCACATCTGTTGGTTGGGTTATAGTTTGACTTCAGGAGCTGTACTCGTTTATCTGAGTTTATCTCCACCAACTGGTTATGCTTCCAATCCCTATGGAGCCTCTATTGATGCCTCCTGCATCATAGAGATGTCCCAGTTTGTATATCGAGTCTATGTTGCCTTCATTCAGTCACCATACACCGTTATTCTCTTGTTCGAAGGAAGTTGAAACCTGAGTTGGCCATTCCTTAGTTATCTTGACTTTGCATGTCGGCCATTCCCGGTACAGTTACTGGTTTGT